>OY979698.1:109928190-110402201 GCA_963855945.1 Thereva nobilitata | reverse complement strand
AGCGGAAGTCCCTTAAAATCATACTTTAATGAATTTTGTTACATTTCTATGTACAAAAGCTCTCCCTTTACCTGAGGTATATAAGTAATGTATATAAAGGGAATGGGGGTCGATAAAGCTAAATAAATTAACAGACCAATAAATATATAAGCGGAAGTGCCCTTAAAATCATACTTTAATGAATTTTGTTACATTTCTATGTACAAAAGCTCTCCCTTATATACCTGAGGTATATAAGTAATGTATATAAAGGAAATGGGGGTCGATAAAGCTAAATAAATTAACAGACCAATAAATATATAAGCGGAAGTGCCCTTAAAATCATACTTTAATGAATTTTGTTACATTTCTATGTACAAAAGCTCTCCCTTATATACCTGAGGTATATAAGTAATGTATATAAAGGGAATGGGGGTCGATAAAGCTAAATAAATTAACAGATTATATTTATTATTTAAAATCAATTTTCGCAGTTTCATAAAATTAATTTTGTTACATTTCCTTGTACATAAGGGCTCCCTTATATACCTGAAGTATATAAGTAATGTATATAAAGGGAATGGGGGTCGATAAAGCTAAATAAATTAACAGACCAATAAATATATAAGCGGAAGTGCCCTTAAAATCATACTTTAATGAATTTTGTTACATTTCTATGTACAAAAGCTCTCCCTTATATACCTGAGGTATATAAGTAATGTATATAAAGGGAATGGGGGTCGATAAAGCTAAATAAATTAACAGACCAATAAATATATAAGCGGAAGTGCCCTTAAAATCAATTTTCGCAGTTTCATAAAATTAATTTTGTTACATTTCCTTGTACATAAGGGCTCCCTTATATACCTGAAGTATATAAGTAATGTATATAAAGGGAATGGGGGTCGATAAAGCTAAATAAATTAACAGACCAATAAATATATAAGCGGAAGTGCCCTTAAAATCAATTTTCGCAGTTTCATAAAATTAATTTTGTTACATTTCCTTGTACATAAGGGCTCCCTTATATACCTGAAGTATATAAGTAATGTATATAAAGGGAATGGGGGTCGATAAAGCTAAATAAATTAACAGACCAATAAATATATAAGCGGAAGTGCCCTTAAAATCAATTTTCGCAGTTTCATAAAATTAATTTTGTTACATTTCCTTGTACATAAGGGCTCCCTTATATACCTGAAGTATATAAGTAATGTATATAAAGGGAATGGGGGTCGATAAAGCTACATAAATTAACAGACCCATAAATATATAAGCGGAAATGCCCTTAAAATCATACTTTAATGAATTTTGTTACATTTCTATGTACAAAAGCTCTCCCTTATATACCTGAGGTATATAAGTAATGTATATAAAGGGAATGGGGGTCGATAAAGCTAAATAAATTAACAGACCAATAAATATATAAGCGGAAGTGCCCTTAAAATCATACTTTAATGAATTTTGTTACATTTCTATGTACAAAAGCTCTCCCTTATATACCTGAGGTATATAAGTAATGTATATAAAGGGAATGGGGGTCGATAAAGCTAACTAAATTAACAGACCAATAAATATATAAGCGGAAGTGCCCTTAAAATCATACTTTAATGAATTTTGTTACATTTCTATGTACAAAAGCTCTCCCTTATATACCTGAGGTATATAAGTAATGTATATAAAGGGAATGGGGGTCGATAAAGCTAAATAAATTAACAGACCAATAAATATATAAGCGGAAGTGCCCTTAAAATCATACTTTAATGAATTTTGTTACATTTCTATGTACAAAAGCTCTCCCTTATATACCTGAGGTATATAAGTAATGTATATAAAGGGAATGGGGGTCGATAAAGCTAAATAAATTAACAGACCAATAAATATATAAGCGGAAGTGCCCTTAAAATCAATTTTCGCAGTTTCATAAAATTAATTTTGTTACATTTCCTTGTACATAAGGGCTCCCTTATATACCTGAAGTATATAAGTAATGTATATAAAGGGAATGGGGGTCGATAAAGCTAAATAAATTAACAGACCCATAAATATATAAGCGGAAGTGCCTTAAAATCATACTTTAATGAATTTTGTTACATTTCTATGTACAAAAGCTCTCCCTTATATACCTGAGGTATATAAGTAATGTATATAAAGGGAATGGGGGTCGATAAAGCTAAATAAATTAACAGACCAATAAATATATAAGCGGAAGTGCCCTTAAAATCATACTTTAATGAATTTTGTTACATTTCTATGTACAAAAGTTCTCCCTTATATACCTGAGGTATATAAGTAATGTATATAAAGGGAATGGGGGTCGATAAAGCTAAATAAATTAACAGACCAATAAATATATAAGCTAAATAAATTAACAGACCAATAAATATATAAGCGGAAGTGCCCTTAAAATCAATTTTCGCAGTTTCATAAAATTAATTTTGTTACATTTCCTTGTACATAAGGGCTCCCTTATATACCTGAAGTATATAAGTAATGTATATAAAGGGAATGGGGGTCGATAAAGCTAAATAAATTAACAGACCCATAAATATATAAGCGGAAGTGCCCTTAAAATCATACTTTAATGAATTTTGTTACATTTCTATGTACAAAAGCTCTCCCTTATATACCTGAGGTATATAAGTAATGTATATAAAGGGAATGGGGGTCGATAAAGCTAAATAAATTAACAGACCAATAAATATATAAGCGGAAGTCCCTTAAAATCATACTTTAATGAATTTTGTTACATTTCTATGTACAAAAGCTCTCCCTTATATACCTGAGGTATATAAGTAATGTATATAAAGGGAATGGGGGTCGATAAAGCTAAATAAATTAACAGACCAATAAATATATAAGCGGAAGTCCCTTAAAATCATACTTTAATGAATTTTGTTACATTTCTATGTACAAAAGCTCTCCCTTATATACCTGAGGTATATAAGTAATGTATATAAAGGGAATGGGGGTCGATAAAGCTAAATAAATTAACAGACCAATAAATATATAAGCGGAAGTCCCTTAAAATCATACTTTAATGAATTTTGTTACATTTCTATGTACAAAAGCTCTCCCTTATATACCTGAGGTATATAAGTAATGTATATAAAGGGAATGGGGGTCGATAAAGCTAAATAAATTAACAGACCAATAAATATATAAGCGGAAGTCCCTTAAAATCATACTTTAATGAATTTTGTTACATTTCTATGTACAAAAGCTCTCCCTTATATACCTGAGGTATATAAGTAATGTATATAAAGGGAATGGGGGTCGATAAAACTAAATAAATTAACAGACCAATAAATATATAAGCGGAAGTCCCTTAAAATCATACTTTAATGAATTTTGTTACATTTCTATGTACAAAAGCTCTCCCTTATATACCTGAGGTATATAAGTAATGTATATAAAGGGAATGGGGGTCGATAAAGCTAAATAAATTAACAGACCAATAAATATATAAGCGGAAGTCCCTTAAAATCATACTTTAATGAATTTTGTTACATTTCTATGTACAAAAGCTCTCCCTTATATAACTGAGGTATATAAGTAATGTATATAAAGGGAATGGGGGTCGATAAAGCTAAATAAATTAACAGACCAATAAATATATAAGCGGAAGTCCCTTAAAATCATACTTTAATGAATTTTGTTACATTTCTATGTACAAAAGCTCTCCCTTATATACCTGAGGTATATAAGTAATGTATATAAAGGGAATGGGGGTCGATAAAGCTAAATAAATTAACAGACCAATAAATATATAAGCGGAAGTCCCTTAAAATCATACTTTAATGAATTTTGTTACATTTCTATGTACAAAAGCTCTCCCTTATATACCTGAGGTATATAAGTAATGTATATAAACGGAATGGGGGTCGATAAAGCTAAATAAATTAACAGACCAATAAATATATAAGCGGAAGTCCCTTAAAATCATACTTTAATGAATTTTGTTACATTTCTATGTACAAAAGCTCTCCCTTATATACCTGAGGTATATAAGTAATGTATATAAAGGGAATGGGGGTCGATAAAGCTAAATAAATTAACAGACCAATAAATGTATAAGCGGAAGTCCCTTAAAATCATACTTTAATGAATTTTGTTACATTTCTATGTACAAAAGCTCTCCCTTATATACCTGAGGTATATAAGTAATGTATATAAAGGGAATGGGGGTCGATAAAGCTAAATAAATTAACAGACCAATAAATATATAAACGGAAGTCCCTTAAAATCATACTTTAATGAATTTTGTTACATTTCTATGTACAAAAGCTCTCCCTTATATACCTGAGGTATATAAGTAATGTATATAAAGGGAATGGGGGTCGATAAAGCTAAATAAATTAACAGACCAATAAATATATAAGCGGAAGTCCCTTAAAATCATACTTTAATGAATTTTGTTACATTTCTATGTACAAAAGCTCTCCCTTATATACCTGAGGTATATAAGTAATGTATATAAAGGGAATGGGGGTCGATAAAGCTAAATAAATTAACAGACCAATAAATATATAAGCGGAAGTCCCTTAAAATCATACTTTAATGAATTTTGTTACATTTCTATGTACAAAAGCTCTCCCTTATATACCTGAGGTATATAAGTAATGTATATAAAGGGAATGGGGGTCGATAAAGCTAAATAAATTAACAGACCAATAAATATATAACCGGAAGTCCCTTAAAATCATACTTTAATGAATTTTGTTACATTTCTATGTACAAAAGCTCTCCCTTATATACCTGAGGTATATAAGTAATGTATATAAAGGGAATGGGGGTCGATAAAGCTAAATAAATTAACAGACCAATAAATATATAAGCGGAAGTCCCTTAAAATCATACTTTAATGAATTTTGTTACATTTCTATGTACAAAAGCTCTCCCTTATATACCTGAGGTATATAAGTAATGTATATAAAGGGAATGGGGGTCGATAAAGCTAAATAAATTAACAGACCAATAAATATATAAGCGGAAGTCCCTTAAAATCATACTTTAATGAATTTTGTTACATTTCTATGTACAAAAGCTCTCCCTTATATACCTGAGGTATATAAGTAATGTATATAAAGGGAATGGGGGTCGATAAAGCTAAATAAATTAACAGACCAATAAATATATAAGCGGAAGTCCCTTAAAATCATACTTTAATGAATTTTGTTACATTTCTATGTACAAAAGCTCTCCCTTATATACCTGAGGTATATAAGTAATGTATATAAAGGGAATGGAGGTCGATAAAGCTAAATAAATTAACAGACCAATAAATATATAAGCGGAAGTCCCTTAAAATCATACTTTAATGAATTTTGTTACATTTCTATGTACAAAAGCTCTCCCTTATATACCTGAGGTATATAAGTAATGTATATAAAGGGAATGGGGGTCGATAAAGCTAAATAAATTAACAGACCAATAAATATATAAGCGGAAGTCCCTTAAAATTATACTTTAATGAATTTTGTTACATTTCTATGTACAAAAGCTCTCCCTTATATACCTGAGGTATATAAGTAATGTATATAAAGGGAATGGGGGTCGATAAAGCTAAATAAATTAACAGACCAATAAATATATAAGCGGAAGTCCCTTAAAATCATACTTTAATGAATTTTGTTACATTTCTATGTACAAAAGCTCTCCCTTATATACCTGAGGTATATAAGTAATGTATATAAAGGGAATGGGGGTCGATAAAGCTAAATAAATTAACAGACCAATAAATATATAAGCGGAAGTCCCTTAAAATCATACTTTAATGAATTTTGTTACATTTCTATGTACAAAAGCTCTCCCTTATATACCTGAGGTATATAAGTAATGTATATAAAGGGAATGGGGGTCGATAAAGCTAAATAAATTAACAGACCAATAAATATATAAGCGGAAGTCCCTTAAAATCATACTTTAATGAATTTTGTTACATTTCTATGTACAAAAGCTCTCCCTTATATACCTGAGGTATATAAGTAATGTATATAAAGGGAATGGGGGTCGATAAAGCTAAATAAATTAACAGACCAATAAATATATAAGCGGAAGTCCCTTAAAATCATACTTTAATGAATTTTGTTACATTTCTATGTACAAAAGCTCTCCCTTATATACCTAAGGTATATAAGTAATGTATATAAAGGGAATGGGGGTCGATAAAGCTAAATAAATTAACAGACCAATAAATATATAAGCGGAAGTCCCTTAAAATCATACTTTAATGAATTTTGTTACATTTCTATGTACAAAAGCTCTCCCTTTACCTGAGGTATATAAGTAATGTATATAAAGGGAATGGGGGTCGATAAAGCTAAATAAATTAACAGACCAATAAATATATAAGCGGAAGTGCCCTTAAAATCATACTTTAATGAATTTTGTTACATTTCTATGTACAAAAGCTCTCCCTTATATACCTGAGGTATATAAGTAATGTATATAAAGGAAATGGGGGTCGATAAAGCTAAATAAATTAACAGACCAATAAATATATAAGCGGAAGTGCCCTTAAAATCATACTTTAATGAATTTTGTTACATTTCTATGTACAAAAGCTCTCCCTTATATACCTGAGGTATATAAGTAATGTATATAAAGGGAATGGGGGTCTATAAAGCTAAATAAATTAACAGATTATATTTATTATTTAAAATCAATTTTCGCAGTTTCATAAAATTAATTTTGTTACATTTCCTTGTACATAAGGGCTCCCTTATATACCTGAAGTATATAAGTAATGTATATAAAGGGAATGGGGGTCGATAAAGCTAAATAAATTAACAGACCAATAAATATATAAGCGGAAGTGCCCTTAAAATCATACTTTAATGAATTTTGTTACATTTCTATGTACAAAAGCTCTCCCTTATATACCTGAGGTATATAAGTAATGTATATAAAGGGAATGGGGGTCGATAAAGCTAAATAAATTAACAGACCAATAAATATATAAGCGGAAGTGCCCTTAAAATCAATTTTCGCAGTTTCATAAAATTAATTTTGTTACATTTCCTTGTACATAAGGGCTCCCTTATATACCTGAAGTATATAAGTAATGTATATAAAGGGAATGGGGGTCGATAAAGCTAAATAAATTAACAGACCAATAAATATATAAGCGGAAGTGCCCTTAAAATCAATTTTCGCAGTTTCATAAAATTAATTTTGTTACATTTCCTTGTACATAAGGGCTCCCTTATATACCTGAAGTATATAAGTAATGTATATAAAGGGAATGGGGGTCGATAAAGCTAAATAAATTAACAGACCAATAAATATATAAGCGGAAGTGCCCTTAAAATCAATTTTCGCAGTTTCATAAAATTAATTTTGTTACATTTCCTTGTACATAAGGGCTCCCTTATATACCTGAAGTATATAAGTAATGTATATAAAGGGAATGGGGGTCGATAAAGCTACATAAATTAACAGACCCATAAATATATAAGCGGAAATGCCCTTAAAATCATACTTTAATGAATTTTGTTACATTTCTATGTACAAAAGCTCTCCCTTATATACCTGAGGTATATAAGTAATGTATATAAAGGGAATGGGGGTCGATAAAGCTAAATAAATTAACAGACCAATAAATATATAAGCGGAAGTGCCCTTAAAATCATACTTTAATGAATTTTGTTACATTTCTATGTACAAAAGCTCTCCCTTATATACCTGAGGTATATAAGTAATGTATATAAAGGGAATGGGGGTCGATAAAGCTAAATAAATTAACAGACCAATAAATATATAAGCGGAAGTGCCCTTAAAATCATACTTTAATGAATTTTGTTACATTTCTATGTACAAAAGCTCTCCCTTATATACCTGAGGTATATAAGTAATGTATATAAAGGGAATGGGGGTCGATAAAGCTAAATAAATTAACAGACCAATAAATATATAAGCGGAAGTGCCCTTAAAATCATACTTTAATGAATTTTGTTACATTTCTATGTACAAAAGCTCTCCCTTATATACCTGAGGTATATAAGTAATGTATATAAAGGGAATGGGGGTCGATAAAGCTAAATAAATTAACAGACCAAAAAATATATAAGCGGAAGTGCCCTTAAAATCATACTTTAATGAATTTTGTTACATTTCTATGTACAAAAGCTCTCCCTTATACACCTGAGGTATATAAGTAATGTATATAAAGGGAATGGGGGTCGATAAAGCTAAATAAATTAACAGACCAATAAATATATAAGCGGAAGTGCCCTTAAAATCAATTTTCGCAGTTTCATAAAATTAATTTTGTTACATTTCCTTGTACATAAGGGCTCCCTTATATACCTGAAGTATATAAGTAATGTATATAAAGGGAATGGGGGTCGATAAAGCTAAATAAATTAACAGACCCATAAATATATAAGCGGAAGTGCCCTTAAAATCATACTTTAATGAATTTTGTTACATTTCTATGTACAAAAGCTCTCCCTTATATACCTGAGGTATATAAGTAATGTATATAAAGGGAATGGGGGTCGATAAAGCTAAATAAATTAACAGACCAATAAATATATAAGCGGAAGTGCCCTTAAAATCATACTTTAATGAATTTTGTTACATTTCTATGTACAAAAGTTCTCCCTTATATACCTGAGGTATATAAGTAATGTATATAAAGGGAATGGGGCTCGATAAAGCTAAATAAATTAACAGACCAATAAATATATAAGCTAAATAAATTAACAGACCAATAAATATATAAGCGGAAGTGCCCTTAAAATCAATTTTCGCAGTTTCATAAAATTAATTTTGTTACATTTCCTTGTACATAAGGGCTCCCTTATATACCTGAAGTATATAAGTAATGTATATAAAGGGAATGGGGGTCGATAAAGCTAAATAAATTAACAGACCCATAAATATATAAGCGGAAGTGCCCTTAAAATCATACTTTAATGAATTTTGTTACATTTCTATGTACAAAAGCTCTCCCTTATATACCTGAGGTATATAAGTAATGTATATAAAGGGAATGGGGGTCGATAAAGCTAAATAAATTAACAGACCAATAAATATATAAGCGGAAGTGCCCTTAAAATCAATTTTCGCAGTTTCATAAAATTAATTTTGTTACATTTCCTTGTACATAAGGGCTCCCTTATATACCTGAAGTATATAAGTAATGTATATAAAGGGAATGGGGGTCGATAAAGCTAAATAAATTAACAGACCAATAAATATATAAGCGGAAGTGCCCTTAAAATCATACTTTAATGAATTTTGTTACATTTCTATGTACAAAAGCTCTCCCTTATATACCTGAGGTATATAAGTAATGTATATAAAGGGAATGGGGGTCGATAAAGCTAAATAAATTAACAGACCAATAAATATATAAGCGGAAGTGCCCTTAAAATCATACTTTAATGAATTTTGTTACATTTCTATGTACAAAAGCTCTCCCTTATATACCTGAGGTATATAAGTAATGTATATAAAGGGAATGGGGGTCGATAAAGCTAAATAAATTAACAGACCAAAAAATATATAAGCGGAAGTGCCCTTAAAATCATACTTTAATGAATTTTGTTACATTTCTATGTACAAAAGCTCTCCCTTATACACCTGAGGTATATAAGTAATGTATATAAAGGGAATGGGGGTCGATAAAGCTAAATAAATTAACAGACCAATAAATATATAAGCGGAAGTGCCCTTAAAATCATACTTTAATGAATTTTGTTACATTTCTATGTACAAAAGCTCTCCCTTATATACCTGAGGTATATAAGTAATGTATATAAAGGGAATGGGGGTCGATAAAGCTAAATAAATTAACAGACCAATAAATATATAAGCGGAAGTGCCCTTAAAATCATACTTTAATGAATTTTGTTACATTTCTATGTACAAAAGCTCTCCCTTATATACCTGAGGTATATAAGTAATGTATATAAAGGGAATGGGGGTCGATAAAGCTAAATAAATTAACAGACCAATAAATATATAAGCGGAAGTGCCCTTAAAATCATACTTTAATGAATTTTGTTACATTTCTATGTACAAAAGCTCTCCCTTATATACCTGAGGTATATAAGTAATGTATATAAAGGGAATGGGGGTCGATAAAGCTAAATAAATTAACAGACCAATAAATATATAAGCGGAAGTGCCCTTAAAATCATACTTTAATGAATTTTGTTACATTTCTATGTACAAAAGCTCTCCCTTATATACCTGAGGTATATAAGTAATGTATATAAAGGAAATGGGGGTCGGTAAAGCTAAATAAATTAACAGACCAATAAATATATAAGCGGAAGTGCCCTTAAAATCAATTTTCGCAGTTTCATAAAATTAATTTTGTTACATTTCCTTGTACATAAGGGCTCCTTTATATACCTGAAGTATATAAGTAATGTATATAAAGGGAATGGGGGTCGATAAAGCTAAATAAATTAACAGACCAATAAATATATAAACGGAAGTGCCCTTAAAATCAATTTTCGCAGTTTCATAAAATTAATTTTGTTACATTTCCTTGTACATAAGGGCTCCCTTATATACCTGAAGTATATAAGTAATGTATATAAAGGGAATGGGGGTCGATAAAGCTAAATAAATTAACAGACCAATAAATATATAAGCGGAAGTGCCCTTAAAATCAATTTTCGCAGTTTCATAAAATTAATTTTGTTACATTTCCTTGTACATAAGGGCTCCCTTATATACCTGAAGTATATAAGTAATGTATATAAAGGGAATGGGGGTCGATAAAGCTAAATAAATTAACAGACCAATAAATATATAAGCGGAAGTGCCCTTAAAATCAATTTTCGCAGTTTCATAAAATTAATTTTGTTACATTTCCTTGTACATAAGGGCTCCCTTATATACCTGAAGTATATAAGTAATGTATATAAAGGGAATGGGGGTCGATAAATCTAAATAAATTAACAGACCCATAAATATATAAGCGGAAGTGCCCTTAAAATCATACTTTAATGAATTTTGTTACATTTCTATGTACAAAAGCTCTCCCTTATATACCTGAGGTATATAAGGAATGTATATAAAGGGAATGGGGGTCGATAAAGCTAAATAAATTAACAGACCAATAAATATATAAGCGGAAGTGCCCTTAAAATCATACTTTAATGAATTTTGTTACATTTCTATGTACAAAAGCTCTCCCTTATATACCTGAGGTATATAAGTAATGTATATAAAGGGAATGGGGGTCGATAAAGCTAAATAAATTAACAGACCAATAAATATATAAGCGGAAGTGCCCTTAAAATCATACTTTAATGAATTTTGTTACATTTCTATGTACAAATGCTCTCCCTTATATACCTGAGGTATATAAGTAATGTATATAAAGGGAATGGGGGTCGATAAAGCTAAATAAATTAACAGACCAATAAATATATAAGCGGAAGTGCCCTTAAAATCAATTTTCGCAGTTTCATAAAATTAATTTTGTTACATTTCCTTGTACATAAGGGCTCCCTTATATACCTGAAGTAAATAAGTAATGTATATAAAGGGAGTGGGGGTCGATAAAGCTAAATAAATTAACAGACCAATAAATATATAAGCGGAAGTGCCCTTAAAATCAATTTTCGCAGTTTCATAAAATTAATTTTGTTACATTTCCTTGTACATAAGGGCTCCCTTATATACCTGAAGTATATAAGTAATGTATATAAAGGGAATGGGGGTCGATAAAGCTAAATAAATTAACAGACCAATAAATATATAAGCGGAAGTGCCCTTAAAATCAATTTTCGTAGTTTCATAAAATTAATTTTGTTACATTTCCTTGTACATAAGGGCTCCCTTATATACCTGAAGTATATAAGTAATGTATATAAAGGGAATGGGGGTCGATAAAGCTAAATAAATTAACAGACCCATAAATATATAAGCGGAAGTGCCCTTAAAATCATACTTTAATGAATTTTGTTACAGTTCTATGTACAAAAGCTCTCCCTTATATACCTGAGGTATATAAGTAATGTATATAAAGGGAATGGGGGTCGATAAAGCTAAATAAATTAACAGACCAATAAATATATAAGCGGAAGTGCCCTTAAAATCATACTTTAATGAATTTTGTTACATTTCTATGTACAAAAGCTCTCCCTTATATACCTGAGGTATATAAGTAATGTATATAAAGGGAATGGGGGTCGATAAAGCTAAATAAATTAACAGACCAATAAATATATAAGCGGAAGTGCCCTTAAAATCATACTTTAATGAATTTTGTTACATTTCTATGTACAAAAGCTCTCCCTTATATACCTGAGGTATATAAGTAATGTATATAAAGGGAATGGGGGTCGATAAAGCTAAATAAATTAACAGACCAATAAATATATAAGCGGAAGTGCCCTTAAAATCATACTTTAATGAATTTTGTTACATTTCTATGTACAAAAGCTCTCCCTTATATACCTGAGGTATATAAGTAATGTATATAAAGGGAATGGGGGTCGATAAAGCTAAATAAATTAACAGACCAAAAAATATATAAGCGGAAGTGCCCTTAAAATCATACTTTAATGAATTTTGTTACATTTCTATGTACAAAAGCTCTCCCTTATACACCTGAGGTATATAAGTAATGTATATAAAGGGAATGGGGGTCGATAAAGCTAAATAAATTAACAGACCAATAAATATATAAGCGGAAGTGCCCTTAAAATCAATTTTCGCAGTTTCATAAAATTAATTTTGTTACATTTCCTTGTACATAAGGGCTCCCTTATATACCTGAAGTATATAAGTAATGTATATAAAGGGAATGGGGGTCGATAAAGCTAAATAAATTAACAGACCCATAAATATATAAGCGGAAGTGCCCTTAAAATCATACTTTAATGAATTTTGTTACATTTCTATGTACAAAAGCTCTCCCTTATATACCTGAGGTATATAAGTAATGTATATAAAGGGAATGGGGGTCGATAAAGCTAAATAAATTAACAGACCAATAAATATATAAGCGGAAGTGCCCTTAAAATCAATTTTCGCAGTTTCATAAAATTAATTTTGTTACATTTCCTTGTACATAAGGGCTCCCTTATATACCTGAAGTATATAAGTAATGTATATAAAGGGAATGGGGGTCGATAAAGCTAAATAAATTAACAGACCAATAAATATATAAGCGGAAGTGCCCTTAAAATCATACTTTAATGAATTTTGTTACATTTCTATGTACAAAAGCTCTCCCTTATATACCTGAGGTATATAAGTAATGTATATAAAGGGAATGGGGGTCGATAAAGCTAAATAAATTAACAGACCAATAAATATATAAGCGGAAGTGCCCTTAAAATCAATTTTCGCAGTTTCATAAAATTAATTTTGTTACATTTCCTTGTACATAAGGGCTCCCTTATATACCTGAAGTATATAAGTAATGTATATAAAGGGAATGGGGTCGATAAAGCTAAATAAATTAACAGACCAATAAATATATAAGCGGAAGTGCCCTTAAAATCAATTTTCGCAGTTTCATAAAATTAATTTTGTTACATTTCCTTGTACATAAGGGCTCCCTTATATACCTGAAGTATATAAGTAATGTATATAAAGGGAATGGGGGTCGATAAAGCTAAATAAATTAACAGACCCATAAATATATAAGCGGAAGTGCCCTTAAAATCATACTTTAATGAATTTTGTTACATTTCTATGTACAAAAGCTCTCCCTTATATACCTGAGGTATATAAGTAATGTATATAAAGGGAATGGGGGTCGATAAAGCTAAATAAATTAACAGACCCATAAAGATATAAGCGGAAGTGCCCTTAAAATCATACTTTAATGAATTTTGTTACATTTCTATGTACAAAAGCTCTCCCTTATATACCTGAGGTATATAAATAATGTATATAAAGGGAATGGGGGTCGATAAAGCTAAATAAATTAACAGACCAATAAATATATAAGCGGAAGTGCCCTTAAAATCAATTTTCGCAGTTTCATAAAATTAATTTTGTTACATTTCCTTGTACATAAGGGCTCCCTTATATACCTGAAGTATATAAGTAATGTATATAAAGGGAATGGGGGTCGATAAAGCTAAATAAATTAACAGACCCATAAATATATAAGCGGAAGTGCCCTTAAAATCATACTTTAAAGAATTTTGTTACATTTCTATGTACAAAAGCTCTCCCTTATATACCTGAGGTATATAAGTAATGTATATAAAGGGAATGGGGGTCGATAAAGCTAAATAAATTAACAGACCCATAAATATATAAGCGGAAGTGCCCTTAAAATCATACTTTAATGAATTTTGTTACATTTCTATGTACAAAAGCTCTCCCTTATATACCTGAGGTATATAAGTAATGTATATAAAGGGAATGGGGGTCGATAAAGCTAAATAAATTAACAGACCAATAAATATATAAGCGGAAGTGCCCTTAAAATCATACTTTAATGAATTTTGTTACATTTCTATGTACAAAAGTTCTCCCTTATATACCTGAGGTATATAAGTAATGTATATAAAGGGAATGGGGGTCGATAAAGCTAAATAAATTAACAGACCAATAAATATATAAGCTAAATAAATTAACAGACCAATAAATATATAAGCGGAAGTGCCCTTAAAATCAATTTTCGCAGTTTCATAAAATTAATTTTGTTACATTTCCTTGTACATAAGGGCTCCCTTATATACCTGAAGTATATAAGTAATGTATATAAAGGGAATGGGGGTCGATAAAGCTAAATAAATTAACAGACCCATAAATATATAAGCGGAAGTGCCCTTAAAATCATACTTTAATGAATTTTGTTACATTTCTATGTACAAAAGCTCTCCCTTATATACCTGAGGTATATAAGTAATGTATATAAAGGGAATGGGGGTCGATAAAGCTAAATAAATTAACAGACCAATAAATATATAAGCGGAAGTGCCCTTAAAATCAATTTTCGCAGTTTCATAAAATTAATTTTGTTACATTTCCTTGTACATAAGGGCTCCCTTATATACCTGAAGTATATAAGTAATGTATATAAAGGGAATGGGGGTCGATAAAGCTAAATAATTTAACAGACCAATAAATATATAAGCGGAAGTGCCCTTAAAATCATACTTTAATGAATTTTGTTACATTTCTATGTACAAAAGCTCTCCCTTATATACCTGAGGTATATAAGTAATGTATATAAAGGGAATGGGGGTCGATAAAGCTAAATAAATTAACAGACCAAAAAATATATAAGCGGAAGTGCCCTTAAAATCATACTTTAATGAATTTTGTTACATTTCTATGTACAAAAGCTCTCCCTTATACACCTGAGGTATATAAGTAATGTATATAAAGGGAATGGGGGTCGATAAAGCTAAATAAATTAACAGACCAATAAATATATAAGCGGAAGTGCCCTTAAAATCAATTTTCGCAGTTTCATAAAATTAATTTTGTTACATTTCCTTGTACATAAGGGCTCCCTTATATACCTGAAGTATATAAGTAATGTATATAAAGGGAATGGGGGTCGATAAAGCTAAATAAATTAACAGACCCATAAATATATAAGCGGAAGTGCCCTTAAAATCATACTTTAATGAATTTTGTTACATTTCTATGTACAAAAGCTCTCCCTTATATACCTGAGGTATATAAGTAATGTATATAAAGGGAATGGGGGTCGATAAAGCTAAATAAATTAACAGACCAATAAATATATAAGCGGAAGTGCCCTTAAAATCATACTTTAATGAATTTTGTTACATTTCCATGTACAAAAGCTCTCCCTTATATACCTGACGTATATAAGTAATGTATATAAAGGGAATGGGGGTCGATAAAGCTAAATAAATTAACAGACCAATAAATATATAAGCGGAAGTGCCCTTAAAATCATACTTTAATGAATTTTGTTCCATTTCTATGTACAAAAGCTCTCCCTTATATACCTGAGGTATATAAGTAATGTATATAAAGGGAATGGGGGTCGATAAAGCTAAATAAATTAACAGACCAATAAATATATAAGCGGAAGTGCCCTTAAAATCATACTTTAATGAATTTTGTTACATTTCTATGTACAAAAGCTCTCCCTTATATACCTGAGGTATATAAGTAATGTATATAAAGGGAATGGGGGTCGATAAAGCTAAATAAATTAACAGACCAATAAATATATAAGCGGAAGTGCCCTTAAAATCATACTTTAATGAATTTTGTTACATTTCTATGTACAAAAGCTCTCCCTTATATACCTGAGGTATATAAGTAATGTATATAAAGGGAATGGGGGTCGATAAAGCTAAATAAATTAACAGACCAATAAATATATAAGCGGAAGTGCCCTTAAAATCAATTTTCGCAGTTTCATAAAATTAATTTTGTTACATTTCCTTGTACATAAGGGCTCCTTTATATACCTGAAGTATATAAGTAATGTATATAAAGGGAATGGGGGTCGATAAAGCTAAATAAATTAACAGACCAATAAATATATAAACGGAAGTGCCCTTAAAATCAATTTTCGCAGTTTCATAAAATTAATTTTGTTACATTTCCTTGTACATAAGGGCTCCCTTATATACCTGAAGTATATAAGTAATGTATATAAAGGGAATGGGGGTCGATAAAGCTAAATAAATTAACAGACCAATAAATATATAAGCGGAAGTGCCCTTAAAATCAATTTTCGCAGTTTCATAAAATTAATTTTGTTACATTTCCTTGTACATAAGGGCTCCCTTATATACCTGAAGTATATAAGTAATGTATATAAAGGGAATGGGGGTCGATAAAGCTAAATAAATTAACAGACCAATAAATATATAAGCGGAAGTGCCCTTAAAATCAATTTTCGCAGTTTCATAAAATTAATTTTGTTACATTTCCTTGTACATAAGGGCTCCCTTATATACCTGAAGTATATAAGTAATGTATATAAAGGGAATGGGGGTCGATAAAGCTAAATAAATTAACAGACCCATAAATATATAAGCGGAAGTGCCCTTAAAATCATACTTTAATGAATTTTGTTACATTTCTATGTACAAAAGCTCTCCCTTATATACCTGAGGTATATAAGTAATGTATATAAAGGGAATGGGGGTCGATAAAGCTAAATAAATTAACAGACCAATAAATATATAAGCGGAAGTGCCCTTAAAATCATACTTTAATGAATTTTGTTACATTTCTATGTACAAAAGCTCTCCCTTATATACCTGAGGTATATAAGTAATGTATATAAAGGGAATGGGGGTCGATAAAGCTAAATAAATTAACAGACCAATAAATATATAAGCGGAAGTGCCCTTAAAATCAATTTTCGCAGTTTCATAAAATTAATTTTGTTACATTTCCTTGTACATAAGGGCTCCCTTATATACCTGAAGTATATAAGTAATGTATATAAAGGGAATGGGGGTCGATAAAGCTAAATAAATTAACAGACCAATAAATATATAAGCGGAAGTGCCCTTAAAATCAATTTTCGCAGTTTCATAAAATTAATTTTGTTACATTTCCTTGTACATAAGGGCTCCCTTATATACCTGAAGTATATAAGTAATGTATATAAAGGGAATGGGGGTCGATAAAGCTAAATAAATTAACAGACCAATAAATATATAAGCGGAAGTGCCCTTAAAATCAATTTTCGCAGTTTCATAAAATTAATTTTGTTACATTTCCTTGTACATAAGGGCTCCCTTATATACCTGAAGTATATAAGTAATGTATATAAAGGGAATGGGGGTCGATAAAGCTAAATAAATTAACAGACCCATAAATATATAAGCGGAAGTGCCCTTAAAATCATACTTTAATGAATTTTGTTACATTTCTATGTACAAAAGCTCTCCCTTATATACCTGAGGTATATAAGTAATGTATATAAAGGGAATGGGGGTCGATAAAGCTAAATAAATTAACAGACCAATAAATATATAAGCGGAAGTGCCCTTAAAATCATACTTTAATGAATTTTGTTACATTTCTATGTACAAAAGCTCTCCCTTATATACCTGAGGTATATAAGTAATGTATATAAAGGGAATGGGGGTCGATAAAGCTAAATAAATTAACAGACCAATAAATATATAAGCGGAAGTGCCCTTAAAATCATACTTTAATGAATTTTGTTACATTTCTATGTACAAAAGCTCTCCCTTATATACCTGAGGTATATAAGTAATGTATATAAAGGGAATGGGGGTCGATAAAGCTAAATAAATTAACAGACCAATAAATATATAAGCGGAAGTGCCCTTAAAATCATACTTTAATGAATTTTGTTACATTTCTATGTACAAAAGCTCTCCCTTATATACCTGAGGTATATAAGTAATGTATATAAAGGGAATGGGGGTCGATAAAGCTAAATAAATTAACAGACCAAAAAATATATAAGCGGAAGTGCCCTTAAAATCATACTTTAATGAATTTTGTTACATTTCTATGTACAAAAGCTCTCCCTTATACACCTGAGGTATATAAGTAATGTATATAAAGGGAATGGGGGTCGATAAAGCTAAATAAATTAACAGACCAATAAATATATAAGCGGAAGTGCCCTTAAAATCAATTTTCGCAGTTTCATAAAATTAATTTTGTTACATTTCCTTGTACATAAGGGCTCCCTTATATACCTGAAGTATATAAGTAATGTATATAAAGGGAATGGGGGTCGATAAAGCTAAATAAATTAACAGACCCATAAATATATAAGCGGAAGTGCCCTTAAAATCATACTTTAATGAATTTTGTTACATTTCTATGTACAAAAGCTCTCCCTTATATACCTGAGGTATATAAGTAATGTATATAAAGGGAATGGGGGTCGATAAAGCTAAATAAATTAACAGACCAATAAATATATAAGCGGAAGTGCCCTTAAAATCAATTTTCGCAGTTTCATAAAATTAATTTTGTTACATTTCCTTGTACATAAGGGCTCCCTTATATACCTGAAGTATATAAGTAATGTATATAAAGGGAATGGGGGTCGATAAAGCTAAATAAATTAACAGACCAATAAATATATAAGCGGAAGTGCCCTTAAAATCATACTTTAATGAATTTTGTTACATTTCTATGTACAAAAGCTCTCCCTTATATACCTGAGGTATATAAGTAATGTATATAAAGGGAATGGGGGTCGATAAAGCTAAATAAATTAACAGACCAATAAATATATAAGCGGAAGTGCCCTTAAAATCAATTTTCGCAGTTTCATAAAATTAATTTTGTTACATTTCCTTGTACATAAGGGCTCCCTTATATACCTGAAGTATATAAGTAATGTATATAAAGGGACTGGGGTCGATAAAGCTAAATAAATTAACAGACCAATAAATATATAAGCGGAAGTGCCCTTAAAATCAATTTTCGCAGTTTCATAAAATTAATTTTGTTACATTTCCTTGTACATAAGGGCTCCCTTATATACCTGAAGTATATAAGTAATGTATATAAAGGGAATGGGGGTCGATAAAGCTAAATAAATTAACAGACCCATAAATATATAAGCGGAAGTGCCCTTAAAATCATACTTTAAAGAATTTTGTTACATTTCTATGTACAAAAGCTCTCCCTTATATACCTGAGGTATATAAGTAATGTATATAAAGGGAATGGGGGTCGATAAAGCTAAATAAATTAACAAACCAATAAATATATAAGCGGAAGTGACCTTAAAATCATACTTTAATGAATTTTGTTACATTTCTATGTACAAAAGCTCTCCCTTATATACCTGAGGTATATAAGTAATGTATATAAAGGGAATGGGGGTCGATAAAGCTAAATAAATTAACAGACCCATAAATATATAAGCGGAAGTGCCCTTAAAATCATACTTTAATGAATTTTGTTACATTTCTATGTACAAAAGCTCTCCCTTATATACTTGAGGTATATAAGTAATGTATATAAAGGGAATGGGGGTCGATAAAGCTAAATAAATTAACAGACCAATAAATATATAAGCGGAAGTGCCCTTAAAATCATACTTTAATGAATTTTGTTACATTTCTATGTACAAAAGCTCTCCCTTATATACCTGAGGTATATAAGTAATGTATATAAAGGGAATGGGGGTCGATAAAGCTAAATAAATTAACAGACCAATAAATATATAAGCGGAAGTGCCCTTAAAATCATACTTTAATGAATTTTGTTACATTTATATGTACAAAAGCTCTCCCTTATATACCTGAGGTATATAAGTAATGTATATAAAGGGAATGGGGGTCGATAAAGCTAAATAAATTAACAGACCAATAAATATATAAGCGGAAGTGCCCTTAAAATCAATTTTCGCAGTTTCATAAAATTAATTTTGTTACATTTCCTTGTACATAAGGGCTCCCTTATATACCTGAAGTATATAAGTAATGTATATAAAGGGAATGGGGGTCGATAAAGCTAAATAAATTAACAGACCAATAAATATATAAGCGGAAGTGCCCTTAAAATCATACTTTAATGAATTTTGTTACATTTCTATGTACAAAAGCTCTCCCTTATATACCTGAGGTATATAAGTAATGTATATAAAGGGAATGGGGGTCGATAAAGCTAAATAAATTAACAGACCAATAAATATATAAGCGGAAGTGCCCTTAAAATCAATTTTCGCAGTTTCATAAAATTAATTTTGTTACATTTCCTTGTACATAAGGGCTCCCTTATATACCTGAAGTATATAAGTAATGTATATAAAGGGAATGGGGGTCGATAAAGCTAAATAAATTAACAGACCAATAAATATACAAGCGGAAGTGCCCTTAAAATCATACTTTAATGAATTTTGTTACATTTCTATGTACAAAAGCTCTCCCTTATATACCTGAGGTATATAAGTAATGTATATAAAGGGAATGGGGGTCGATAAAGCTAAATAAATTAACAGACCAATAAATATATAAGCGGAAGTGCCCTTAAAATCAATTTTCGCAGTTTCATAAAATTAATTTTGTTACATTTCCTTGTACATAAGGGCTCCCTTATATACCTGAAGTATATAAGTAATGTATATAAAGGGAATGGGGGTCGATAAAGCTAAATAAATTAACAGACCAATAAATATATAAGCGGAAGTGCCCTTAAAATCATACTTTAATGAATTTTGTTACATTTCTATGTACAAAAGCTCTCCCTTATATACCTGAGGTATATAAGTAATGTATATAAAGGGAATGGGGGTCGATAAAGCTAAATAAATTAACAGACCAATAAATATATAAGCGGAAGTGCCCTTAAAATCATACTTTAATGAATTTTGTTACATTTCTATGTACAAAAGCTCTCCCTTATATACCTGAGGTATATAAGTAATGTATATAAAGGGAATGGGGGTCGATAAAGCTAAATAAATTAACAGACCAATAAATATATAAGCGGAAGTGCCCTTAAAATCAATTTTCGCAGTTTCATAAAATTAATTTTGTTACATTTCCTTGTACATAAGGGCTCCCTTATATACCTGAAGTATATAAGTAATGTATATAAAGGGAATGGGGGTCGATAAAGCTAAATAAATTAACAGACCCATAAATATATAAGCGGAAGTGCCCTTAAAATCATACTTTAATGAATTTTGTTACATTTCTATGTACAAAAGCTCTCCCTTATATACCTGAGGTATATAAGTAATGTATATAAAGGGAATGGGGGTCGATAAAGCTAAATAAATTAACAGACCAATAAATATATAAGCGGAAGTGCCCTTAAAATCATACTTTAATGAATTTTGTTACATTTCTATGTACAAAAGCTCTCCCTTATATACCTGAGGTATATAAGTAATGTATATAAAGGGAATGGGGGTCGATAAAGCTAAATAAATTAACAGACCAATAAATATATAAGCGGAAGTGCCCTTAAAATCAATTTTCGCAGTTTCATAAAATTAATTTTGTTACATTTCCTTGTACATAAGGGCTCCCTTATATACCTGAAGTATATAAGTAATGTATATAAAGGGAATGGGGGTCGATAAAGCTAAATGAATTAACAGCCCCATAAAGATATAAGCGGAAGTGCCCTTAAAATCATACTTTAATGAATTTTGTTACATTTCTATGTACAAAAGCTCTCCCTTATATACCTGAGGTATATAAGTAATGTATATAAAGGGAATGGGGGTCGATAAAGCTAAATAAATTAACAAACCAATAAATATATAAGCGGAAGTGCCCTTAAAATCATACTTTAATGAATTTTGTTACATTTCTATGTACAAAAGCTCTCCCTTATATACCTGAGGTATATAAGTAATGTATATAAAGGGAATGGGGGTCGATAAAGCTAAATAAATTAACAGACCAATAAATATATAAGCGGAAGTGCCCTTAAAATCAATTTTCGCAGTTTCATAAAATTAATTTTGTTACATTTCCTTGTACATAAGGGCTCCCTTATATACCTGAAGTATATAAGTAATGTATATAAAGGGAATGGGGGTCGATAAAGCTAAATAAATTAACAGACCAATAAATATACAAGCGGAAGTGCCCTTAAAATCATACTTTAATGAATTTTGTTACATTTCTATGTACAAAAGCTCTCCCTTATATACCTGAGGTATATAAGTAATGTATATAAAGGGAATGGGGGTCGATAAAGCTAAATAAATTAACAGACCAATAAATATATAAGCGGAAGTGCCCTTAACCCTAGAATGATAATCATATTGTAATGTACGTTAAAGATAATCATGCGTAAAATTGACGCATAACCTTTTTCTCCAAAAAATACGTAGTTAACCTATATACTTTTTTCCAAAATTAGAAAGCTTGGAGTATTTCCTATGAATAATGTCCGGAAAATTTTTACGGTACGGCATTTACTTTTGAAATTATAAGCAATTTTAAAGCTAAAGTTGGCTCTATTTCGTACTTTTTTAGTACTTTTTCACCTGAGCTTATGTCGAAAATTACCAAATAAGGTCTGTCGGTAACACTTACCTCAGTAACGAGTGCGCCTCACGGTAGCACTAAGCGACAACTGAGATGTCCTAAGCGCATAGCGACGGATTGGCACTATGTAGAAAGAGAGAGCAATATTTCGAATACGCATGCGTCAATTTTACGCAGATTATCTGTCTAGGGTTAAAATCAATTTTCGCAGTTTCATAAAATTAATTTTGTTACATTTCCTTGTACATAAGGGCTCCCTTATATACCTGAAGTATATAAGTAATGTATATAAAGGGAATGGGGGTCGATAAAGCTAAATAAATTAACAGACCAATAAATATATAAGCGGAAGTGCCCTTAAAATCATACTTTAATGAATTTTGTTACATTTCTATGTACAAAAGCTCTCCCTTATATACCTGAGGTATATAAGTAATGTATATAAAGGGAATGGGGGTCGATAAAGCTAAATAAATTAACAGACCAATAAATATATAAGCGGAAGTGCCCTTAAAATCATACTTTAATGAATTTTGTTACATTTCTATGTACAAAAGCTCTCCCTTATATACCTGAGGTATATAAGTAATGTATATAAAGGGAATGGGGGTCGATAAAGCTAAATAAATTAACAGACCAATAAATATATAAGCGGAAGTGCCCTTAAAATCAATTTTCGCAGTTTCATAAAATTAATTTTGTTACATTTCCTTGTACATAAGGGCTCCCTTATATACCTGAAGTATATAAGTAATGTATATAAAGGGAATGGGGGTCGATAAAGCTAAATAAATTAACAGACCCATAAATATATAAGCGGAAGTGCCCTTAAAATCATACTTTAATGAATTTTGTTACATTTCTATGTACAAAAGCTCTCCCTTATATACCTGAGGTATATAAGTAATGTATATAAAGGGAATGGGGGTCGATAAAGCTAAATAAATTAACAGACCAATAAATATATAAGCGGAAGTGCCCTTAAAATCATACTTTAATGAATTTTGTTACATTTCTATGTACAAAAGCTCTCCCTTATATACCTGAGGTATATAAGTAATGTATATAAAGGGAATGGGGGTCGATAAAGCTAAATAAATTAACAGACCAATAAATATATAAGCGGAAGTGCCCTTAAAATCAATTTTCGCAGTTTCATAAAATTAATTTTGTTACATTTCCTTGTACATAAGGGCTCCCTTATATACCTGAAGTATATAAGTAATGTATATAAAGGGAATGGGGGTCGATAAAGCTAAATAAATTAACAGCCCCATAAAGATATAAGCGGAAGTGCCCTTAAAATCATACTTTAATGAATTTTGTTACATTTCTATGTACAAAAGCTCTCCCTTATATACCTGAGGTATATAAGTAATGTATATAAAGGGAATGGGGGTCGATAAAGCTAAATAAATTAACAGACCAATAAATATATAAGCGGAAGTGCCCTTAAAATCATACTTTAATGAATTTTGTTACATTTCTATGTACAAAAGCTCTCCCTTATATACCTGAGGTATATAAGTAATGTATATAAAGGGAATGGGTGTCGATAAAGCTAAATAAATTAACAGACCAATAAATATATAAGCGGAAGTGCCCTTAAAATCATACTTTAATGAATTTTGTTACATTTCTATGTACAAAAGCTCTCCCTTATATACCTGAGGTATATAAGTAATGTATATAAAGGGAATGGGGGTCGATAAAGCTAAATAAATTAACAGACCAATAAATATATAAGCGGAAGTGCCCTTAAAATCATACTTTAATGAATTTTGTTACATTTCTATGTACAAAAGCTCTCCCTTATATACCTGAGGTATATAAGTAATGTATATAAAGGGAATGGGGGTCGATAAAGCTAAATAAATTAACAGACCAATAAATATATAAGCGGAAGTGCCCTTAAAATCATACTTTAATGAATTTTGTTACATTTCTATGTACAAAAGCTCTCCCTTATATACCTGAGGTATATAAGTAATGTATATAAAGGGAATGGGGGTCGATAAAGCTAAATAAATTAACAGACCAATAAATATATAAGCGGAAGTGCCCTTAAAATCAATTTTCGCAGTTTCATAAAATTAATTTTGTTACATTTCCTTGTACATAAGGGCTCCCTTATATACCTGAAGTATATAAGTAATGTATATAAAGGGAATGGGGGTCGATAAAGCTAAATAAATTAACAGACCAATAAATATACAAGCGGAAGTGCCCTTAAAATCATACTTTAATGAATTTTGTTACATTTCTATGTACAAAAGCTCTCCCTTATATACCTGAGGTATATAAGTAATGTATATAAAGGGAATGGGGGTCGATAAAGCTAAATAAATTAACAGACCAATAAATATATAAGCGGAAGTGCCCTTAAAATCAATTTTCGCAGTTTCATAAAATTAATTTTGTTACATTTCCTTGTACATAAGGGCTCCCTTATATACCTGAAGTATATAAGTAATGTATATAAAGGGAATGGGGGTCGATAAAGCTAAATAAATTAACAGACCAATAAATATATAAGCGGAAGTGCCCTTAAAATCATACTTTAATGAATTTTGTTACATTTCTATGTACAAAAGCTCTCCCTTATATACCTGAGGTATATAAGTAATGTATATAAAGGGAATGGGGGTCGATAAAGCTAAATAAATTAACAGCCCCATAAAGATATAAGCGGAAGTGCCCTTAAAATCATACTTTAATGAATTTTGTTACATTTCTATGTACAAAAGCTCTCCCTTATATACCTGAGGTATATAAGTAATGTATATAAAGGGAATGGGGGTCGATAAAGCTAAATAAATTAACAGACCAATAAATATATAAGCGGAAGTGCCCTTAAAATCATACTTTAATGAATTTTGTTACATTTCTATGTACAAAAGCTCTCCCTTATATACCTGAGGTATATAAGTAATGTATATAAAGGGAATGGGGGTCGATAAAGCTAAATAAATTAACAGACCAATAAATATATAAGCGGAAGTGCCCTTAAAATCAATTTTCGCAGTTTCATAAAATTAATTTTGTTACATTTCCTTGTACATAAGGGCTCCCTTATATACCTGAAGTATATAAGTAATGTATATAAAGGGAATGGGGATCGATAAAGCTAAATAAATTAACAGACCAATAAATATACAAGCGGAAGTGCCCTTAAAATCATACTTTAATGAATTTTGTTACATTTCTATGTACAAAAGCTCTCCCTTATATACCTGAGGTATATAAGTAATTTATATAAAGGGAATGGGGGTCGATAAAGCTAAATAAATTAACAGACCAATAAATATATAAGCGGAAGTGCCCTTAAAATCAATTTTCGCAGTTTCATAAAATTAATTTTGTTACATTTCCTTGTACATAAGGGCTCCCTTATATACCTGAAGTATATAAGTAATGTATATAAAGGGAATGGGGGTCGATAAAGCTAAATAAATTAACAGACCAATAAATATATAAGCGGAAGTGCCCTTAAAATCATACTTTAATGAATTTTGTTACATTTCTATGTACAAAAGCTCTCCCTTATATACCTGAGGTATATAAGTAATGTATATAAAGGGAATGGGGGTCGATAAAGCTAAATAAATTAACAGACCAATAAATATATAAGCGGAAGTGCCCTTAAAATCAATTTTCGCAGTTTCATAAAATTAATTTTGTTACATTTCCTTGTACATAAGGGCTCCCTTATATACCTGAAGTATATAAGTAATGTATATAAAGGGAATGGGGGTCGATAAAGCTAAATAAATTAACAGACCCATAAATATATAAGCGGAAGTGCCCTTAAAATCATACTTTAATGAATTTTGTTACATTTCTATGTACAAAAGCTCTCCCTTATATACCTGAGGTATATAAGTAATGTATATAAAGGGAATGGGGGTCGATAAAGCTAAATAAATTAACAGACCAATAAATATATAAGCGGAAGTGCCCTTAAAATCATACTTTAATGAATTTTGTTACATTTCTATGTACAAAAGCTCTCCCTTATATACCTGAGGTATATAAGTAATGTATATAAAGGGAATGGGGGTCGATAAAGCTAAATAAATTAACAGACCAATAAATATATAAGCGGAAGTGCCCTTAAAATCAATTTTCGCAGTTTCATAAAATTAATTTTGTTACATTTCCTTGTACATAAGGGCTCCCTTATATACCTGAAGTATATAAGTAATGTATATAAAGGGAATGGGGGTCGATAAAGCTAAATAAATTAACAGCCCCATAAAGATATAAGCGGAAGTGCCCTTAAAATCATACTTTAATGAATTTTGTTACATTTCTATGTACAAAAGCTCTCCCTTATATACCTGAGGTATATAAGTAATGTATATAAAGG
This sequence comes from Thereva nobilitata, assembly GCA_963855945.1. Classification (NCBI taxonomy): domain Eukaryota; kingdom Metazoa; phylum Arthropoda; class Insecta; order Diptera; family Therevidae; genus Thereva; species Thereva nobilitata. The sequence continues at coordinate 110,374,961 of OY979698.1, read as the reverse complement.
GAATGGGGGTCGATAAAGCTAAATAAATTAACAGACCAATAAATATATAAGCGGAAGTGCCCTTAAAATCATACTTTAATGAATTTTGTTACATTTCTATGTACAAAAGCTCTCCCTTATATACCTGAGGTATATAAGTAATGTATATAAAGGGAATGGGGGTCGATAAAGCTAAATAAATTAACAGACCAATAAATATATAAGCGGAAGTGCCCTTAAAATCATACTTTAATGAATTTTGTTACATTTCTATGTACAAAAGCTCTCCCTTATATACCTGAGGTATATAAGTAATGTATATAAAGGGAATGGGGGTCGATAAAGCTAAATAAATTAACAGACCAATAAATATATAAGCGGAAGTGCCCTTAAAATCAATTTTCGCAGTTTCATAAAATTAATTTTGTTACATTTCCTTGTACATAAGGGCTCCCTTATATACCTGAAGTATATAAGTAATGTATATAAAGGGAATGGGGGTCGATAAAGCTAAATAAATTAACAGACCCATAAATATATAAGCGGAAGTGCCCTTAAAATCATACTTTAATGAATTTTGTTACATTTCTATGTACAAAAGCTCTCCCTTATATACCTGAGGTATATAAGTAATGTATATAAAGGGAATGGGGGTCGATAAAGCTAAATAAATTAACAGACCAATAAATATATAAGCGGAAGTGCCCTTAAAATCAATTTTCGCAGTTTCATAAAATTAATTTTGTTACATTTCCTTGTACATAAGGGCTCCCTTATATACCTGAAGTATATAAGTAATGTATATAAAGGGAATGGGGGTCGATAAAGCTAAATAAATTAACAGACCAATAAATATACAAGCGGAAGTGCCCTTAAAATCATACTTTAATGAATTTTGTTACATTTCTATGTACAAAAGCTCTCCCTTATATACCTGAGGTATATAAGTAATGTATATAAAGGGAATGGGGGTCGATAAAGCTAAATAAATTAACAGACCAATAAATATATAAGCGGAAGTGCCCTTAAAATCAATTTTCGCAGTTTCATAAAATTAATTTTGTTACATTTCCTTGTACATAAGGGCTCCCTTATATACCTGAAGTATATAAGTAATGTATATAAAGGGAATGGGGGTCGATAAAGCTAAATAAATTAACAGACCAATAAATATATAAGCGGAAGTGCCCTTAAAATCATACTTTAATGAATTTTGTTACATTTCTATGTACAAAAGCTCTCCCTTATATACCTGAGGTATATAAGTAATGTATATAAAGGGAATGGGGGTCGATAAAGCTAAATAAATTAACAGACCAATAAATATATAAGCGGAAGTGCCCTTAAAATCATACTTTAATGAATTTTGTTACATTTCTATGTACAAAAGCTCTCCCTTATATACCTGAGGTATATAAGTAATGTATATAAAGGGAATGGGGGTCGATAAAGCTAAATAAATTAACAGACCAATAAATATATAAGCGGAAGTGCCCTTAAAATCAATTTTCGCAGTTTCATAAAATTAATTTTGTTACATTTCCTTGTACATAAGGGCTCCCTTATATACCTGAAGTATATAAGTAATGTATATAAAGGGAATGGGGGTCGATAAAGCTAAATAAATTAACAGACCCATAAATATATAAGCGGAAGTGCCCTTAAAATCATACTTTAATGAATTTTGTTACATTTCTATGTACAAAAGCTCTCCCTTATATACCTGAGGTATATAAGTAATGTATATAAAGGGAATGGGGGTCGATAAAGCTAAATAAATTAACAGACCAATAAATATATAAGCGGAAGTGCCCTTAAAATCATACTTTAATGAATTTTGTTACATTTCTATGTACAAAAGCTCTCCCTTATATACCTGAGGTATATAAGTAATGTATATAAAGGGAATGGGGGTCGATAAAGCTAAATAAATTAACAGACCAATAAATATATAAGCGGAAGTGCCCTTAAAATCAATTTTCGCAGTTTCATAAAATTAATTTTGTTACATTTCCTTGTACATAAGGGCTCCCTTATATACCTGAAGTATATAAGTAATGTATATAAAGGGAATGGGGGTCGATAAAGCTAAATAAATTAACAGCCCCATAAAGATATAAGCGGAAGTGCCCTTAAAATCATACTTTAATGAATTTTGTTACATTTCTATGTACAAAAGCTCTCCCTTATATACCTGAGGTATATAAGTAATGTATATAAAGGGAATGGGGGTCGATAAAGCTAAATAAATTAACAGACCAATAAATATATAAGCGGAAGTGCCCTTAAAATCATACTTTAATGAATTTTGTTACATTTCTATGTACAAAAGCTCTCCCTTATATACCTGAGGTATATAAGTAATGTATATAAAGGGAATGGGGGTCGATAAAGCTAAATAAATTAACAGACCAATAAATATATAAGCGGAAGTGCCCTTAAAATCAATTTTCGCAGTTTCATAAAATTAATTTTGTTACATTTCCTTGTACATAAGGGCTCCCTTATATACCTGAAGTATATAAGTAATGTATATAAAGGGAATGGGGGTCGATAAAGCTAAATAAATTAACAGACCAATAAATATACAAGCGGAAGTGCCCTTAAAATCATACTTTAATGAATTTTGTTACATTTCTATGTACAAAAGCTCTCCCTTATATACCTGAGGTATATAAGTAATGTATATAAAGGGAATGGGGGTCGATAAAGCTAAATAAATTAACAGACCAATAAATATATAAGCGGAAGTGCCCTTAAAATCAATTTTCGCAGTTTCATAAAATTAATTTTGTTACATTTCCTTGTACATAAGGGCTCCCTTATATACCTGAAGTATATAAGTAATGTATATAAAGGGAATGGGGGTCGATAAAGCTAAATAAATTAACAGACCAATAAATATATAAGCGGAAGTGCCCTTAAAATCATACTTTAATGAATTTTGTTACATTTCTATGTACAAAAGCTCTCCCTTATATACCTGAGGTATATAAGTAATGTATATAAAGGGAATGGGGGTCGATAAAGCTAAATAAATTAACAGACCAATAAATATATAAGCGGAAGTGCCCTTAAAATCATACTTTAATGAATTTTGTTACATTTCTATGTACAAAAGCTCTCCCTTATATACCTGAGGTATATAAGTAATGTATATAAAGGGAATGGGGGTCGATAAAGCTAAATAAATTAACAGACCAATAAATATATAAGCGGAAGTGCCCTTAAAATCAATTTTCGCAGTTTCATAAAATTAATTTTGTTACATTTCCTTGTACATAAGGGCTCCCTTATATACCTGAAGTATATAAGTAATGTATATAAAGGGAATGGGGGTCGATAAAGCTAAATAAATTAACAGACCCATAAATATATAAGCGGAAGTGCCCTTAAAATCATACTTTAATGAATTTTGTTACATTTCTATGTACAAAAGCTCTCCCTTATATACCTGAGGTATATAAGTAATGTATATAAAGGGAATGGGGGTCGATAAAGCTAAATAAATTAACAGACCAATAAATATATAAGCGGAAGTGCCCTTAAAATCATACTTTAATGAATTTTGTTACATTTCTATGTACAAAAGCTCTCCCTTATATACCTGAGGTATATAAGTAATGTATATAAAGGGAATGGGGGTCGATAAAGCTAAATAAATTAACAGACCAATAAATATATAAGCGGAAGTGCCCTTAAAATCAATTTTCGCAGTTTCATAAAATTAATTTTGTTACATTTCCTTGTACATAAGGGCTCCCTTATATACCTGAAGTATATAAGTAATGTATATAAAGGGAATGGGGGTCGATAAAGCTAAATAAATTAACAGCCCCATAAAGATATAAGCGGAAGTGCCCTTAAAATCATACTTTAATGAATTTTGTTACATTTCTATGTACAAAAGCTCTCCCTTATATACCTGAGGTATATAAGTAATGTATATAAAGGGAATGGGGGTCGATAAAGCTAAATAAATTAACAGACCAATAAATATATAAGCGGAAGTGCCCTTAAAATCATACTTTAATGAATTTTGTTACATTTCTATGTACAAAAGCTCTCCCTTATATACCTGAGGTATATAAGTAATGTATATAAAGGGAATGGGGGTCGATAAAGCTAAATAAATTAACAGACCAATAAATATATAAGCGGAAGTGCCCTTAAAATCAATTTTCGCAGTTTCATAAAATTAATTTTGTTACATTTCCTTGTACATAAGGGCTCCCTTATATACCTGAAGTATATAAGTAATGTATATAAAGGGAATGGGGGTCGATAAAGCTAAATAAATTAACAGACCAATAAATATATAAGCGGAAGTGCCCTTAAAATCATACTTTAATGAATTTTGTTACATTTCTATGTACAAAAGCTCTCCCTTATATACCTGAGGTATATAAGTAATGTATATAAAGGGAATGGGGGTCGATAAAGCTAAATAAATTAACAGACCAATAAATATATAAGCGGAAGTGCCCTTAAAATCATACTTTAATGAATTTTGTTACATTTCTATGTACAAAAGCTCTCCCTTATATACCTGAGGTATATAAGTAATGTATATAAAGGGAATGGGGGTCGATAAAGCTAAATAAATTAACAGACCAATAAATATATAAGCGGAAGTGCCCTTAAGGGGTTATATCCACTTGCGAGGCAGAAAAAACGCGTTTTTTTGTGAATTTTTTCCAAAGAGGCATTTTATTTTATACATTAATGGAAAAAATGTACTTAAACAGAATTTAATGTACTTTAACAATCAGCGGTTTATTTAAAAAAATATTGGATCCCCTAGCTCCTGTAGATGATCTGCGGAGAGACCTCCAAAAAAAAAGTGCTTGGCGGTGAGCAAGATATCTCTGGTCCAAATTATCTGAAAACCAAAAACCAAAAAATATTTAGTTTTGTAATAAATAAATACAGGTAATGATCGAAGGAATAAGGTTTTGGACAATAATTTCGATTTTTTAAGCTACTTTGAAGTGAAAAATTTTCATGAAAAACTGAATTTTTTTTTTGAACAGCCGCCATTTTGTCAAAAATCAAAATTTTGACTAGACCTTCGATCATTACCTGTATTTATTTATTACAAAACTAAATATTTTTGGTTTTTGGTTTTCAGATAATTTGGACCAGAGATATCTTGCTCACCGCCAAGCACTTTTTTTTGGAGGTCTCTCCGCAGATCATCTACAGGAGCTAGGGGATCCAATATTTTTTTAAATAAACCGCTGATTGTTAAAGTACATTAAATTCTGTTTAAGTACATTTTTTCCATTAATGTATAAAATAAAATGCCTCTTTGGAAAAAATTCACAAAAAAACGCGTTTTTTCTGCCTCGCAAGTGGATATAACCCCTTAAAATCAATTTTCGCAGTTTCATAAAATTAATTTTGTTACATTTCCTTGTACATAAGGGCTCCCTTATATACCTGAAGTATATAAGTAATGTATATAAAGGGAATGGGGGTCGATAAAGCTAAATAAATTAACAGACCCATAAATATATAAGCGGAAGTGCCCTTAAAATCATACTTTAATGAATTTTGTTACATTTCTATGTACAAAAGCTCTCCCTTATATACCTGAGGTATATAAGTAATGTATATAAAGGGAATGGGGGTCGATAAAGCTAAATAAATTAACAGACCAATAAATATATAAGCGGAAGTGCCCTTAAAATCATACTTTAATGAATTTTGTTACATTTCTATGTACAAAAGCTCTCCCTTATATACCTGAGGTATATAAGTAATGTATATAAAGGGAATGGGGGTCGATAAAGCTAAATAAATTAACAGACCAATAAATATATAGGCGGAAGTGCCCTTAAAATCAATTTTCGCAGTTTCATAAAATTAATTTTGTTACATTTCCTTGTACATAAGGGCTCCCTTATATACCTGAAGTATATAAGTAATGTATATAAAGGGAATGGGGGTCGATAAAGCTAAATAAATTAACAGCCCCATAAAGATATAAGCGGAAGTGCCCTTAAAATCATACTTTAATGAATTTTGTTACATTTCTATGTACAAAAGCTCTCCCTTATATACCTGAGGTATATAAGTAATGTATATAAAGGGAATGGGGGTCGATAAAGCTAAATAAATTAACAGACCAATAAATATATAAGCGGAAGTGCCCTTAAAATCATACTTTAATGAATTTTGTTACATTTCTATGTACAAAAGCTCTCCCTTATATACCTGAGGTATATAAGTAATGTATATAAAGGGAATGGGGGTCGATAAAGCTAAATAAATTAACAGACCAATAAATATATAAGCGGAAGTGCCCTTAAAATCATACTTTAATGAATTTTGTTACATTTCTATGTACAAAAGCTCTCCCCTATATACCTGAGGTATATAAGTAATGTATATAAAGGGAATGGGGGTCGATAAAGCTAAATAAATTAACAGACCAATAAATATATAAGCGGAAGTGCCCTTAAAATCAATTTTCGCAGTTTCATAAAATTAATTTTGTTACATTTCCTTGTACATAAGGGCTCCCTTATATACCTGAAGTATATAAGTAATGTATATAAAGGGAATGGGGGTCGATAAAGCTAAATAAATTAACAGACCCATAAATATATAAGCGGAAGTGCCCTTAAAATCATACTTTAATGAATTTTGTTACATTTCTATGTACAAAAGCTCTCCCTTATATACCTGAGGTATATAAGTAATGTATATAAAGGGAATGGGGGTCGATAAAGCTAAATAAATTAACAGACCAATAAATATATAAGCGGAAGTGCCCTTAAAATCATACTTTAATGAATTTTGTTACATTTATATGTACAAAAGCTCTCCCTTATATACCTGAGGTATATAAGTAATGTATATAAAGGGAATGGGGGTCGATAAAGCTAAATAAATTAACAGACCAATAAATATATAAGCGGAAGTGCCCTTAAAATCAATTTTCGCAGTTTCATAAAATTAATTTTGTTACATTTCCTTGTACATAAGGGCTCCCTTATATACCTGAAGTATATAAGTAATGTATATAAAGGGAATGGGGGTCGATAAAGCTAAATAAATTAACAGACCCATAAATATATAAGCGGAAGTGCCCTTAAAATCATACTTTAATGAATTTTGTTACATTTCTATGTACAAAAGCTCTCCCTTATATACCTGAGGTATATAAGTAATGTATATAAAGGGAATGGGGGTCGATAAAGCTAAATAAATTAACAGACCAATAAATATATAAGCGGAAGTGCCCTTAAAATCAATTTTCGCAGTTTCATAAAATTAATTTTGTTACATTTCCTTGTACATAAGGGCTCCCTTATATACCTGAAGTATATAAGTAATGTATATAAAGGGAATGGGGGTCGATAAAGCTAAATAAATTAACAGACCAATAAATATATAAGCGGAAGTGCCCTTAAAATCAATTTTCGCAGTTTCATAAAATTAATTTTGTTACATTTCCTTGTACATAAGGGCTCCCTTATATACCTGAAGTATATAAGTAATGTATATAAAGGGAATGGGGGTCGATAAAGGTAAATAAATTAACAGACCAATAAATATATAAGCGGAAGTGCCCTTAAAATCAATTTTCGCAGTTTCATAAAATTAATTTTGTTACATTTCCTTGTACATAAGGGCTCCCTTATATACCTGAAGTATATAAGTAATGTATATAAAGGGAATGGGGGTCGATAAAGCTAAATAAATTAACAGACCCATAAATATATAAGCGGAAGTGCCCTTAAAATCATACTTTAATGAATTTTGTTACATTTCTATGTACAAAAGCTCTCCCTTATATACCTGAGGTATATAAGTAATGTATATAAAGGAAATGGGGGTCGATAAAGCTAAATAAATTAACAGACCAATAAATATATAAGCGGAAGTGCCCTTAAAATCATACTTTAATGAATTTTGTTACATTTCTATGTACAAAAGCTCTCCCTTATATACCTGAGGTATATAAGTAATGTATATAAAGGGAATGGGGGTCGATAAAGCTAAATAAATTAACAGACCAATAAATATATAAGCGGAAGTGCCCTTAAAATCATACTTTAATGAATTTTGTTACATTTCTATGTACAAAAGCTCTCCCTTATATACCTGAGGTATATAAGTAATGTATATAAAGGGAATGGGGGTCGATAAAGCTAAATAAATTAACAGACCAATAAATATATAAGCGGAAGTGCCCTTAAAATCAATTTTCGCAGTTTCATAAAATTAATTTTGTTACATTTCCTTGTACATAAGCTCTCCCTTATATACCTGAAGTATATAAGTAATGTATATAAAGGGAATGGGGGTCGATAAAGCTAAATAAATTAACAGACCAATAAATATATAAGCGGAAGTGCCCTTAAAATCAATTTTCGCAGTTTCATAAAATTAATTTTGTTACATTTCCTTGTACATAAGGGCTCCCTTATATACCTGAAGTATATAAGTAATGTATATAAAGGGAATGGGGGTCGATAAAGCTAAATAAATTAACAGACCAATAAATATATAAGCGGAAGTGCCCTTAAAATCATACTTTAATGAATTTTGTTACATTTCTATGTACAAAAGCTCTCCCTTATATACCTGAGGTATATAAGTAATGTATATAAAGGGAATGGGGGTCGATAAAGCTAAATAAATTAACAGACCAATAAATATATAAGCGGAAGTGCCCTTAAAATCATACTTTAATGAATTTTGTTACATTTCTATGTACAAAAGCTCTCCCTTATATACCTGAGGTATATAAGTAATGTATATAAAGGGAATGGGGGTCGATAAAGCTAAATAAATTAACAGACCAATAAATATATAAGCGGAAGTGCCCTTAAAATCAATTTTCGCAGTTTCATAAAATTAATTTTGTTACATTTCCTTGTACATAAGGGCTCCCTTATATACCTGAAGTATATAAGTAATGTATATAAAGGGAATGGGGGTTGATAAAGCTAAATAAATTAACAGACCCATAAATATATAAGCGGAAGTGCCCTTAAAATCATACTTTAATGAATTTTGTTACATTTCTATGTACAAAAGCTCTCCCTTATATACCTGAGGTATATAAGTAATGTATATAAAGGGAATGGGGGTCGATAAAGCTAAATAAATTAACAGACCAATAAATATATAAGCGGAAGTGCCCTTAAAATCATACTTTAATGAATTTTGTTACATTTCTATGTACAAAAGCTCTCCCTTATATACCTGAGGTATATAAGTAATGTATATAAAGGGAATGGGGGTCGATAAAGCTAAATAAATTAACAGACCAATAAATATATAAGCGGAAGTGCCCTTAAAATCAATTTTCGCAGTTTCAGAAAATTAATTTTGTTACATTTCCTTGTACATAAGGGCTCCCTTATATACCTGAAGTATATAAGTAATGTATATAAAGGGAATGGGGGTCGATAAAGCTAAATAAATTAACAGACCCATAAAGATATAAGCGGAAGTGCCCTTAAAATCATACTTTAATGAATTTTGTTACATTTCTATGTACAAAAGCTCTCCCTTATATACCTGAGGTATATAAGTAAAGTATATAAAGGGAATGGGGGTCGATAAAGCTAAATAAATTAACAGACAAATAAATATATAAGCGGAAGTGCCCTTAAAATCATACTTTAATGCATTTTGTTACATTTCTATGTACAAAAGCTCTCCCTTATATACCTGAGGTATATAAGTAATGTATATAAAGGGAATGGGGGTCGATAAAGCTAAATAAATTAACAGACCAATAAATATATAAGCGGAAGTGCCCTTAAAATCATACGTTAATGAATTTTGTTACATTTCTATGTACAAAAGCTCTCCCTTATATACCTGAGGTATATAAGTAATGTATATAAAGGGAATGGGGGTCGATAAAGCTAAATAAATTAACAGACCAATAAATATATAAGCGGAAGTGCCCTTAAAATCAATTTTCGCAGTTTCATAAAATTAATTTTGTTACATTTCCTTGTACATAAGGGCTCCCTTATATACCTGAAGTATATAAGTAATGTATATAAAGGGAATGGGGGTCGATAAAGCTAAATAAATTAACAGACCAATAAATATATAAGCGGAAGTGCCCTTAAAATCATACTTTAATGAATTTTGTTACATTTCTATGTACAAAAGCTCTCCCTTATATACCTGAGGTATATAAGTAATGTATATAAAGGGAATGGGGGTCGATAAAGCTAAATAAATTAACAGACCAATAAATATATAAGCGGAAGTGCCCTTAAAATCAATTTTCGCAGTTTCATAAAATTAATTTTGTTACATTTCCTTGTACATAAGGGCTCCCTTATATACCTGAAGTATATAAGTAATGTATATAAAGGGAATGGGGGTCGATAAAGCTAAATAAATTAACAGACCCATAAATATATAAGCGGAAGTGCCCTTAAAATCATACTTTAATGAATTTTGTTACATTTCTATGTACAAAAGCTCTCCCTTATATACCTGAGGTATATAAGTAATGTATATAAAGGGAATGGGGGTCGATAAAGCTAAATAAATTAACAGACCAATAAATATATAAGCGGAAGTGCCCTTAAAATCATACTTTAATGAATTTTGTTACATTTCTATGTACAAAAGCTCTCCCTTATATACCTGAGGTATATAAGTAATGTATATAAAGGGAATGGGGGTCGATAAAGCTAAATAAATTAACAGACCAATAAATATATAAGCGAAAGTGCCCTTAAAATCATACTTTAATGAATTTTGTTACATTTCTATGTACAAAAGCTCTCCCTTATATACCTGAGGTATATAAGTAATGTATATAAAGGGAATGGGGGTCGATAAAGCTAAATAAATTAACAGACCAATAAATAGATAAGCGGAAGTGCCCTTAAAATCAATTTTCGCAGTTTCATAAAATTAATTTTGTTACATTTCCTTGTACATAAGGGCTCCCTTATATACCTGAAGTATATAAGTAATGTATATAAAGGGAATGGGGGTCGATAAAGCTAAATAAATTAACAGACCAATAAATATATAAGCGGAAGTGCCCTTAAAATCAATTTTCGCAGTTTCATAAAATTAATTTTGTTACATTTCCTTGTACATAAGGGCTCCCTTATATACCTGAAGTATATAAGTAATGTATATAAAGGGAATGGGGGTCGATAAAGCTAAATAAATTAACAGACCCATAAATATATAAACGGAAGTGGCCTTAAAATCATACTTTAATGAATTTTGTTACATTTCTATGTACAAAAGCTCTCCCTTATATACCTGAGGTATATAAGTAATGTATATAAAGGGAATGGGGGTCGATAAAGCTAAATAAATTAACAGACCAATAAATATATAAGCGGAAGTGCCCTTAAAATCATACTTTAATGAATTTTGTTACATTTCTATGTACAAAAGCTCTCCCTTATATACCTGAGGTATATAAGTAATGTATATAAAGGGAATGGGGGTCGATAAAGCTAAATAAATTAACAGACCAATAAATATATAAGCGGAAGTGCCCTTAAAATCATACTTTAATGAATTTTGTTACATTTCTATGTACAAAAGCTCTCCCTTATATACCTGAGGTATATAAGTAATGTATATAAAGGGAATGGGGGTCGATAAAGCTAAATAAATTAACAGACCAATAAATATATAAGCGGAAGTGCCCTTAAAATCATACTTTAATGAATTTTGTTACATTTCTATGTACAAAAGCTCTCCCTTATATACCTGAGGTATATAAGTAATGTATATAAAGGGAATGGGGGTCGATAAAGCTAAATAAATTAACAGACCAATAAATATATAAGCGGAAGTGCCCTTAAAATCAATTTTCGCAGTTTCATAAAATTAATTTTGTTACATTTCCTTGTACATAAGCTCTCCCTTATATACCTGAAGTATATAAGTAATGTATATAAAGGGAATGGGGGTCGATAAAGCTAAATAAATTAACAGACCAATAAATATATAAGCGGAAGTGCCCTTAAAATCAATTTTCGCAGTTTCATAAAATTAATTTTGTTACATTTCCTTGTACATAAGGGCTCCCTTATATACCTGAAGTATATAAGTAATGTATATAAAGGGAATGGGGGTCGATAAAGCTAAATAAATTAACAGACCAATAAATATATAAGCGGAAGTGCCCTTAAAATCATACTTTAATGAATTTTGTTACATTTCTATGTACAAAAGCTCTCCCTTATATACCTGAGGTATATAAGTAATGTATATAAAGGGAATGGGGGTCGATAAAGCTAAATAAATTAACAGACCAATAAATATATAAGCGGAAGTGCCCTTAAAATCATACTTTAATGAATTTTGTTACATTTCTATGTACAAAAGCTCTCCCTTATATACCTGAGGTATATAAGTAATGTATATAAAGGGAATGGGGGTCGATAAAGCTAAATAAATTAACAGACCAATAAATATATAAGCGGAAGTGCCCTTAAAATCAATTTTCGCAGTTTCATAAAATTAATTTTGTTACATTTCCTTGTACATAAGGGCTCCCTTATATACCTGAAGTATATAAGTAATGTATATAAAGGGAATGGGGGTTGATAAAGCTAAATAAATTAACAGACCCATAAATATATAAGCGGAAGTGCCCTTAAAATCATACTTTAATGAATTTTGTTACATTTCTATGTACAAAAGCTCTCCCTTATATACCTGAGGTATATAAGTAATGTATATAAAGGGAATGGGGGTCGATAAAGCTAAATAAATTAACAGACCAATAAATATATAAGCGGAAGTGCCCTTAAAATCATACTTTAATGAATTTTGTTACATTTCTATGTACAAAAGCTCTCCCTTATATACCTGAGGTATATAAGTAATGTATATAAAGGGAATGGGGGTCGATAAAGCTAAATAAATTAACAGACCAATAAATATATAAGCGGAAGTGCCCTTAAAATCAATTTTCGCAGTTTCAGAAAATTAATTTTGTTACATTTCCTTGTACATAAGGGCTCCCTTATATACCTGAAGTATATAAGTAATGTATATAAAGGGAATGGGGGTCGATAAAGCTAAATAAATTAACAGACCCATAAAGATATAAGCGGAAGTGCCCTTAAAATCATACTTTAATGAATTTTGTTACATTTCTATGTACAAAAGCTCTCCCTTATATACCTGAGGTATATAAGTAAAGTATATAAAGGGAATGGGGGTCGATAAAGCTAAATAAATTAACAGACAAATAAATATATAAGCGGAAGTGCCCTTAAAATCATACTTTAATGAATTTTGTTACATTTCTATGTACAAAAGCTCTCCCTTATATACCTGAGGTATATAAGTAATGTATATAAAGGGAATGGGGGTCGATAAAGCTAAATAAATTAACAGACCAATAAATATATAAGCGGAAGTGCCCTTAAAATCATACGTTAATGAATTTTGTTACATTTCTATGTACAAAAGCTCTCCCTTATATACCTGAGGTATATAAGTAATGTATATAAAGGGAATGGGGGTCGATAAAGCTAAATAAATTAACAGACCAATAAATATATAAGCGGAAGTGCCCTTAAAATCAATTTTCGCAGTTTCATAAAATTAATTTTGTTACATTTCCTTGTACATAAGGGCTCCCTTATATACCTGAAGTATATAAGTAATGTATATAAAGGGAATGGGGGTCGATAAAGCTAAATAAATTAACAGACCAATAAATATATAAGCGGAAGTGCCCTTAAAATCATACTTTAATGAATTTTGTTACATTTCTATGTACAAAAGCTCTCCCTTATATACCTGAGGTATATAAGTAATGTATATAAAGGGAATGGGGGTCGATAAAGCTAAATAAATTAACAGACCAATAAATATATAAGCGGAAGTGCCCTTAAAATCAATTTTCGCAGTTTCATAAAATTAATTTTGTTACATTTCCTTGTACATAAGGGCTCCCTTATATACCTGAAGTATATAAGTAATGTATATAAAGGGAATGGGGGTCGATAAAGCTAAATAAATTAACAGACCCATAAATATATAAGCGGAAGTGCCCTTAAAATCATACTTTAATGAATTTTGTTACATTTCTATGTACAAAAGCTCTCCCTTATATACCTGAGGTATATAAGTAATGTATATAAAGGGAATGGGGGTCGATAAAGCTAAATAAATTAACAGACCAATAAATATATAAGCGGAAGTGCCCTTAAAATCATACTTTAATGAATTTTGTTACATTTCTATGTACAAAAGCTCTCCCTTATATACCTGAGGTATATAAGTAATGTATATAAAGGGAATGGGGGTCGATAAAGCTAAATAAATTAACAGACCAATAAATATATAAGCGGAAGTGCCCTTAAAATCATACTTTAATGAATTTTGTTACATTTCTATGTACAAAAGCTCTCCCTTATATACCTGAGGTATATAAGTAATGTATATAAAGGGAATGGGGGTCGATAAAGCTAAATAAATTAACAGACCAATAAATAGATAAGCGGAAGTGCCCTTAAAATCAATTTTCGCAGTTTCATAAAATTAATTTTGTTACATTTCCTTGTACATAAGGGCTCCCTTATATACCTGAAGTATATAAGTAATGTATATAAAGGGAATGGGGGTCGATAAAGCTAAATAAATTAACAGACCAATAAATATATAAGCGGAAGTGCCCTTAAAATCAATTTTCGCAGTTTCATAAAATTAATTTTGTTACATTTCCTTGTACATAAGGGCTCCCTTATATACCTGAAGTATATAAGTAATGTATATAAAGGGAATGGGGGTCGATAAAGCTAAATAAATTAACAGACCCATAAATATATAAACGGAAGTGGCCTTAAAATCATACTTTAATGAATTTTGTTACATTTCTATGTACAAAAGCTCTCCCTTATATACCTGAGGTATATAAGTAATGTATATAAAGGGAATGGGGGTCGATAAAGCTAAATAAATTAACAGACCAATAAATAGATAAGCGGAAGTGCCCTTAAAATCAATTTTCGCAGTTTCATAAAATTAATTTTGTTACATTTCCTTGTACATAAGGGCTCCCTTATATACCTGAAGTATATAAGTAATGTATATAAAGGGAATGGGGGTCGATAAAGCTAAATAAATTAACAGACCAATAAATATATAAGCGGAAGTGCCCTTAAAATCAATTTTCGCAGTTTCATAAAATTAATTTTGTTACATTTCCTTGTACATAAGGGCTCCCTTATATACCTGAAGTATATAAGTAATGTATATAAAGGGAATGGGGGTCGATAAAGCTAAATAAATTAACAGACCAATAAATATATAAGCGGAAGTGCCCTTAAAATCAATTTTCGCAGTTTCATAAAATTAATTTTGTTACATTTCCTTGTACATAAGGGCTCCCTTATATACCTGAAGTATATAAGTAATGTATATAAAGGGAATGGGGGTCGATAAAGCTAAATAAATTAACAGACCCATAAATATATAAGCGGAAGTGCCCTTAAAATCATACCTTAATGAATTTTGTTACATTTCTATGTACAAAAGCTCTCCCTTATATACCTGAGGTATATAAGTAATGTATATAAAGGGAATGGGGGTCGATAAAGCTAAATAAATTAACAGACCAATAAATATATAAGCGGAAGTGCCCTTAAAATCATACTTTAATGAATTTTGTTACATTTCTATGTACAAAAGCTCTCCCTTATATACCTGAGGTATATAAGTAATGTATATAAAGGGAATGGGGGTCGATAAAGCTAAATAAATTAACAGACCAATAAATATATAAGCGGAAGTGCCCTTAAAATCATACTTTAATGAATTTTGTTACATTTCTATGTACAAAAGCTCTCCCTTATATACCTGAGGTATATAAGTAATGTATATAAAGGGAATGGGGGTCGATAAAGCTAAATAAATTAACAGACCAATAAATATATAAGCGGAAGTGCCCTTAAAATCATACTTTAATGAATTTTGTTACATTTCTATGTACAAAAGCTCTCCCTTATATACCTGAGGTATATAAGTAATGTATATAAAGGGAATGGGGGTCGATAAAGCTAAATAAATTAACAGACCAATAAATATATAAGCGGAAGTGCCCTTAAAATCATACTTTAATGAATTTTGTTACATTTCTATGTACAAAAGCTCTCCCTTATATACCTGAGGTATATAAGTAATGTATATAAAGGGAATGGGGGTCGATAAAGCTAAATAAATTAACAGACCAATAAATATATAAGCGGAAGTGCCCTTAAAATCAATTTTCGCAGTTTCATAAAATTAATTTTGTTACATTTCCTTGTACATAAGGGCTCCCTTATATACCTGAAGTATATAAGTAATGTATATAAAGGGAATGGGGGTCGATAAAGCTAAATAAATTAACAGACCAATAAATATATAAACGGAAGTGCCCTTAAAATCAATTTTCGCAGTTTCATAAAATTAATTTTGTTACATTTCCTTGTACATAAGGGCTCCCTTATATACCTGAAGTATATAAGTAATGTATATAAAGGGAATGGGGGTCGATAAAGCTAAATAAATTAACAGACCAATAAATATATAAGCGGAAGTGCCCTTAAAATCAATTTTCGCAGTTTCATAAAATTAATTTTGTTACATTTCCTTGTACATAAGGGCTCCCTTATATACCTGAAGTATATAAGTAATGTATAAAAAGGGAATGGGGGCGATAAAGCTAAATAAATTAACAGACCAATAAATATATAAGCGGAAGTGCCCTTAAAATCAATTTTCGCAGTTTCATAAAATTAATTTTGTTACATTTCCTTGTACATAAGGGCTCCCTTATATACCTGAAGTATATAAGTAATGTATATAAAGGGAATGGGGGTCGATAAAGCTAAATAAATTAACAGACCCATAAATATATAAGCGGAAGTGCCCTTAAAATCATACTTTAATGAATTTTGTTACATTTCTATGTACAAAAGCTCTCCCTTATATACCTGAGGTATATAAGTAATGTATATAAAGGGAATGGGGGTCGATAAAGCTAAATAAATTAACAGACCAATAAATATATAAGCGGAAGTGCCCTTAAAATCATACTTTAATGAATTTTGTTACATTTCTATGTACAAAAGCTCTCCCTTATATACCTGAGGTATATAAGTAATGTATATAAAGGGAATGGGGGTCGATAAAGCTAAATAAATTAACAGACCAATAAATATATAAGCGGAAGTGCCCTTAAAATCATACTTTAATGAATTTTGTTACATTTCTATGTACAAAAGCTCTCCCTTATATACCTGAGGTATATAAGTAATGTATATAAAGGGAATGGGGGTCGATAAAGCTAAATAAATTAACAGACCAATAAATATATAAGCGGAAGTGCCCTTAAAATCAATTTTCGCAGTTTCATAAAATTAATTTTGTTACATTTCCTTGTACATAAGGGCTCCCTTATATACCTGAAGTATATAAGTAATGTATATAAAGGGAATGGGGGTCGATAAAGCTAAATAAATTAACAGACCAATAAATATATAAGCGGAAGTGCCCTTAAAATCAATTTTCGCAGTTTCATAAAATTAATTTTGTTACATTTCCTTGTACATAAGGGCTCCCTTATATACCTGAAGTATATAAGTAATGTATATAAAGGGAATGGGGGTCGATAAAGCTAAATAAATTAACAGACCAATAAATATATAAGCGGAAGTGCCCTTAAAATCAATTTTCGCAGTTTCATAAAATTAATTTTGTTACATTTCCTTGTACATAAGGGCTCCCTTATATACCTGAAGTATATAAGTAATGTATATAAAGGGAATGGGGGTCGATAAAGCTAAATAAATTAACAGACCCATAAATATATAAGCGGAAGTGCCCTTAAAATCATACTTTAATGAATTTTGTTACATTTCTATGTACAAAAGCTCTCCCTTATATACCTGAGGTATATAAGTAATGTATATAAAGGGAATGGGGGTCGATAAAGCTAAATAAATTAACAGACCAATAAATATATAAGCGGAAGTGCCCTTAAAATCATACTTTAATGAATTTTGTTACATTTCTATGTACAAAAGCTCTCCCTTATATACCTGAGGTATATAAGTAATGTATATAAAGGGAATGGGGGTCGATAAAGCTAAATAAATTAACAGACCAATAAATATATAAGCGGAAGTGCCCTTAAAATCATACTTTAATGAATTTTGTTACATTTCTATGTACAAAAGCTCTCCCTTATATACCTGAGGTATATAAGTAATGTATATAAAGGGAATGGGGGTCGATAAAGCTAAATAAATTAACAGACCAATAAATATATAAGCGGAAGTGCCCTTAAAATCATACTTTAATGAATTTTGTTACATTTCTATGTACAAAAGCTCTCCCTTATATACCTGAGGTATATAAGTAATGTATATAAAGGGAATGGGGGTCGATAAAGCTAAATAAATTAACAGACCAATAAATATATAAGCGGAAGTGCCCTTAAAATCATACTTTAATGAATTTTGTTACATTTCTATGTACAAAAGCTCTCCCTTATATACCTGAGGTATATAAGTAATGTATATAGAGGGAATGGGGGTCGATAAAGCTAAATAAATTAACAGCCCAATAAATATATAAGCGGAAGTGCCCTTAAAATCATACTTTAATGAATTTTGTTACATTTCTATGTACAAAAGCTCTCCCTTATATACCTGAGGTATATAAGTAATGTATATAAAGGGAATGGGGGTCGATAAAGCTAAATAAATTAACAGACCAATAAATATATAAGCGGAAGTGCCCTTAAAATCATACTTTAATGAATTTTGTTACATTTCTATGTACAAAAGCTCTCCCTTATATACCTGAGGTATATAAGTAATGTATATAAAGGGAATGGGGGTCGATAAAGCTAAATAAATTAACAGACCAAAAAATATATAAGCGGAAGTGCCCTTAAAATCATACTTTAATGAATTTTGTTACATTTCTATGTACAAAAGCTCTCCCTTATACACCTGAGGTATATAAGTAATGTATATAAAGGGAATGGGGGTCGATAAAGCTAAATAAATTAACAGACCAATAAATATATAAGCGGAAGTGCCCTTAAAATCAATTTTCGCAGTTTCATAAAATTAATTTTGTTACATTTCCTTGTACATAAGGGCTCCCTTATATACCTGAAGTATATAAGTAATGTATATAAAGGGAATGGGGGTCGATAAAGCTAAATAAATTAACAGACCCATAAATATATAAGCGGAAGTGCCCTTAAAATCATACTTTAATGAATTTTGTTACATTTCTATGTACAAAAGCTCTCCCTTATATACCTGAGGTATATAAGTAATGTATATAAAGGGAATGGGGGTCGATAAAGCTAAATAAATTAACAGACCAATAAATATATAAGCGGAAGTGCCCTTAAAATCATACTTTAATGAATTTTGTTACATTTCTATGTACAAAAGCTCTCCCTTATATACCTGAGGTATATAAGTAATGTATATAAAGGGAATGGGGGTCGATAAAGCTAAATAAATTAACAGACCAATAAATATATAAGCGGAAGTGCCCTTAAAATCATACTTTAATGAATTTTGTTACATTTCTATGTACAAAAGTTCTCCCTTATATACCTGAGGTATATAAGTAATGTATATAAAGGGAATGGGGGTCGATAAAGCTAAATAAATTAACAGACCAATAAATATATAAGCGGAAGTGCCCTTAAAATCATACTTTAATGAATTTTGTTACATTTCTATGTACAAAAGCTCTCCCTTATATACCTGAGGTATATAAGTAATGTATATAAAGGGAATGGGGGTCGATAAAGCTAAATAAATTAACAGACCAATAAATATATAAGCGGAAGTGCCCTTAAAATCATACTTTAATGAATTTTGTTACATTTCTATGTACAAAAGCTCTCCCTTATATACCTGAGGTATATAAGTAATGTATATAAAGGGAATGGGGGTCGATAAAGCTAAATAAATTAACAGACCAATAAATATATAAGCGGAAGTGCCCTTAAAATCATACTTTAATGAATTTTGTTACATTTCTATGTACAAAAGCTCTCCCTTATATACCTGAGGTATATAAGTAATGTATATAAAGGGAATGGGGGTCGATAAAGCTAAATAAATTAACAGACCAATAAATATATAAGCGGAAGTGCCCTTAAAATCATACTTTAATGAATTTTGTTACATTTCTATGTACAAAAGCTCTCCCTTATATACCTGAGGTATATAAGTAATGTATATAAAGGGAATGGGGGTCGATAAAGCTAAATAAATTAACAGACCAATAAATATATAAGCGGAAGTGCCCTTAAAATCAATTTTCGCAGTTTCATAAAATTAATTTTGTTACATTTCCTTGTACATAAGGGCTCCCTTATATACCTGAAGTATATAAGTAATGTATATAAAGGGAATGGGGGTCGATAAAGCTAAATAAATTAACAGACCAATAAATATATAAGCGGAAGTGCCCTTAAAATCATACTTTAATGAATTTTGTTACATTTCTATGTACAAAAGCTCTCCCTAATATACCTGAGGTATATAAGTAATGTATATAAAGGGAATGGGGGTCGATAAAGCTAAATAAATTAACAGACCAATAAATATATAAGCGGAAGTGCCCTTAAAATCAATTTTCGCAGTTTCATAAAATTAATTTTGTTACATTTCCTTGTACATAAGGGCTCCCTTATATACCTGAAGTATAAAAGTAATGTATATAAAGGGAATGGGGGTCGATAAAGCTAAATAAATTAACAGACCCATAAATATATAAGCGGAAGTGCCCTTAAAATCATACTTTAATGAATTTTGTTACATTTCTATGTACAAAAGCTCTCCCTTATATACCTGAGGTATATAAGTAATGTATATTAAAGGAATGGGGGTCGATAAAGCTAAATAAATTAACAGACCAATAAATATATAAGCGGAAGTGCCCTTAAAATCAATTTTCGCAGTTTCATAAAATTAATTTTGTTACATTTCCTTGTACATAAGGGCTCCCTTATATACCTGAAGTATATAAGTAATGTATATAAAGGGAATGGGGGTCGATAAAGCTAAATAAATTAACAGACCAATAAATATATAAGCGGAAGTGCCCTTAAAATCAATTTTCGCAGTTTCATAAAATTAATTTTGTTACATTTCCTTGTACATAAGGGCTCCCTTATATACCTGAAGTATATAAGTAATGTATATAAAGGGAATGGGGGTCGATAAAGCTAAATAAATTAACAGACCAATAAATATATAAGCGGAAGTGCCCTTAAAATCATACTTTAATGAATTTTGTTACAATTCTATGTACAAAAGCTCTCCCTTATATACCTGAGGTATATAAGTAATGTATATAAAGGGAATGGGGGTCGATAAAGCTAAATAAATTAACAGACCAATAAATATATAAGCGGAAGTGCCCTTAAAATCAATTTTAGCAGTTTCATAAAATTAATTTTGTTACATTTCCTTGTACATAAGGGCTCCCTTATATACCTGAAGTATATAAGTAATGTATATAAAGGGAATGGGGGTCGATAAAGCTAAATAAATTAACAGACCAATAAATATATAAGCGGAAGTGCCCTTAAAATCAATTTTAGCAGTTTCATAAAATTAATTTTGTTACATTTCCTTGTACATAAGGGCTCCCTTATATACCTGAAGTATATAAGTAATGTATATAAAGGGAATGGGGGTCTATAAAGCTAACTAAATTAACAGACCAATAAATATATAAGCGGAAGTGCCCTTAAAATCATACTTTAATGAATTTTGTTACATTTCTATGTACAAAAGCTCTCCCTTATATACCTGAGGTATATAAGTAATGTATATAAAGGGAATGGGGGTCGATAAAGCTAAATAAATTAACAGACCAATAAATATATAAGCGGAAGTGCCCTTAAAATCAATTTTAGCAGTTTCATAAAATTAATTTTGTTACATTTCCTTGTACATAAGGGCTCCCTTATATACCTGAAGTATATAAGTAATGTATATAAAGGGAATGGGGGTCGATAAAGCTAAATAAATTAACAGACCAATAAATATATAAGCGGAAGTGCAGTTAAAATCAATTTTCGCAGTTTCATAAAATTAATTTTGTTACATTTCCTTGCACATAAGGGCTCCCTTATATACCTGAAGTATATAAGTAATGTATATAAAGGGAATGGGGGTCGATAAAGCTAAATAAATTAACAGACCCATAAATATATAAGCGGAAGTGCCCTTAAAATCATACTTTAATGAATTTTGTTACATTTCTATGTACAAAAGCTCTCCCTTATATACCTGAGGTATATAAGTAATGTATATAAAGGGAATGGGGGTCGATAAAGCTAAATAAATTAACAGACCAATAAATATATAAGCGGAAGTGCCCTTAAAATCAATTTTCGCAGTTTCATAAAATTAATTTTGTTACATTTCCTTGTACATAAGGGCTCCCTTATATACCTGAAGTATATAAGTAATGTATATAAAGGGAATGGGGGTCGATAAAGCTAAATAAATTAACAGACCCATAAATATATAAGCGGAAGTGCCCTTAAACTCATACTTTAATGAATTTTGTTACATTTCTATGTACAAAAGCTCTCCCTTATATACCTGAGGTATATAAGTAATGTATATAAAGGGAATGGGGGTCGATAAAGCTAAATAAATTAACAGACCAATAAATATATAAGCGGAAGTGCCCTTAAAATCATACTTTAATGAATTTTGTTACATTTCTATGTACAAAAGCTCTCCCTTATATACCTGAGGTATATAAGTAATGTATATAAAGGGAATGGGGGTCGATAAAGCTAAATAAATTAACAGACCAATAAATATATAAGCGGAAGTGCCCTTAAAATCATACTTTAATGAATTTTGTTACATTTCTATGTACAAAAGCTCTCCCTTATATACCTGAGGTATATAAGTAATGTATATAAAGGGAATGGGGGTCGATAAAGCTAAATAAATTAACAGACCAATAAATATATAAGCGGAAGTGCCCTTAAAATCATACTTTAATGAATTTTGTTACATTTCTATGTACAAAAGCTCTCCCTTATATACCTGAGGTATATAAGTAATGTATATAAAGGGAATGGGGGTCGATAAAGCTAAATAAATTAACAGACCAATAAATATATAAGCGGAAGTGCCCTTAAAATCATACTTTAATGAATTTTGTTACATTTCTATGTACAAAAGCTCTCCCTTATATACCTGAGGTATATAAGTAATGTATATAAAGGGAATGGGGGTCGATAAAGCTAAATAAATTAACAGACCAATAAATATATAAGCGGAAGTGCCCTTAAAATCAATTTTCGCAGTTTCATAAAATTAATTTTGTTACATTTCCTTGTACATAAGGGCTGCCTTATATACCTGAAGTATATAAGTAATGTATATAAAGGGAATGGGGGTCGATAAAGCTAAATAAATTAACAGACCAATAAATATATAAGCGGAAGTGCCCTTAAAATCATACTTTAATGAATTTTGTTACATTTCTATGTACAAAAGCTCTCCCTTATATACCTGAGGTATATAAGTAATGTATATAAAGGGAATGGGGGTCGATAAAGCTAAATAAATTAACAGACCAATAAATATATAAGCGGAAGTGCCCTTAAAATCAATTTTCGCAGTTTCATAAAATTAATTTTGTTACATTTCCTTGTACATAAGGGCTCCCTTATATACCTGAAGTATATAAGTAATGTATATAAAGGGAATGGGGGTCGATAAAGCTAAATAAATTAACAGACCCATAAATATATAAGCGGAAGTGCCCTTAAAATCATACTTTAATGAATTTTGTTACATTTCTATGTACAAAAGCTCTCCCTTATATACCTGAGGTATATAAGTAATGTATATAAAGGGAATGGGGGTCGATAAAGCTAAATAAATTAACAGACCAATAAATATATAAGCGGAAGTGCCCTTAAAATCAATTTTCGCAGTTTCATAAAATTAATTTTGTTACATTTCCTTGTACATAAGGGCTCCCTTATATACCTGAAGTATATAAGTAATGTATATAAAGGGAATGGGGGTCGATAAAGCTAAATAAATTTACAGACCAATAAATATATAAGCGGAAGTGCCCTTAAAATCAATTTTCGCAGTTTCATAAAATTAATTTTGTTACATTTCCTTGTACATAAGGGCTCCCTTATATACCTGAAGTATATAAGTAATGTATATAAAGGGAATGGGGGTCGATAAAGCTAAATAAATTAACAGACCCATAAATATATAAGCGGAAGTGCCCTTAAAATCATACTTTAATGAATTTTGTTACATTTCTATGTACAAAAGCTCTCCCTTATATACCTGAGGTATATAAGTAATGTATATAAAGGGAATGGGGGTCGATAAAGCTAAATAAATTAACAGACCAATAAATATATAAGCGGAAGTGCCCTTAAAATCATACTTTAATGAATTTTGTTACATTTCTATGTACAAAAGCTCTCCCTTATATACCTGAGGTATATAAGTAATGTATATAAAGGGAATGGGGGTCGATAAAGCTAAATAAATTAACAGACCAATAAATATATAAGCGGAAGTGCCCTTAAAATCATACTTTAATGAATTTTGTTACATTTCTATGTACAAAAGCTCTCCCTTATATACCTGAGGTATATAAGTAATGTATATAAAGGGAATGGGGGTCGATAAAGCTAAATAAATTAACAGACCAATAAATATATAAGCGGAAGTGCCCTTAAAATCAATTTTCGCAGTTTCATAAAATTAATTTTGTTACATTTCCTTGTACATAAGGGCTCCCTTATATACCTGAAGTATATAAGTAATGTATATAAAGGGAATGGGGGTCGATAAAGCTAAATAAATTAACAGACCCATAAATATATAAGCGGAAGTGCCCTTAAAATCATACTTTAATGAATTTTGTTACATTTCTATGTACAAAAGCTCTCCCTTATATACCTGAGGTATATAAGTAATGTATATAAAGGGAATGGGGGTCGATAAAGCTAAATAAATTAACAGACCAATAAATATATAAGCGGAAGTGCCCTTAAAATCATATTTTAATGAATTTTGTTACATTTCTATGTACAAAAGCACTCCCTTATATACCTGAGGTATATAAGTAATGTATATAAAGGGAATGGGGGTCGATAAAGCGAAATAAATTAACAGACCAATAAATATATAAGCGGAAGTGCCCTTAAAATCATACTTTAATGAATTTTGTTACATTTCTATGTACAAAAGCTCTCCCTTATATACCTGAAGTATATAAGTAATGTATATAAAGGGAATGGGGGTCGATAAAGCTAAATAAATTAACAGACCAATAAATATATAAGCGGAAGTGCCCTTAAAATCATACTTTAATGAATTTTGTTACATTTCTATGTACAAAAGCTCTCCCTTATATACCTGAGGTATATAAGTAATGTATATAAAGGGAATGGGGGTCGATAAAGCTAAATAAATTAACAGACCAATAAATATATAAGCGGAAGTGCCCTTAAAATCATACTTTAATGAATTTTGTTACATTTCTATGTACAAAAGCTCTCCCTTATATACCTGAGGTATATAAGTAATGTATATAAAGGGAATGGGGGTCGATAAAGCTAAATAAATTAACAGACCAATAAATATATAAGCGGAAGTGCCCTTAAAATCATACTTTAATGAATTTTGTTACATTTCTATGTACAAAAGCTCTCCCTTATATACCTGAGGTATATAAGTAATGTATATAAAGGGAATGGGGGTCGATAAAGCTAAATAAATTAACAGACCAATAAATATATAAGCGGAAGTGCCCTTAAAATCAATTTTCGCAGTTTCATAAAATTAATTTTGTTACATTTCCTTGTACATAAGGGCTCCCTTATATACCTGAAGTATATAAGTAATGTATATAAAGGGAATGGGGGTCGATAAAGCAAAATAAATTAACAGACCAATAAATATATAAGCGGAAGTGCCCTTAAAATCATACTTTAATGAATTTTGTTACATTTCTATGTACAAAAGCTCTCCCTTATATACCTGAGGTATATAAGTAATGTATATAAAGGGAATGGGGGTCGATAAAGCTAAATAAATTAACAGACCAATAAATATATAAGCGGAAGTGTCCTTAAAATCATACTTTAATGAATTTTGTTACATTTCTATGTACAAAAGCTCTCCCTTATATACCTGAGGTATATAAGTAATGTATATAAAGGGAATGGGGGTCGATAAAGCTAAATAAATTAACAGACCCATAAATATATAAGCGGAAGTGCCCTTAAAATCATACTTTAATGAATTTTGTTACATTTCTATGTACAAAAGCTCTCCCTTATATACCTGAGGTATATAAGTAATGTATATAAAGGGAATGGGGGTCGATAAAGCTAAATAAATTAACAGACCAATAAATATATAAGCGGAAGTGCCCTTAAAATCAATTTTCGCAGTTTCATAAAATTAATTTTGTTACATTTCCTTGTACATAAGGGCTCCCTTATATACCTGAAGTATATAAGTAATGTATATAAAGGGAATGGGGGTCGATAAAGCTAAATAAATTAACAGACCAATAAATATATAAGCGGAAGTGCCCTTAAAATCAATTTTCGCAGTTTCATAAAATTAATTTTGTTACATTTCCTTGTACATAAGGGCTCCCTTATATACCTGAAGTATATAAGTAATGTATATAAAGGGAATGGGGGTCGATAAAGCTAAATAAATTAACAGACCAATAAATATATAAGCGGAAGTGCCCTTAAAATCATACTTTAATGAATTTTGTTACATTTCTATGTACAAAAGCTCTCCCGTATATACCTGAGGTATATAAGTAACGTATATAAAGGGAATGGGGGTCGATAAAGCTAAATAAATTAACAGACCAATAAATATATAAGCGGAAGTGCCCTTAAAATCATACTTTAATGAATTTTGTTACATTTCTATGTACAAAAGCTCTCCCTTATATACCTGAGGTATATAAGTAATGTATATAAAGGGAATGGGGGTCGATAAAGCTAAATAAATTAACAGACCAATAAATATATAAGCGGAAGTGCCCTTAAAATCATACTTTAATGAATTTTGTTACATTTCTATGTACAAAAGCTCTCCCTTATATACCTGAGGTATATAAGTAATGTATATAAAGGGAATGGGGGTCGATAAAGCTAAATAAATTAACAGACCAATAAATATATAAGCGGAAGTGCCCTTAAAATCAATTTTCGCAGTTTCATAAAATTAATTTTGTTACATTTCCTTGTACATAAGGGCTCCCTTATATACCTGAAGTATATAAGTAATGTATATAAAGGGAATGGGGGTCGATAAAGCTAAATAAATTAACAGACCAATAAATATATAAGCGGAAGTGCCCTTAAAATCATACTTTAATGAATTTTGTTACATTTCTATGTACAAAAGCTCTCCCTTATATACCTGAGGTATATAAGTAATGTATATAAATGGAATGGGGGTCGATAAAGCTAAATAAATTAACAGACCAATAAATATATAAGCGGAAATGCCCTTAAAATCATACTTTAATGAATTTTGTTACATTTCTATGTACAAAAGCTCTCCCTTATATACCTGAGGTATATAAGTAATGTATATAAAGGGAATGGGGGTCGATAAAGCTAAATAAATTAACAGACCAATAAATATATAAGCGGAAGTGCCCTTAAAATCATACTTTAATGAATTTTGTTACATTTCTATGTACAAAAGCTCTCCCTTATATACCTGAGGTATGTAAGTAATGTATATAAAGGGAATGGGGGTCGATAAAGCTAAATAAATTAACAGACCAATAAATATATAAGCGGAAGTGCCCTTAAAATCATACTTTAATGAATTTTGTTACATTTCTATGTACAAAAGCTCTCCCTTATATACCTGAGGTATATAAGTAATGTATATAAAGGGAATGGGGGTCGATAAAGCTAAATAAATTAACAGACCAATAAATATATAAGCGGAAGTGCCCTTAAAATCATACTTTAATGAATTTTGTTACATTTCTATGTACAAAAGCTCTCCCTTATATACCTGAGGTATATAAGTAATGTATATAAAGGGAATGGGGGTCGATAAAGCTAAATAAATTAACAGACCAATAAATATATAAGCGGAAGTGCCCTTAAAATCATACTTTAATGAATTTTGTTACATTTGTATGTACAAAAGCTCTCCCTTATATACCTGAGGTATATAAGTAATGTATATAAAGGGAATGGGGGTCGATAAAGCTAAATAAATTAACAGACCAATAAATATATAAGCGGAAGTGCCCTTAAAATCATACTTTAATGAATTTTGTTACATTTCTATGTACAAAAGCACTCCCTTATATACCTGAGGTATATAAGTAATGTATATAAAGGGAATGGGGGTCGATAAAGCGAAATAAATTAACAGACCAATAAATATATAAGCGGAAGTGCCCTTAAAATCATACTTTAATGAATTTTGTTACATTTCTATGTACAAAAGCTCTCCCTTATATACCTGAGGTATATAAGTAATGTATATAAAGGGAATGGGGGTCGATAAAGCTAAATAAATTAACAGACCAATAAATATATAAGCGGAAGTGCCCTTAAAATCATACTTTAATGAATTTTGTTACATTTCTATGTACAAAAGCTCTCCCTTATATACCTGAGGTATATAAGTAATGTATATAAAGGGAATGGGGGTCGATAAAGCTAAATAAATTAACAGACCAATAAATATATAAGCGGAAGTGCCCTTAAAATCATACTTTAATGAATTTTGTTACATTTCTATGTACAAAAGCTCTCCCTTATATACCTGAGGTATATAAGTAATGTATATAAAGGGAATGGGGGTCGATAAAGCTAAATAAATTAACAGACCAATAAATATATAAGCGGAAGTGCCCTTAAAATCATACTTTAATGAATTTTGTTACATTTCTATATACAAAAGCTCTCCCTTATATACCTGAGGTATATAAGTAATGTATATAAAGGGAATGGGGGTCGATAAAGCTAAATAAATTAACAGACCAATAAATATATAAGCGGAAGTGCCCTTAAAATCAATTTTCGCAGTTTCATAAAATTAATTTTGTTACATTTCCTTGTACATAAGGGCTCCCTTATATACCTGAAGTATATAAGTAATGTATATAAAGGGAATGGGGGTCGATAAAGCTAAATAAATTAACAGACCAATAAATATATAAGCGGAAGTGCCTTTAAAATCAATTTTCGCAGTTTCATAAAATTAATTTTGTTATATTTCCTTGTACATAAGGGCTCCCTTATATACCTGAAGTATATAAGTAATGTATATAAAGGGAATGGGGTTCGATAAAGCTAAATAAATTAACAGACCAATAAATATATAAGCGGAAGTGCCCTTAAAATCATACTTTAATGAATTTTGTTACATTTCTATGTACAAAAGCTCTCCCTTATATACCTGAGGTATATAAGTAATGTATATAAAGGGAATGGGGGTCGATAAAGCTAAATAAATTAACAGACCAATAAATATATAAGCGGAAGTGCCCTTAAAATCATACTTTAATGAATTTTGTTACATTTCTATGTACAAAAGCTCTCCCTTATATACCTGAGGTATATAAGTAATGTATATAAAGGGAATGGGGGTCGATAAAGCTAAATAAATTAACAGACCAATAAATATATAAGCGGAAGTGCCCTTAAAATCATACTTTAATGAATTTTGTTACATTTCTATGTACAAAAGCTCTCCCTTATATACCTGAGGTATATAAGTAATGTATATAAAGGGAATGGGGGTCGATAAAGCTAAATAAATTAACAGACCAATAAATATATAAGCGGAAGTGCCCTTAAAATCAATTTTCGCAGTTTCATAAAATTAATTTTGTTACATTTCCTTGTACATAAGGGCTCCCTTATATACCTGAAGTATATAAGTAATGTATATAAAGGGAATGGGAGTCGATAAAGCTAAATAAATTAACAGACCAATAAATATATAAGCGGAAGTGCCCTTAAAATCATACTTTAATGAATTTTGTTACATTTCTATGTACAAAAGCTCTCCCTTATATACCTGAGGTATATAAGTAATGTATATAAAGGGAATGGGGGTCGATAAAGCTAAATAAATTAACAGACCAATAAATATATAAGCGGAAGTGCCCTTAAAATCAATTTTCGCAGTTTCATAAAATTAATTTTGTTACATTTCCTTGTACATAAGGGCTCCCTTATATACCTGAAGTATATAAGTAATGTATATAAAGGGAATGGGGGTCGATAAAGCTAAATAAATTAACAGACCAATAAATATATAAGCGGAAGTTCCCTTAAAATCATACTTTAATGAATTTTGTTACATTTCTATGTACAAAAGCTCTCCCTTATATACCTGAGGTATATAAGTAATGTATATAAAGGGAATGGGGGTCGATAAAGCTAAATAAATTAACAGACCAATAAATATATAAGCGGAAGTGCCCTTAAAATCAATTTACGCAGTTTCATAAAATTAATTTTGTTACATTTCCTTGTACATAAGGGCTCCCTTATATACCTGAAGTATATAAGTAATGTATATAAAGGGAATGGGGGTCTATAAAGCTAAATAAATTAACAGACCAATAAATATATAAGCGGAAGTGCCCTTAAAATCATACTTTAATGAATTTTATTACATATCTATGTACAAAAGCTCTCCCTTATATACCTGAGGTATGTAAGTAATGTATATAAAGGGAATGGGGGTCGATAAATTTAAATAAATTAACAGACCAATAAATATATAAGCGGAAGTGCCCTTAAAATCAATTTTCGCAGTTTCATAAAATTAATTTTGTTACATTTCCTTGTACATAAGGGCTCCCTTATATACCTGAAGTATATAAGTAATGTATATAAAGGGAATGGGGGTCGATAAAGCTAAATAAATTAACAGACCAATAAATATATAAGCGGAAGTGCCCTTAAAATCATACTTTAATGAATTTTATTACATATCTATGTACAAAAGCTCTCCCTTATATACCTGAGGTATATAAGTAATGTATATAAAGGGAATGGGGGTCGATAAATTTAAATAAATTAACAGACCAATAAATATATAAGCGGAAGTGCCCTTAAAATCAATTTTCGCAGTTTCATAAAATTAATTTTGTTACATTTCCTTGTACATAAGGGCTCCCTTATATACCTGAAGTATATAAGTAATGTATATAAAGGGAATGGGGGTCTATAAAGCTAAATAAATTAACAGACCAATAAATATATAAGCGGAAGTGCCCTTAAAATCATACTTTAATGAATTTTATTACATATCTATGTACAAAAGCTCTCCCTTATATACCTGAGGTATATAAGTAATGTATATAAAGGGACTGGGGGTCGATAAATTTAAATAAATTAACAGACCAATAAATATATAAGCGGAAGTGCCCTTAAAATCAATTTTCGCAGTTTCATAAAATTAATTTTGTTACATTTCCTTGTACATAAGGGCTCCCTTATATACCTGAAGTATATAAGTAATGTATATAAAGGGAATGGGGGTCGATAAAGCTAAATAAATTAACAGACCAATAAATATATAAGCGGAAGTGCCCTTAAAATCATACTTTAATGAATTTTGTTACATTTCTATGTACAAAAGCTCTCCCTTATATACCTGAGGTATATAAGTAATGTATATAAAGGGAATGGGGGTCGATAAAGCTAAATAAATTAACAGACCAATAAATATATAAGCGGAAGTGCCCTTAAAATCAATTTTCGCAGTTTCATAAAATTAATTTTGTTACATTTCCTTGTACATAAGGGCTCCCTTATATACCTGAAGTATATAAGTAATGTATATAAAGGGAATGGGGGTCGATAAAGCTAAATAAATTAACAGACCAATAAATATATAAGCGGAAGTGCCCTTAAAATCATACTTTAATGAATTTTGTTACATTTCTATGTACAAAAGCTCTCCCTTATATACCTGAGGTATATAAGTAATGTATATAAAGGGAATGGGGGTCGATAAAGCTAAATAAATTAACAGACCAATAAATATATAAGCGGAAGTGCCCTTAAAATCATACTTTAATGAATTTTGTTACATTTCTATGTACAAAAGCTCTCCCTTATATACCTGAGGTATATAAGTAATGTATATAAAGGGAATGGGGGTCGATAAAGCTAAATAAATTAACAGACCAATAAATATATAAGCGGAAGTGCCCTTAAAATCAATTTTCGCAGTTTCATAAAATTAATTTTGTTACATTTCCTTGTACATAAGGGCTCTCTTATATACCTGAAGTATATAACTAATGTATATAAAGGGAGTGGGGGTCGATAAAGCTAAATAAATTAACAGACCAATAAATATATAAGCGGAAGTGCCCTTAAAATCATACTTTAATGAATTTTGTTACATTTCTATGTACAAAAGCTCTCCCTTATATACCTGAGGTATATAAGTAATGTATATAAAGGGAATGGGGGTCGATAAAGCTAAATAAATTAACAGACCAATAAATATATAAGCGGAAGTGCCCTTAAAATCAATTTTCGCAGTTTCATAAAATTAATTTTGTTACATTTCCTTGTACATAAGGGCTCCCTTATATACCTGAAGTATATAAGTAATGTATATAAAGGGAATGGGGGTCGATAAAGCTAAATAAATTAACAGACCAATAAATATATAAGCGGAAGTGCCCTTAAAATCATACTTTAATGAATTTTGTTACATTTCTATGTACAAAAGCTCTCCCTTATATACCTGAGGTATATAAGTAATGTATATAAAGGGAATGGGGGTCGATAAAGCTAAATAAATTAACAGACCAATAAATATATAAGCGGAAGTGCCCTTAAAATCATACTTTAATGAATTTTGTTACATTTCTATGTACAAAAGCTCTCCCTTATATACCTGAGGTATATAAGTAATGTATATAAAGGGAATGGGGGTCGATAAAGCTAAATAAATTAACAGACCAATAAATATATAAGCGGAAGTGCCCTTAAAATCATACTTTAATGAATTTTGTTACATTTCTATGTACAAAAGCTCTCCCTTATATACCTGAGGTATATAAGTAATGTATATAAAGGGAATGGGGGTCGATAAAGCTAAATAAATTAACAGACCAATAAATATATAAGCGGAAGTGCCCTTAAAATCATACTTTAATGAATTTTGTTACATTTCTATGTACAAAAGCTCTCCCTTATATACCTGAGGTATATAAGTAATGTATATAAAGGGAATGGGGGTCGATAAAGCTAAATAAGTTAACAGACCAATAAATATATAAGCGGAAGTGCCCTTAAAATCAATTTTCGCAGTTTCATAAAATTAATTTTGTTACATTTCCTTGTACATAAGGGCTCCCTTATATACCTGAAGTATATAAGTAATGTATATAAAGGGAATGGGGGTCGATAAAGCTAAATAAATTAACAGACCAATAAATATATAAGCGGAAGTGCCCTTAAAATCATACTTTAATGAATTTTGTTACATTTCTATGTACAAAAGCTCTCCCTTATATACCTGAGGTATATAAGTAATGTATATAAAGGGAATGGGGGTCGATAAAGCTAAATAAATTAACAGACCAATAAATATATAAGCGGAAGTGCCCTTAAAATCACACTTTAATGAATTTTGTTACATTTCTATGTACAAAAGCTCTCCCTTATATACCTGAGGTATATAAGTAATGTATATAAAGGGAATGGGGGTCGATAAAGCTAAATAAATTAACAGACCAATAAATATATAAGCGGAAGTGCCCTTAAAATCATACTTTAATGAATTTTGTTACATTTCTATGTACAAAAGCCCTCCCTTATATACCTGAGGTATATAAGTAATGTATATAAAGGGAATGGGGGTCGATAAAGCTAAATAAATTAACAGACCAATAAATATATAAGCGGAAGTGCCCTTAAAATCATACTTTAATGAATTTTGTTACATTTCTATGTACAAAAGCTCTCCCTTATATACCTGAGGTATATAAGTAATGTATATAAAGGGAATGGGGGTCGATAAAGCTAAATAAATTAACAGACCAAAAAATATATAAGCGGAAGTGCCCTTAAAATCAATTTTCGCAGTTTCATAAAATTAATTTTGTTACATTTCCTTGTACATAAGGGCTCCCTTATATACCTGAAGTATATAAGTAATGTATATAAAGGGAATGGGGGTCGATAAAGCTAAATAAATTAACAGACCAATAAATATATAAGCGGAAGTGCCCTTAAAATCATACTTTAATGAATTTTGTTACATTTCTATGTACAAAAGCTCTCCCTTATATACCTGAGGTATATAAGTAATGTATATAAAGGGAATGGGGGTCGATAAAGCTAAATAAATTAACAGACCAATAAATATATAAGCGGAAGTGCCCTTAAAATCAATTTTCGCAGTTTCATAAAATTAATTTTGTTACATTTCCTTGTACATCCCTTATATACCTGAAGTATATAAGTAATGTATATAAAGGGAATGGGGGTCGATAAAGCTAAATAAATTAATAAGTAATGTATATAAAGGGAATGGGGGTCGATAAAGCTAAATAAATTAACAGACCAATAAATATAATAAGCGGAAGTGCCCTTAAAAAAACACACCACCTATGATACTGAGTATATAAGTAATGTATATAAAGGGAATGGGGGTCGATAAAGCTAAATAAATTAACAGACCAATAAATATATAAGCGGAGTGCCCTTAAAATCATACTTTAATGAATTTTGTTACATTTCTATGTACAAAAGCTCTCCCTTATATACCTGAGGTATATAAGTAATGTATATAAAGGGAATGGGGGTCGATAAAGCTAAATAAATTAACAGACCAATAAATATATAAGCGGAAGTGCCCTTAAAATCAATTTTCGCAGTTTCATAAAATTAATTTTGTTACATTTCCTTGTACATAAGGGCTCCCTTATATACCTGAAGTATATAAGTAATGTATATAAAGGGAATGGGGGTCGATAAAGCTAAATAAATTAACAGACCAATAAATATATAAGCGGAAGTGCCCTTAAAATCATACTTTAATGAATTTTGTTACATTTCTATGTACAAAAGCTCTCCCTTATATACCTGAGGTATATAAGTAATGTATATAAAGGGAATGGGGGTCGATAAAGCTAAATAAATTAACAGACCAATAAATATATAAGCGGAAGTGCCCTTAAAATCATACTTTAATGAATTTTGTTACATTTCTATGTACAAAAGCTCTCCCTTATATACCTGAGGTATATAAGTAATGTATATAAAGGGAATGGGGGTCGATAAAGCTAAATAAATTAACAGACCAATAAATATATAAGCGGAAGTGCCCTTAAAATCAATTTTCGCAGTTTCATAAAATTAATTTTGTTACATTTCCTTGTACATAAGGGCTCCCTTATATACCTGGAGTATATAAGTAATGTATATAAAGGGAATGGGGGTCGATAAAGCTAAATAAATTAACAGACGAATAAATATATAAGCGGAAGTGCCCTTAAAATCATACTTTAATGAATTTTGTTACATTTCTATGTACAAAAGCTCTCCCTTATATACCTGAGGTATATAAGTAATGTATATAAAGGGAATGGGGGTCGATAAAGCTAAATAAATTAACAGACCAATAAATATATAAGCGGAAGTGCCCTTAAAATCAATTTTCGCAGTTTCATAAAATTAATTTTGTTACATTTCCTTGTACATAAGGGCTCCCTTATATACCTGAAGTATATAAGTAATGTATATAAAGGGAATGGGGGTCGATAAAGCTAAATAAATTAACAGACCAATAAATATATAAGCGGAAGTGCCCTTAAAATCAATTTTCGCAGTTTCATAAAATTAATTTTGTTACATTTCCTTGTACATAAGGGCTCCCTTATATACCTGAGGTATATAAGTAATGTATATAAAGGGAATGGGGGTCGATAAAGCTAAATAAATTAACAGACCAATAAATATATAAGCGGAAGTGCCCTTAAAATCATACTTTAATGAATTTTGTTACATTTCTATGTACAAAAGCTCTCCCTTATATACCTGAGGTATATAAGTAATGTATATAAAGGGAATGGGGGTCGATAAAGCTAAATAAATTAACAGACCAATAAATATATAAGCGGAAGTGCCCTTAAAATCATACTTTAATGAATTTTGTTACATTTCTATGTACAAAAGCTCTCCCTTATATACCTGAGGTATATAAGTAATGTATATAAAGGGAATGGGGGTCGATAAAGCTAAATAAATTAACAGACCAATAAATATATAAGCGGAAGTGCCCTTAAAATCAATTTTCGCAGTTTCATAAAATTAATTTTGTTACATTTCCTTGTACATAAGGGCTCCCTTATATACCTGAAGTATATAAGTAATGTATATAAAGGGAATGGGGGTCGATAAAGCTAAATAAATTAACAGACCAATAAATATATAAGCGGAAGTGCCCTTAAAATCATACTTTAATGAATTTTGTTACATTTCTATGTACAAAAGCTCTCCCTTATATACCTGAGGTATATAAGTAATGTATATAAAGGGAATGGGGGTCGATAAAGCTAAATAAATTAACAGACCAATAAATATATAAGCGGAAGTGCCCTTAAAATCATACTTTAATGAATTTTGTTACATTTCTATGTACAAAAGCTCTCCCTTATATACCTGAGGTATATAAGTAATGTATATAAAGGGAATGGGGGTCGATAAAGCTAAATAAATTAACAGACCAATAAATATATAAGCGGAAGTGCCCTTAAAATCAATTTTCGCAGTTTCATAAAATTAATTTTGTTACATTTCCTTGTACATAAGGGCTCCCTTATATACCTGAAGTATATAAGTAATGTATATAAAGGGAATGGGGGTCGATAAAGCTAAATAAATTAACAGACCAATAAATATATAAGCGGAAGTGCCCTTAAAATCAATTTTCGCAGTTTCATAAAATTAATTTTGTTACATTTCCTTGTACATAAGGGCTCCCTTATATACCTGAAGTATATAAGTAATGTATATAAAGGGAGGGGGGTCGATAAAGCTAAATAAATTAACAGACCAATAAATATATAAGCGGAAGTGCCCTTAAAATCAATTTTCGCAGTTTCATAAAATTAATTTTGTTACATTTCCTTGTACATAAGGGCTCCCTTATATACCTGAAGTATATAAGTAATGTATATAAAGGGAATGGGGGTCGATAAAGCTAAATAAATTAACAGACCAATAAATATATAAGCGGAAGTGCCCTTAAAATCATACTTTAATGAATTTTGTTACATTTCTATGTACAAAAGCTCTCCCTTATATACCTGAGGTATATAAGTAATGTATATAAAGGGAATGGGGGTCGATAAAGCTAAATAAATTAACAGACCAATAAATATATAAGCGGAAGTGCCCTTAAAATCAATTTTCGCAGTTTCATAAAATTAATTTTGTTACATTTCCTTGTACATAAGGGCTCCCTTATATACCTGAAGTATATAAGTAATGTATATAAAGGGAATGGGGGTCGATAAAGCTAAATAAATTAACAGACCAATAAATATATAAGCGGAAGTGCCCTTAAAATCATACTTTAATGAATTTTGTTACATTTCTATGTACAAAAGCTCTCCCTTATATACCTGAGGTATATAAGTAATGTATATAAAGGGAATGGGGGTCGATAAAGCTAAATAAATTAACAGACCAATAAATATATAAGCGGAAGTGCCCTTAAAATCAATTTTCGCAGTTTCATAAAATTAATTTTGTTACATTTCCTTGTACATAAGGGCTCCCTTATATACCTGAAGTATATAAGTAATGTATATAAAGGGAATGGGGGTCGATAAAGCTAAATAAATTAACAGACCAATAAATATATAAGCGGAAGTGCCCTTAAAATCATACTTTAATGAATTTTGTTACATTTCTATGTACAAAAGCTCTCCCTTATATACCTGAGGTATATAAGTAATGTAAATAAAGGGAATGGGGGTCGATAAAGCTAAATAAATTAACAGACCAATAAATATATAAGCGGAAGTGCCCTTAAAATCAATTTTCGCAGTTTCATAAAATTAATTTTGTTACATTTCCTTGTACATAAGGGCTCCCTTATATACCTGAAGTATATAAGTAATGTATATAAAGGGAATGGGGGTCGATAAAGCTAAATAAATTAACAGACCAATAAATATATAAGCGGAAGTGCCCTTAAAATCATACTTTAATGAATTTTGTTACATTTCTATGTACAAAAGCTCTCCCTTATATACCTGAGGTATATAAGTAATGTATATAAAGGGAATGGGGGTCGATAAAGCTAAATAAATTAACAGACCAATAAATATATAAGCGGAAGTGCCCTTAAAATCATACTTTAATGAATCTTGTTACATTTCTATGTACAAAAGCTCTCCCTTATATACCTGAGGTATATAAGTAATGTATATAAAGGGAATGGGGGTCGATAAAGCTAAATAAATTAACAGACCAATAAATATATAAGCGGAAGTGCCCTTAAAATCAATTTTCGCAGTTTCATAAAATTAATTTTGTTACATTTCCTTGTACATAAGGGCTCCCTTATATACCTGAAGTATATAAGTAATGTATATAAAGGGAATGGGGGTCGATAAAGCTAAATAAATTAACAGACCAATAAATATATAAGCGGAAGTGCCCTTAAAATCATACTTTAATGAATTTTGTTACATTTCTATGTACAAAAGCTCTCCCTTATATACCTGAGGTATATAAGTAATGTATATAAAGGGAATGGGGGTCGATAAAGCTAAATAAATTAACAGACCAATAAATATATAAGCGGAAGTGCCCTTAAAATCATACTTTAATGAATTTTGTTACATTTCTATGTACAAAAGCTCTCCCTTATATACCTGAGGTATATAAGTAATGTATATAAAGGGAATGGGGGTCGATAAAGCTAAATAAATTAACAGACCAATAAATATATAAGCGGAAGTGCCCTTAAAATCATACTTTAATGAATTTTGTTACATTTCTATGTACAAAAGCTCTCCCTTATATACCTGAGGTATATAAGTAATGTATATAAAGGGAATGGGGGTCGATAAAGCTAAATAAATTAACAGACCAATAAATATATAAGCGGAAGTGCCCTTAAAATCAATTTTCGCAGTTTCATAAAATTAATTTTGTTACATTTCCTTGTACATAAGGGCTCCCTTATATACCTGAAGTATATAAGTAATGTATATAAAGGGAATGGGGGTCGATAAAGCTAAATAAATTAACAGACCAATAAATATATAAGCGGAAGTGCCCTTAAAATCATACTTTAATGAATTTTGTTACATTTCTATGTACAAAAGCTCTCCCTTATATACCTGAGGTATATAAGTAATGTATATAAAGGGAATGGGGGTCGATAAAGCTAAATAAATTAACAGACCAATAAATATATAAGCGGAAGTGCCCTTAAAATCATACTTTAATAAATTGTGTTACATTTCTATGTACAAAAGCTCTCCCTTATATACCTGAGGTATATAAGTAATGTATATAAAGGGAATGGGGGTCGATAAAGCTAAATAAATTAACAGACCAATAAATATATAAGCGGAAGTGCCCTTAAAATCAATTTTCGCAGTTTCATAAAATTAATTTTGTTACATTTCCTTGTACATAAGGGCTCCCTTATATACCTGAAGTATATAAGTAATGTATATAAAGGGAATGGGGGTCGGTAAAGCTAAATAAATTAACAGACCAATAAATATATAAGCGGAAGTGCCCTTAAAATCATACTTTAATGAATTTTGTTACATTTCTATGTACAAAAGCTCTCCCTTATATACCTGAGGTATATAAGTAATGTATATAAAGGGAATGGGGGTCGATAAAGCTAAATAAATTAACAGACCAATAAATATATAAGCGGAAGTGCCCTTAAAATCAATTTTCGCAGTTTCATAAAATTAATTTTGTTACATTTCCTTGTACATAAGGGCTCCCTTATATACCTGAAGTATATAAGTAATGTATATAAAGGGAGGGGGGGTCGATAA
Organism: Thereva nobilitata; assembly: GCA_963855945.1. Lineage (NCBI taxonomy): Eukaryota > Metazoa > Arthropoda > Insecta > Diptera > Therevidae > Thereva > Thereva nobilitata. The sequence goes on along the minus strand of OY979698.1, from coordinate 110,334,872 downwards.
AGCTAAATAAATTAACAGACCAATAAATATATAAGCGGAAGTGCCCTTAAAATCATACTTTAATGAATTTTGTTACATTTCTATGTACAAAAGCTCTCCCTTATATACCTGAGGTATATAAGTAATGTATATAAAGGGAATGGGGGTCGATAAAGCTAAATAAATTAACAGACCAATAAATATATAAGCGGAAGTGCCCTTAAAATCAATTTTCGCAGTTTCATAAAATTAATTTTGCTACATTTCCTTGTACATAAGGGCTCCCTTATATACCTGAAGTATATAAGTAATGTATATAAAGGGAATGGGGGTCGATAAAGCTAAATAAATTAACAGACCAATAAATATATAAGCGGAAGTGCCCTTAAAATCATACTTTAATGAATTTTGTTACATTTCTATGTACAAAAGCTCTCCCTTATATACCTGAGGTATATAAGTAATGTATATAAAGGGAATGGGGGTCGATAAAGCTAAATAAATTAACAGACCAATAAATATATAAGCGGAAGTGCCCTTAAAATCAATTTTCGCAGTTTCATAAAATTAATTTTGTTACATTTCCTTGTACATAAGGGCTCCCTTATATACCTGAAGTATATAAGTAATGTATATAAAGGGAATGGGGGTCGATAAAGCTAAATAAATTAACAGACCAATAAATATATAAGCGGAAGTGCCCTTAAAATCATACTTTAATGAATTTTGTTACATTTCTATGTACAAAAGCTCTCCCTTATATACCTGAGGTATATAAGTAATGTATATAAAGGGAATGGGGGTCGATAAAGCTAAATAAATTAACAGACCAATAAATATATAAGCGGAAGTGCTCTTAAAATCATACTTTAATGAATTTTGTTACATTTCTATGTACAAAAGCTCTCCCTTATATACCTGAGGTATATAAGTAATGTATATAAAGGGAATGGGGGTCGATAAAGCTAAATAAATTAACAGACCAATAAATATATAAGCGGAAGTGCCCTTAAAATCATACTTTAATGAATTTTGTTACATTTCTATGTACAAAAGCTCTCCCTTATATACCTGAGGTATATAAGTAATGTATATAAAGGGAATGGGGGTCGATAAAGCTAAATAAATTAACAGACCAATAAATATATAAGCGGAAGTGCCCTTAAAATCAATTTTCGCAGTTTCATAAAATTAATTTTGTTACATTTCCTTGTACATAAGGGCTCCCTTATATACCTGAAGTATATAAGTAATGTATATAAAGGGAATGGGGGTCGATAAAGCTAAATAAATTAACAGACCAATAAATATATAAGCGGAAGTGCCCTTAAAATCAATTTTCGCAGTTTCATAAAATTAATTTTGTTACATTTCCTTGTACATAAGGGCTCCCTTATATACCTGAAGTATATAAGTAATGTATATAAAGGGAATGGGGGTCGATAAAGCTAAATAAATTAACAGACCAATAAATATATAAGCGGAAGTGCCCTTAAAATCATACTTTAATGAATTTTGTTACATTTCTATGTACAAAAGCTCTCCCTTATATACCTGAGGTATATAAGTAATGTATATAAAGGGAATGGGGGTCGATAAAGCTAAATAAATTAACAGACCAATAAATATATAAGCGGAAGTGCCCTTAAAATCATACTTTAATGAATTTTGTTACATTTCTATGTACAAAAGCTCTCCCTTATATACCTGAGGTATATAAGTAATGTATATAAAGGGAATGGGGGTCGATAAAGCTAAATAAATTAACAGACCAATAAATATATAAGCGGAAGTGCCCTTAAAATCAATTTTCGCAGTTTCATAAAATTAATTTTGTTACATTTCCTTGTACATAAGGGCTCCCTTATATACCTGAAGTATATAAGTAATGTATATAAAGGGAATGGGGGTCGATAAAGCTAAATAAATTAACAGACCAATAAATATATAAGCGGAAGTGCCCTTAAAATCATACTTTAATGAATTTTGTTACATTTCTATGTACAAAAGCTCTCCCTTATATACCTGAGGTATATAAGTAATGTATATAAAGGGAATGGGGGTCGATAAAGCTAAATAAATTAACAGACCAATAAATATATAAGCGGAAGTGCTCTTAAAATCATACTTTAATGAATTTTGTTACATTTCTATGTACAAAAGCTCTCCCTTATATACCTGAGGTATATAAGTAATGTATATAAAGGGAATGGGGGTCGATAAAGCTAAATAAATTAACAGACCAATAAATATATAAGCGGAAGTGCCCTTAAAATCATACTTTAATGAATTTTGTTACATTTCTATGTACAAAAGCTCTCCCTTATATACCTGAGGTATATAAGTAATGTATATAAAGGGAATGGGGGTCGATAAAGCTAAATAAATTAACAGACCAATAAATATATAAGCGGAAGTGCCCTTAAAATCAATTTTCGCAGTTTCATAAAATTAATTTTGTTACATTTCCTTGTACATAAGGGCTCCCTTATATACCTGAAGTATATAAGTAATGTATATAAAGGGAGGGGGGGTCGATAAAGCTAAATAAATTAACAGACCAATAAATATATAAGCGGAAGTGCTCTTAAAATCATACTTTAATGAATTTTGTTACATTTCTATGTACAAAAGCTCTCCCTTATATACCTGAGGTATATAAGTAATGTATATAAAGGGAATGGGGGTCGATAAAGCTAAATAAATTAACAGACCAATAAATATATAAGCGGAAGTGCCCTTAAAATCATACTTTAATGAATTTTGTTACATTTCTATGTACAAAAGCTCTCCCTTATATACCTGAGGTATATAAGTAATGTATATAAAGGGAATGGGGGTCGATAAAGCTAAATAAATTAACAGACCAATAAATATATAAGCGGAAGTGCCCTTAAAATCAATTTTCGCAGTTTCATAAAATTAATTTTGTTACATTTCCTTGTACATAAGGGCTCCCTTATATACCTGAGGTATATAAGTAATGTATATAAAGGGAATGGGGGTCGATAAAGCTAAATAAATTAACAGACCAATAAATATATAAGCGGAAGTGCCCTTAAAATCATACTTTAATGAATTTTGTTACATTTCTATGTACAAAAGCTCTCCCTTATATACCTGAGGTATATAAGTAATGTATATAAAGGGAATGGGGGTCGATAAAGCTAAATAAATTAACAGACCAATAAATATATAAGCGGAAGTGCCCTTAAAATCATACTTTAATGAATTTTGTTACATTTCTATGTACAAAAGCTCTCCCTTATATACCTGAGGTATATAAGTAATGTATATAAAGGGAATGGGGGTCGATAAAGCTAAATAAATTAACAGACCAATAAATATATAAGCGGAAGTGCCCTTAAAATCAATTTTCGCAGTTTCATAAAATTAATTTTGTTACATTTCCTTGTACATAAGGGCTCCCTTATATACCTGAAGTATATAAGTAATGTATTAAGTAATGTATATAAAGGGAATGGGGGTCGATAAAGCTAAATAAATTAACAGACCAATAAATATATAAGCGGAAGTGCCCTTAAAATCATACTTTAATGAATTTTGTTACATTTCTATGTACAAAAGCTCTCCCTTATATACCTGAGGTATATAAGTAATGTATATAAAGGGAATGGGGGTCGATAAAGCTAAATAAATTAACAGACCAATAAATATATAAGCGGAAGTGCCCTTAAAATCATACTTTAATGAATTTTGTTACATTTCTATGTACAAAAGCTCTCCCTTATATACCTGAGGTATATAAGTAATGTATATAAAGGGAATGGGGGTCGATAAAGCTAAATAAATTAACAGACCAATAAATATATAAGCGGAAGTGCCCTTAAAATCATTATTAATGAATTTTGTTACATTTCTATGTACAAAAGCTCTCCCTTATATACCTGAGGTATATAAGTAATGTATATAAAGGGAATGGGGGTCGATAAAGCTAAATAAATTAACAGACCAATAAATATATAAGCGGAAGTGCCCTTAAAATCATACTTTAATGAATTTTGTTACATTTCTATGTACAAAAGCTCTCCCTTATATACCTGAGGTATATAAGTAATGTATATAAAGGGAATGGGGGTCGATAAAGCTAAATAAATTAACAGACCAATAAATATATAAGCGGAAGTGCCCTTAAAATCATACTTTAATGAATTTTGTTACATTTCTATGTACAAAAGCTCTCCCTTATATACCTGAGGTATATAAGTAATGTATATAAAGGGAATGGGGGTCGATAAAGCTAAATAAATTAACAGACCAATAAATATATAAGCGGAAGTGCCCTTAAAATCAATTTTCGCAGTTTCATAAAATTAATTTTGTTACATTTCCTTGTACATAAGGGCTCCCTTATATACCTGAAGTATATAAGTAATGTATATAAAGGGAATGGGGGTCGATAAAGCTAAATAAATTAACAGACCAATAAATATATAAGCGGAAGTGCCCCTTAAAATCATACTTTAATGAATTTTGTTACATTTCTATGTACAAAAGCTCTCCCTTATATACCTGAGGTATATAAGTAATGTATATAAAGGGAATGGGGGTCGATAAAGCTAAATAAATTAACAGACCAATAAATATATAAGCGGAAGTGCCCTTAAAATCAATTTTCGCAGTTTCATAAAATTAATTTTGTTACATTTCCTTGTACATAAGGGCTCCCTTATATACCTGAAGTATATAAGTAATGTATATAAAGGGAATGGGGGTCGATAAAGCTAAATAAATTAGCAGACCAATAAATATATAAGCGGAAGTGCCCTTAAAATCATACTTTAATGAATTTTGTTACATTTCTATGTACAAAAGCTCTCCCTTATATACCTGAGGTATATAAGTAATGTATATAAAGGGAATGGGGGTCGATAAAGCTAAATAAATTAACAGACCAATAAATATATAAGCGGAAGTGCCCTTAAAATCAATTTTCGCAGTTTCATAAAATTAATTTTGTTACATTTCCTTGTACATAAGGGCTCCCTTATATACCTGAGGTATATAAGTAATGTATATAAAGGGAATGGGGGTCGATAAAGCTAAATAAATTAACAGACCAATAAATATATAAGCGGAAGTGCCCTTAAAATCAATTTTCGCAGTTTCATAAAATTAATTTTGTTACATTTCCTTGTACATAAGGGCTCCCTTATATACCTGAAGTATATAAGTAATATATATAAAGGGAATGGGGGTCGATAAAGCTAAATAAATTAACAGACCAATAAATATATAAGCGGAAGTGCCCTTAAAATCATACTTTAATGAATTTTGTTACATTTCTATGTACAAAAGCTCTCCCTTATATACCTGAGGTATATAAGTAATGTATATAAAGGGAATGGGGGTCGATAAAGCTAAATAAATTAACAGACCAATAAATATATAAGCGGAAGTGCCCTTAAAATCATACTTTAATGAATTTTGTTACATTTCTATGTACAAAAGCTCTCCCTTATATACCTGAGGTATATAAGTAATGTATATAAAGGGAATGGGGGTCGATAAAGCTAAATAAATTAACAGACCAATAAATATATAAGCGGAAGTGCCCTTAAAATCAATTTTCGCAGTTTCATAAAATTAATTTTGTTACATTTCCTTGTACATAAGGGCTCCCTTATATACCTGAAGTATATAAGTAATGTATATAAAGGGAATGGGCGTCGATAAAGCTAAATAAATTAACAGACCAATAAATATATAAGCGGAAGTGCCCTTAAAATCATACTTTAATGAATTTTGTTACATTTCTATGTACAAAAGCTCTCCCTTATATACCTGAGGTATATAAGTAATGTATATAAAGGGAATGGGGGTCGATAAGAATCGAAATCTTCAAGCCACCATTGGGGATGGTGTCACCTTGAGTTCCCTGCCCCGTGTTCCAGAGACAGAGTCGATCTCTAGGCCGGGCTCGGTATCAATCTCTTCGCCTCTAATTGTGGTCAATCCCCCTGTCCCTGAAGTTACGGTTCCTCTGGAACCGTGCACCCCTCTGGTGACGATACCGAGACCTTTAAATATCTTTATCTCGCGATTCTCTCCTGAAACTAAGACGGAGACTATCGGTGAATTTTTAAGGATGAAATCTATAGACCCCGGAACGGTTTTGTGCAGAAAAGTCAGCAAGGTTTCCAAGCCTGTTGCTTCATTTGTTTTGTCTGCACCGCCTGATATTGCCGAGACTCTCTTAGACCCTGGTTTCTGGCCTGCAGGTGCACTTACCAAGCTTTTTGTTCCGCGTACACGTACTCGAACCCATCATTCAAACGCTTCCACACCGAGCGCTCCGCAGCTGCCAAAAAACTCGACACGCTTTCCCTCTACTACCAGAACGTAAGGGGGACCAGGTCTAAAATTAACGACATCCGTCAGGCATCGACGGCTAGCGGGTTCGATGTCATTGCATTCACGGAAACCTGGCTCCATGAAGGCATTCTTAATGCTGAGCTCTTCGATTCCTCCTACCAAGTATTTCGGAGGGATCGTTTTACTGACTCGGAAGCTCGTGGGGGTGGCGTACTGCTAGCTTGCAGTAGTCATCTTAATTGTAACCCAATTTCGCTTCCTAGTTTCTCTAACCACCTTGACATTGAGCTTGTCGCTCTCAAAATTTCCTTTTCAAAATCTAATCTCTTCCTACTGTGCTGCTATATCCCACCAGATATGATAAGCAGACTTGACGATGGAGGCAAAAACCTCTATGATATTCTCATCTCTTGTATTGATCATATCCAGAATATGATGAACACCGGCGATGAGCTATTGCTTCTAGGCGATTTCAATTTACCCAATATTCAGTGGGTATATGTCGAAGATGACGATAACTACCTCCCTGAAGGGAACCTTAATCTTAAAGAATCCTGTTTTCTCAATTCCCTATTCTCACTCGCCTTGAATCAAATGAGTGGGGTGACTAATGAGTTGGGGAGGCAGTTAGATCTTGTATTTTTTACGGACTCAGTCAACATTACTGTTGAACCCAGTCCTATAGTCATGTCGTCTGTTGACAAATACCATCCTCCTCTCTTGCTCAATTACTGCTTCAATTCCGAGAATAATCCTTGTCCGGAGGTGGTATCCCATGCCTTTAACTTCAGAAAGGCTAATTTTAGTGAGCTGTCATCTAAGCTTGCCTTGATTAATTTCAACAGCCTACTTTCTGCTAATGACTTGGATGACGACTTGGCACGATTTTATGGCGTACTATACGAAGCCCTGGTTTCTTGTGTACCTTATGAGCCCCAAAAATTACCCAGTTCATCTCCACCTTGGTTCAATAATGAGCTCAAGCATCTGAAAAATCAGAAGAATAGACTATGGAAAACCTATTTAAAGAGAAAGGACACTCCGAGTCTCAATTTATTTATAAATTGCTATAACCGATTTCGTTCACTCTCTTCTGCTCTGTATCGAGAATATCTTAGCTGTATGAGCGATAAAGTGTTTACTGATCCTAGAAATTTCTTTAAGTTCGTCAACTCTAAGAAAAAGGTTGATAACTACCCTAATGCCATGCAGCACACGAACTTGTCTAGTAGTGAGTCGCCTGCGATTTGCAACATGTTTGCGTCATTTTTTCGTCAATCTTTCTCACCTTCTGACTTTCAGCCTAATGACAATAATTTTCGTCACATATTTACTAACCGTGAGGCTAATATTTTACCCCTCTCAATTACCAGTGCTGATATCGCGAAACATATTAACGAACTCCCATTCGACTTCACCTCTGGCCCCGATGGTATTCCTCCTGCTGTCCTTAAGTCCTGTGCAGAGGTTCTACAGTCTCCCCTGAAAACCCTCTTCCAAAAATCCCTTGATAAAGGGTACTTCCCTACTCTTTGGAAGAATTCGTTTATAATACCTATTCACAAGAGTGGTAGCAAGAATGAAATATCGAATTATAGACCAGTTGCGAAGCTGTCTGTCATTCCGAAACTCTTTGAATCGATTATCTATTCTGCAATCGCGCCTATCTGCAGGAGGTTGGTATCAACGAACCAACATGGCTTTCTTGCAGCCCGTTCCACTACCACCAATCTTCTTGAGTTCACTTCTCATACTGTCGAGGGCTTCGTTTCCGGTTGCCAGACTGATTGTGTTTACACTGATTTTAGTAAGGCATTTGACAAGCTCTCTCACTCCATTATACTTCTCAAATTAAGGATGTTGGGCTTTCCGCGAGCCCTTCTAGTATGGTTCCAGTCTTACTTAGCTGACAGGACCTACCAAGTTCTTTTTCGTGGATCCAAATCGGTAACCATTGAAGCGTCATCCGGTGTTCCTCAAGGAAGTCATCTTGGTCCCTTGCTCTTTATTCTATCAATTGATGATATTGTTCCCTTGCTAAGACACTGTAGAATATTGATTTACGCTGATGACATCAAATTGTATCGTCACATAAAAAGTATCGAGGATTGCAAACTTTTGCAAGCTGACCTTGACACCTTTTACTCTTGGTGTGTGAACAACAACCTGGTTCTCAATATTAGTAAATGTGAAACCATGACTTTTGGGAGAGGTCGTAGTCCTATAATTTTCAACTACACCTTTTCTAATGAGAGTGTCCGTCGTGTTAATTTTGTAAAAGATCTCGGGATTAGATTTGATAGTAAACTCGATTTTTCTGCCCACATTAACTATATTGCTTCCAAAGGTAGTTTAGTCCTGGGTTTTATAAAAAGGTGGTCTAAAGAACTCAATAACCCCTTGATTACTAAACACCTTTATATCTCTCTTGTCAGACCATTACTCGAGTATGGGTCCCAGGTTTGGTCTCCTCACTACTCTTCGCACGTCGGAAGAATTGAGTCAGTTCAAAGGAGGTTCGTTCGATTCGCACTGAATCATCTTCCTTGGGATGACCCAATAGCTCTTCCACCATATGAATCTCGGCTTAAGTTACTCAACTTAAGCTCTCTTTGCAGGCGTCGTGAGGTTGCCGATGTTGTATTTGTTCATCAGCTCCTTAATGGAAAGGTTGACTCAGGTTTTCTGAGTCGCCGTGCGTCGTTTAGAGAGAGTGGATACAATTTGAGAGGGCCACCTCTCTTACACACCAACTCCTCTAACACGAATTACGGCAGATTCGAGCCTGTTAATCGCATGTTCATTAATGTGAATAGAAATATCGATGTTTTTAGCGTGAGCATTAGTAAGGACGTCCTTAAAAGGAGCCTTTTCAATCTCACTTGACTGACTTTCCTTGCACGCTTCTTTGTGTATTGCATTTATTATTGTTTTAAGTTATATGTTTTTAACACTTTTTTTGTTTGCATGTCTTAGCTGAGCCACTGTGCAGTGGTAAATGTGACCGCGTTTGTGTGCAGGGACCGGACCGGCTCGGTACCGGAGTGCCGGGGAGGGTCGAGAAGGAGCCTGCATTTTCGATCGCATGCTCGTTATGTGGTGTTTTCTCTTCTTATACCTTTTTTGGTGCTTTCGGCCGGTTCGGTCCCTGCACATAGGCGTGGCCCGTTTCTCAGCCCAGCTGAGAAGTGTACCTTCTGAGCTAGAAGATAAACTCTACTATTAATAAAGCTAAATAAATTAACAGACCAATAAATATATAAGCGGAAGTGCCCTTAAAATCATACTTTAATGAATTTTGTTACATTTATATGTACAAAAGCTCTCCCTTATATACCTGAGGTATATAAGTAATGTATATAAAGGGAATGGGGGTCGATAAAGCTAAATAAATTAACAGACCAATAAATATATAAGCGGAAGTGCCCTTAAAATCATACTTTAATGAATTTTGTTACATTTCTATGTACAAAAGCTCTCCCTTATATACCTGAGGTATATAAGTAATGTATATAAAGGGAATGGGGTCGATAAAGCTAAATAAATTAACAGACCAATAAATATATAAGCGGAAGTGCCCTTAAAATCATACTTTAATGAATTTTGTTACATTTCTATGTACAAAAGCTCTCCCTTATATACCTGAGGTATATAAGTAATGTATATAAAGGGAATGGGGGTCGATAAAGCTAAATAAATTAACAGACCAATAAATATATAAGCGGAAGTGCCCTTAAAATCATACTTTAATGAATTTTGTTACATTTCTATGTACAAAAGCTCTCCCTTATATACCTGAGGTATATAAGTAATGTATATAAAGGGAATGGGGGTCGATAAAGCTAAATAAATTAACAGACCAATAAATATATAAGCGGAAGTGCCCTTAAAATCAATTTTCGCAGTTTCATAAAATTAATTTTGTTACATTTCCTTGTACATAAGGGCTCCCTTATATACCTGAAGTATATAAGTAATGTATATAAAGGGAATGGGGTCGATAAAGCTAAATAAATTAACAGACCAATAAATATATAAACGGAAGTGCCCTTAAAATCATACTTTAATGAATTTTGTTACATTTCTCTGCACAAAAGCTCTCCCTTATATACCTGAGGTATATAAGTAATGTATATAAAGGGAATGGGGGTCGATAAAGCTAAATAAATTAACAGACCAATAAATATATAAGCGGAAGTGCCCTTAAAATCATACTTTAATGAATTTTGTTACATTTCTATGTACAAAAGCTCTCCCTTATATACCTGAGGTATATAAGTAATGTATATAAAGGGAATGGGGGTCGATAAAGCTAAATAAATTAACAGACCAATAAATATATAAGCGGAAGTGCCCTTAAAATCAATTTTCGCAGTTTCATAAAATTAATTTTGTTACATTTCCTTGTACATAAGGGCTCCCTTATATACCTGAAGTATATAAGTAATGTATATAAAGGGAATGGGGGTCGATAAAGCTAAATAAATTAACAGACCAATAAATATATAAGCGGAAGTGCCCTTAAAATCAATTTTCGCAGTTTCATAAAATTAATTTTGTTACATTTCCTTGTACATAAGGGCTCCCTTATATACCTGAAGTATATAAGTAATGTATATAAAGGGAATGGGGGTCGATAAAGCTAAATAAATTAACAGACCAATAAATATATAAGCGGAAGTGCCCTTAAAATCATACTTTAATGAATTTTGTTACATTTCTATGTACAAAAGCTCTCCCTTATATACCTGAGGTATATAAGTAATGTATATAAAGGGAATGGGGGTCGATAAAGCTAAATAAATTAACAGACCAATAAATATATAAGCGGAAGTGCCCTTAAAATCATACTTTAATGAATTTTGTTACATTTCTATGTACAAAAGCTCTCCCTTATATACCTGAGGTATATAAGTAATGTATATAAAGGGAATGGGGGTCGATAAAGCTAAATAAATTAACAGACCAATAAATATATAAGCGGAAGTGCCCTTAAAATCAATTTTCGCAGTTTCATAAAATTAATTTTGTTACATTTCCTTGTACATAAGGGCTCCCTTATATACCTGAAGTATATAAGTAATGTATATAAAGGGAATGGGGGTCGATAAAGCTAAATAAATTAACAGACCAATAAATATATAAGCGGAAGTGCCCTTAAAATCATACTTTAATGAATTTTGTTACATTTCTATGTACAAAAGCTCTCCCTTATATACCTGAGGTATATAAGTAATGTATATAAAGGGAATGGGGGTCGATAAAGCTAAATAAATTAACAGACCAATAAATATATAAGCGGAAGTGCTCTTAAAATCATACTTTAATGAATTTTGTTACATTTCTATGTACAAAAGCTCTCCCTTATATACCTGAGGTATATAAGTAATGTATATAAAGGGAATGGGGGTCGATAAAGCTAAATAAATTAACAGACCAATAAATATATAAGCGGAAGTGCCCTTAAAATCATACTTTAATGAATTTTGTTACATTTCTATGTACAAAAGCTCTCCCTTATATACCTGAGGTATATAAGTAATGTATATAAAGGGAATGGGGGTCGATAAAGCTAAATAAATTAACAGACCAATAAATATATAAGCGGAAGTGCCCTTAAAATCAATTTTCGCAGTTTCATAAAATTAATTTTGTTACATTTCCTTGTACATAAGGGCTCCCTTATATACCTGAAGTATATAAGTAATGTATATAAAGGGAGGGGGGGTCGATAAAGCTAAATAAATTAACAGACCAATAAATATATAAGCGGAAGTGCTTTTAAAATCATACTTTAATGAATTTTGTTACATTTCTATGTACAAAAGCTCTCCCTTATATACCTGAGGTATATAAGTAATGTATATAAAGGGAATGGGGGTCGATAAAGCTAAATAAATTAACAGACCAATAAATATATAAGCGGAAGTGCCCTTAAAATCATACTTTAATGAATTTTGTTACATTTCTATGTACAAAAGCTCTCCCTTATATACCTGAGGTATATAAGTAATGTATATAAAGGGAATGGGGGTCGATAAAGCTAAATAAATTAACAGACCAATAAATATATAAGCGGAAGTGCCCTTAAAATCAATTTTCGCAGTTTCATAAAATTAATTTTGTTACATTTCCTTGTACATAAGGGCTCCCTTATATACCTGAGGTATATAAGTAATGTATATAAAGGGAATGGGGGTCGATAAAGCTAAATAAATTAACAGACCAATAAATATATAAGCGGAAGTGCCCTTAAAATCATACTTTAATGAATTTTGTTACATTTCTATGTACAAAAGCTCTCCCTTATATACCTGAGGTATATAAGTAATGTATATAAAGGGAATGGGGGTCGATAAAGCTAAATAAATTAACAGACCAATAAATATATAAGCGGAAGTGCCCTTAAAATCATACTTTAATGAATTTTGTTACATTTCTATGTACAAAAGCTCTCCCTTATATACCTGAGGTATATAAGTAATGTATATAAAGGGAATGGGGGTCGATAAAGCTAAATAAATTAACAGACCAATAAATATATAAGCGGAAGTGCCCTTAAAATCAATTTTCGCAGTTTCATAAAATTAATTTTGTTACATTTCCTTGTACATAAGGGCTCCCTTATATACCTGAAGTATATAAGTAATGAATATAAAGGGAATGGGGGTCGATAAAGCTAAATAAATTAACAGACCAATAAATATATAAGCGGAAGTGCCCTTAAAATCATACTTTAATGAATTTTGTTACATTTCTATGTACAAAAGCTCTCCCTTATATACCTGAGGTATATAAGTAATGTATATAAAGGGAATGGGGGTCGATAAAGCTAAATAAATTAACAGACCAATAAATATATAAGCGGAAGTGCCCTTAAAATCATACTTTAATGAATTTTGTTACATTTCTATGTACAAAAGCTCTCCCTTATATACCTGAGGTATATAAGTAATGTATATAAAGGGAATGGGGGTCGATAAAGCTAAATAAATTAACAGACCAATAAATATATAAGCGGAAGTGCCCTTAAAATCAATTTTCGCAGTTTCATAAAATTAATTTTGTTACATTTCCTTGTACATAAGGGCTCCCTTATATACCTGAAGTATATAAGTAATGTATATAAAGGGAATGGGGGTCGATAAAGCTAAATAAATTAACAGACCAATAAATATATAAGCGGAAGTGCCCTTAAAATCATACTTTAATGAATTTTGTTACATTTCTATGTACAAAAGCTCTCCCTTATATACCTGAGGTATATAAGTAATGTATATAAAGGGAATGGGGGTCGATAAAGCTAAATAAATTAACAGACCAATAAATATATAAGCGGAAGTGCCCTTAAAATCATACTTTAATGAATTTTGTTACATTTCTATGTACAAAAGCTCTCCCTTATATACCTGAGGTATATAAGTAATGTATATAAAGGGAATGGGGGTCGATAAAGCTAAATAAATTAACAGACCAATAAATATATAAGCGGAAGTGCCCTTAAAATCAATTTTCGCAGTTTCATAAAATTAATTTTGTTACATTTCCTTGTACATAAGGGCTCCCTTATATACCTGAAGTATATAAGTAATGTATATAAAGGGAATGGGGGTCGATAAAGCTAAATAAATTAACAGACCAATAAATATATAAGCGGAAGTGCCCTTAAAATCATACTTTAATGAATTTTGTTACATTTCTATGTACAAAAGCTCTCCCTTATATACCTGAGGTATATAAGTAATGTATATAAAGGGAATGGGGGTCGATAAAGCTAAATAAATTAACAGACCAATAAATATATAAGCGGAAGTGCCCTTAAAATCAATTTTCGCAGTTTCATAAAATTAATTTTGTTACATTTCCTTGTACATAAGGGCTCCCTTATATACCTGAAGTATATAAGTAATGTATATAAAGGGAATGGGGGTCGATAAAGCTAAATAAATTAGCAGACCAATAAATATATAAGCGGAAGTGCCCTTAAAATCATACTTTAATGAATTTTGTTACATTTCTATGTACAAAAGCTCTCCCTTATATACCTGAGGTATATAAGTAATGTATATAAAGGGAATGGGGGTCGATAAAGCTAAATAAATTAACAGACCAATAAATATATAAGCGGAAGTGCCCTTAAAATCAATTTTCGCAGTTTCATAAAATTAATTTTGTTACATTTCCTTGTACATAAGGGCTCCCTTATATACCTGAGGTATATAAGTAATGTATATAAAGGGAATGGGGGTCGATAAAGCTAAATAAATTAACAGACCAATAAATATATAAGCGGAAGTGCCCTTAAAATCAATTTTCGCAGTTTCATAAAATTAATTTTGTTACATTTCCTTGTACATAAGGGCTCCCTTATATACCTGAAGTATCTAAGTAATATATATAAAGGGAATGGGGGTCGATAAAGCTAAATAAATTAACAGACCAATAAATATATAAGCGGAAGTGCCCTTAAAATCATACTTTAATGAATTTTGTTACATTTCTATGTACAAAAGCTCTCCCTTATATACCTGAGGTATATAAGTAATGTATATAAAGGGAATGGGGGTCGATAAAGCTAAATAAATTAACAGACCAATAAATATATAAGCGGAAGTGCCCTTAAAATCATACTTTAATGAATTTTGTTACATTTCTATGTACAAAAGCTCTCCCTTATATACCTGAGGTATATAAGTAATGTATATAAAGGGAATGGGGGTCGATAAAGCTAAATAAATTAACAGACCAATAAATATATAAGCGGAAGTGCCCTTAAAATCAATTTTCGCAGTTTCATAAAATTAATTTTGTTACATTTCCTTGTACATAAGGGCTCCCTTATATACCTGAAGTATATAAGTAATGTATATAAAGGGAATGGGCGTCGATAAAGCTAAATAAATTAACAGACCAATAAATATATAAGCGGAAGTGCCCTTAAAATCATACTTTAATGAATTTTGTTACATTTCTATGTACAAAAGCTCTCCCTTATATACCTGAGGTATATAAGTAATGTATATAAAGGGAATGGGGGTCGATAAAGCTAAATAAATTAACAGACCAATAAATATATAAGCGGAAGTGCCCTTAAAATCATACTTTAATGAATTTTGTTACATTTCTATGTACAAAAGCTCTCCCTTATATACCTGAGGTATATAAGTAATGTATATAAAGGGAATGGGGGTCGATAAAGCTAAATAAATTAACAGACCAATAAATATATAAGCGGAAGTGCCCTTAAAATCATACTTTAATGAATTTTGTTACATTTCTATGTACAAAAGCTCTCCCTTATATACCTGAGGTATATAAGTAATGTATATAAAGGGAATGGGGTCGATAAAGCTAAATAAATTAACAGACCAATAAATATATAAGCGGAAGTGCCCTTAAAATCATACTTTAATGAATTTTGTTACATTTCTATGTACAAAAGCTCTCCCTTATATACCTGAGGTATATAAGTAATGTATATAAAGGGAATGGGGGTCGATAAAGCTAAATAAATTAACAGACCAATAAATATATAAGCGGAAGTGCCCTTAAAATCATACTTTAATGAATTTTGTTACATTTCTATGTACAAAAGCTCTCCCTTATATACCTGAGGTATATAAGTAATGTATATAAAGGGAATGGGGGTCGATAAAGCTAAATAAATTAACAGACCAATAAATATATAAGCGGAAGTGTCCTTAAAATCAATTTTCGCAGTTTCATAAAATTAATTTTGTTACATTTCCTTGTACATAAGGGCTCCCTTATATACCTGAAGTATATAAGTAATGTATATAAAGGGAATGGGGGTCGATAAAGCTAAATAAATTAACAGACCAATAAATATATAAGCGGAAGTGCCCTTAAAATCATACTTTAATGAATTTTGTTACATTTCTATGTACAAAAGCTCTCCCTTATATACCTGAGGTATATAAGTAATGTATATAAAGGGAATGGGGTCGATAAAGCTAAATAAATTAACAGACCAATAAATATATAAGCGGAAGTGCCCTTAAAATCATACTTTAATGAATTTTGTTACATTTCTCTGTACAAAAGCTCTCCCTTATATACCTGAGGTATATAAGTAATGTATATAAAGGGAATGGGGGTCGATAAAGCTAAATAAATTAACAGACCAATAAATATATAAGCGGAAGTGCCCTTAAAATCATACTTTAATGAATTTTGTTACATTTCTATGTACAAAAGCTCTCCCTTATATACCTGAGGTATATAAGTAATGTATATAAAGGGAATGGGGGTCGATAAAGCTAAATAAATTAACAGACCAATAAATATATAAGCGGAAGTGCCCTTAAAATCAATTTTCGCAGTTTCATAAAATTAATTTTGTTACATTTCCTTGTACATAAGGGCTCCCTTATATACCTGAAGTATATAAGTAATGTATATAAAGGGAATGGGGGTCGATAAAGCTAAATAAATTAACAGACCAATAAATATATAAGCGGAAGTGCCCTTAAAATCATACTTTAATGAATTTTGTTACATTTCTATGTACAAAAGCTCTCCCTTATATACCTGAGGTATATAAGTAATGTATATAAAGGGAATGGGGGTCGATAAAGCTAAATAAATTAACAGACCAATAAATATATAAGCGGAAGTGCCCTTAAAATCAATTTTCGCAGTTTCATAAAATTAATTTTGTTACATTTCCTTGTACATAAGGGCTCCCTTATATACCTGAAGTATATAAGTAATGTATATAAAGGGAATGGGGGTCGATAAAGCTAAATAAATTAACAGACCAATAAATATATAAGCGGAAGTGCCCTTAAAATCAATTTTCGCAGTTTCATAAAATTAATTTTGTTACATTTCCTTGTACATAAGGGCTCCCTTATATACCTGAGGTATATAAGTAATGTATATAAAGGGAATGGGGGTCGATAAAGCTAAATAAATTAACAGACCAATAAATATATAAGCGGAAGTGCCCTTAAAATCAATTTTCGCAGTTTCATAAAATTAATTTTGTTACATTTCCTTGTACATAAGGGCTCCCTTATATACCTGAAGTATATAAGTAATGTATATAAAGGGAATGGGGGTCGATAAAGCTAAATAAATTAGCAGACCAATAAATATATAAGCGGAAGTGCCCTTAAAATCATACTTTAATGAATTTTGTTACATTTCTATGTACAAAAGCTCTCCCTTATATACCTGAGGTATATAAGTAATGTATATAAAGGGAATGGGGGTCGATAAAGCTAAATAAATTAACAGACCAATAAATATATAAGCGGAAGTGCCCTTAAAATCAATTTTCGCAGTTTCATAAAATTAATTTTGTTACATTTCCTTGTACATAAGGGCTCCCTTATATACCTGAGGTATATAAGTAATGTATATAAAGGGAATGGGGGTCGATAAAGCTAAATAAATTAACAGACCAATAAATATATAAGCGGAAGTGCCCTTAAAATCAATTTTCGCAGTTTCATAAAATTAATTTTGTTACATTTCCTTGTACATAAGGGCTCCCTTATATACCTGAAGTATCTAAGTAATATATATAAAGGGAATGGGGGTCGATAAAGCTAAATAAATTAACAGACCAATAAATATATAAGCGGAAGTGCCCTTAAAATCATACTTTAATGAATTTTGTTACATTTCTATGTACAAAAGCTCTCCCTTATATACCTGAGGTATATAAGTAATGTATATAAAGGGAATGGGGGTCGATAAAGCTAAATAAATTAACAGACCAATAAATATATAAGCGGAAGTGCCCTTAAAATCATACTTTAATGAATTTTGTTACATTTCTATGTACAAAAGCTCTCCCTTATATACCTGAGGTATATAAGTAATGTATATAAAGGGAATGGGGGTCGATAAAGCTAAATAAATTAACAGACCAATAAATATATAAGCGTAAGTGCCCTTAAAATCAATTTTCGCAGTTTCATAAAATTAATTTTGTTACATTTCCTTGTACATAAGGGCTCCCTTATATACCTGAAGTATATAAGTAATGTATATAAAGGGAATGGGCGTCGATAAAGCTAAATAAATTAACAGACCAATAAATATATAAGCGGAAGTGCCCTTAAAATCATACTTTAATGAATTTTGTTACATTTCTATGTACAAAAGCTCTCCCTTATATACCTGAGGTATATAAGTAATGTATATAAAGGGAATGGGGGTCGATAAAGCTAAATAAATTAACAGACCAATAAATATATAAGCGGAAGTGCCCTTAAAATCATACTTTAATGAATTTTGTTACATTTCTATGTACAAAAGCTCTCCCTTATATACCTGAGGTATATAAGTAATGTATATAAAGGGAATGGGGGTCGATAAAGCTAAATAAATTAACAGACCAATAAATATATAAGCGGAAGTGCCCTTAAAATCATACTTTAATGAATTTTGTTACATTTCTATGTACAAAAGCTCTCCCTTATATACCTGAGGTATATAAGTAATGTATATAAAGGGAATGGGGTCGATAAAGCTAAATAAATTAACAGACCAATAAATATATAAGCGGAAGTGCCCTTAAAATCATACTTTAATGAATTTTGTTACATTTCTATGTACAAAAGCTCTCCCTTATATACCTGAGGTATATAAGTAATGTATATAAAGGGAATGGGGGTCGATAAAGCTAAATAAATTAACAGACCAATAAATATATAAGCGGAAGTGCCCTTAAAATCATACTTTAATGAATTTTGTTACATTTCTATGTACAAAAGCTCTCCCTTATATACCTGAGGTATATAAGTAATGTATATAAAGGGAATGGGGGTCGATAAAGCTAAATAAATTAACAGACCAATAAATATATAAGCGGAAGTGCCCTTAAAATCAATTTTCGCAGTTTCATAAAATTAATTTTGTTACATTTCCTTGTACATAAGGGCTCCCTTATATACCTGAAGTATATAAGTAATGTATATAAAGGGAATGGGGGTCGATAAAGCTAAATAAATTAACAGACCAATAAATATATAAGCGGAAGTGCCCTTAAAATCATACTTTAATGAATTTTGTTACATTTCTATGTACAAAAGCTCTCCCTTATATACCTGAGGTATATAAGTAATGTATATAAAGGGAATGGGGTCGATAAAGCTAAATAAATTAACAGACCAATAAATATATAAGCGGAAGTGCCCTTAAAATCATACTTTAATGAATTTTGTTACATTTCTCTGTACAAAAGCTCTCCCTTATATACCTGAGGTATATAAGTAATGTATATAAAGGGAATGGGGGTCGATAAAGCTAAATAAATTAACAGACCAATAAATATATAAGCGGAAGTGCCCTTAAAATCATACTTTAATGAATTTTGTTACATTTCTATGTACAAAAGCTCTCCCTTATATACCTGAGGTATATAAGTAATGTATATAAAGGGAATGGGGGTCGATAAAGCTAAATAAATTAACAGACCAATAAATATATAAGCGGAAGTGCCCTTAAAATCAATTTTCGCAGTTTCATAAAATTAATTTTGTTACATTTCCTTGTACATAAGGGCTCCCTTATATACCTGAAGTATATAAGTAATGTATATAAAGGGAATGGGGGTCGATAAAGCTAAATAAATTAACAGACCAATAAATATATAAGCGGAAGTGCCCTTAAAATCAATTTTCGCAGTTTCATAAAATTAATTTTGTTACATTTCCTTGTACATAAGGGCTCCCTTATATACCTGAAGTATATAAGTAATGTATATAAAGGGAATGGGGGTCGATAAAGCTAAATAAATTAACAGACCAATAAATATATAAGCGGAAGTGCCCTTAAAATCATACTTTAATGAATTTTGTTACATTTCTATGTACAAAAGCTCTCCCTTATATACCTGAGGTATATAAGTAATGTATATAAAGGGAATGGGGTCGATAAAGCTAAATAAATTAACAGACCAATAAATATATAAGCGGAAGTGCCCTTAAAATCATACTTTAATGAATTTTGTTACATTTCTATGTACAAAAGCTCTCCCTTATATACCTGAGGTATATAAGTAATGTATATAAAGGGAATGGGGGTCGATAAAGCTAAATAAATTAACAGACCAATAAATATATAAGCGGAAGTGCCCTTAAAATCATACTTTAATGAATTTTGTTACATTTCTATGTACAAAAGCTCTCCCTTATATACCTGAGGTATATAAGTAATGTATATAAAGGGAATGGGGGTCGATAAAGCTAAATAAATTAACAGACCAATAAATATATAAGCGGAAGTGCCCTTAAAATCAATTTTCGCAGTTTCATAAAATTAATTTTGTTACATTTCCTTGTACATAAGGGCTCCCTTATATACCTGAAGTATATAAGTAATGTATATAAAGGGAATGGGGGTCGATAAAGCTAAATAAATTAATAGACCAATAAATATATAAGCGGAAGTGCCCTTAAAATCATACTTTAATGAATTTTGTTACATTTCTATGTACAAAAGCTCTCCCTTATATACCTGAGGTATATAAGTAATGTATATAAAGGGAATGGGGGTCGATAAAGCTAAATAAATTAACAGACCAATAAATATATAAGCGGAAGTGCCCTTAAAATCAATTTTCGCAGTTTCATAAAATTAATTTTGTTACATTTCTATGTACAAAAGCTCTCCCTTATATACCTGAGGTATATAAGTAATGTATATAAAGGGAATGGGGTCGATAAAGCTAAATAAATTAACAGACCAATAAATATATAAGCGGAAGTGCCCTTAAAATCATACTTTAATGAATTTTGTTACATTTCTATGTACAAAAGCTCTCCCTTATATACCTGAGGTATATAAGTAATGTATATAAAGGGAATGGGGGTCGATAAAGCTAAATAAATTAACAGACCAATAAATATATAAGCGGAAGTGCCCTTAAAATCAATTTTCGCAGTTTCATAAAATTAATTTTGTTACATTTCCTTGTACATAAGGGCTCCCTTATATACCTGAAGTATATAAGTAATGTATATAAAGGGAATGGGGGTCGATAAAGCTAAATAAATTAACAGACCAATAAATATATAAGCGGAAGTGCCCTTAAAATCAATTTTCGCAGTTTCATAAAATTAATTTTGTTACATTTCTATGTACAAAAGCTCTCCCTTATATACCTGAGGTATATAAGTAATGTATATAAAGGGAATGGGGTCGATAAAGCTAAATAAATTAACAGACCAATAAATATATAAGCGGAAGTGCCCTTAAAATCATACTTTAATGAATTTTGTTACATTTCTATGTACAAAAGCTCTCCCTTATATACCTGAGGTATATAAGTAATGTATATAAAGGGAATGGGGGTCGATAAAGCTAAATAAATTAACAGACCAATAAATATATAAGCGGAAGTGCCCTTAAAATCATACTTTAATGAATTTTGTTACATTTCTATGTACAAAAGCTCTCCCTTATATACCTGAGGTATATAAGTAATGTATATAAAGGGAATGGGGGTCGATAAAGCTAAATAAATTAACAGACCAATAAATATATAAGCGGAAGGGCCCTTAAAATCAATTTTCGCAGTTTCATAAAATTAATTTTGTTACATTTCCTTGTACATAAGGGCTCCCTTATATACCTGAAGTATATAAGTAATGTATATAAAGGGAATGGGGGTCGATAAAGCTAAATAAATTAACAGACCAATAAATATATAAGCGGAAGTGCCCTTAAAATCATACTTTAATGAATTTTGTTACATTTCTATGTACAAAAGCTCTCCCTTATATACCTGAGGTATATAAGTAATGTATATAAAGGGAATGGGGGTCGATAAAGCTAAATAAATTAATAGACCAATAAATATATAAGCGGAAGTGCCCTTAAAATCATACTTTAATGAATTTTGATACATTTCTATGTACAAAAGCTCTCCCTTATATACCTGAGGTATATAAGTAATGTATATAAAGGGAATGGGGGTCGATAAAGCTAAATAAATTAACAGACCAATAAATATATAAGCGGAAGTGCCTTTAAAATCATACTTTAATGAATTTTGTTACATTTCTATGTACAAAAGCTCTCCCTTATATACCTGAGGTATATAAGTAATGTATATAAAGGGAATGGGGGTCGATAAAGCTAAATAAATTAACAGACCAATAAATATATAAGCGGAAGTGCCCTTAAAATCAATTTTCGCAGTTTCATAAAATTAATTTTGTTACATTTCTATGTACAAAAGCTCTCCCTTATATACCTGAGGTATATAAGTAATGTATATAAAGGGAATGGGGTCGATAAAGCTAAATAAATTAACAGACCAATAAATATATAAGCGGAAGTGCCCTTAAAATCATACTTTAATGAATTTTGTTACATTTCTATGTACAAAAGCTCTCCCTTATATACCTGAGGTATATAAGTAATGTATATAAAGGGAATGGGGGTCGATAAAGCTAAATAAATTAACAGACCAATAAATATATAAGCGGAAGTGCCCTTAAAATCAATTTTCGCAGTTTCATAAAATTAATTTTGTTACATTTCCTTGTACATAAGGGCTCCCTTATATACCTGAAGTATATAAGTAATGTATATAAAGGGAATGGGTGTCGATAAAGCTAAATAAATTAACAGACCAATAAATATATAAGCGGAAGTGCCCTTAAAATCATACTTTAATGAATTTTGTTACATTTCTATGTACAAAAGCTCTCCCTTATATACCTGAGGTATATAAGTAATGTATATAAAGGGAATGGGGGTCGATAAAGCTAAATAAATTAACAGACCAATAAATATATAAGCGGAAGTGCCCTTAAAATCATACTTTAATGAATTTTGTTACATTTCTATGTACAAAAGCTCTCCCTTATATACCTGAGGTATATAAGTAATGTATATAAAGGGAATGGGGGTCAATAAAGCTAAATAAATTAACAGACCAATAAATATATAAGCGGAAGTCCCTTAAAATCAATTTTCGCAGTTTCATAAAATTAATTTTGTTACATTTCCTTGTACATAAGGGCTCCCTTATATACCTGAAGTATATAAGTAATGTATATAAAGGGAATGGGGGTCGATAAAGCTAAATAAATTAACAGACCAATAAATATATAAGCGGAAGTGCCCTTAAAATCAATTTTCGCAGTTTCATAAAATTAATTTTGTTACATTTCTATGTACAAAAGCTCTCCCTTATATACCTGAGGTATATAAGTAATGTATAATAAAGGAATGGGGTCGATAAAGCTAAATAAATTAACAGACCAATAAATATATAAGCGGAAGTGCCCTTAAAATCATACTTTAATGAATTTTGTTACATTTCTATGTACAAAAGCTCTCCCTTATATACCTGAGGTATATAAGTAATGTATATAAAGGGAATGGGGGTCGATAAAGCTAAATAAATTAATAGACCAATAAATATATAAGCGGAAGTGCCCTTAAAATCATACTTTAATGAATTTTGTTACATTTCTATGTACAAAAGCTCTCCCTTATATACCTGAGGTATATAAGTAATGTATATAAAGGGAATGGGGTCGATAAAGCTAAATAAATTAACAGACCAATAAATATATAAGCGGAAGTGCCCTTAAAATCATACTTTAATGAATTTTGTTACATTTCTATGTACAAAAGCTCTCCCTTATATACCTGAGGTATATAAGTAATGTATATAAAGGGAATGGGGGTCGATAAAGCTAAATAAATTAACAGACCAATAAATATATAAGCGGAAGTGCCCTTAAAATCATACTTTAATGAATTTTGTTACATTTCTATGTACAAAAGCTCTCCCTTATATACCTGAGGTATATAAGTAATGTATATAAAGGGAATGGGGGTCGATAAAGCTAAATAAATTAACAGACCAATAAATATATAAGCGGAAGTGCCCTTAAAATCATACTTTAATGAATTTTGTTACATTTCTATGTACAAAAGCTCTCCCTTATATACCTGAGGTATATAAGTAATGTATATAAAGGGAATGGGGGTCGATAAAGCTAAATAAATTAACAGACCAATAAATATATAAGCGGAAGTGCCCTTAAAATCAATTTTCGCAGTTTCATAAAATTAATTTTGTTACATTTCCTTGTACATAAGGGCTCCCTTATATACCTGAGGTATATAAGTAATGTATATAAAGGGAATGGGTGTCGATAAAGCTAAATAAATTAACAGACCAATAAATATATAAGCGGAAGTGCCCTTAAAATCATACTTTAATGAATTTTGTTACATTTCTATGTACAAAAGCTCTCCCTTATATACCTGAGGTATATAAGTAATGTATATAAAGGGAATGGGGGTCGATAAAGCTAAATAAATTAACAGACCAATAAATATATAAGCGGAAGTGCCCTTAAAATCATACTTTAATGAATTTTGTTACATTTCTATGTACAAAAGCTCTCCCTTATATACCTGAGGTATATAAGTAATGTATATAAAGGGAATGGGGTCGATAAAGCTAAATAAATTAACAGACCAATAAATATATAAGCGGAAGTGCCCTTAAAATCATACTTTAATGAATTTTGTTACATTTCTATGTACAAAAGCTCTCCCTTATATACCTGAGGTATATAAGTAATGTATATAAAGGGAATGGGGTCGATAAAGCTAAATAAATTAACAGACCAATAAATATATAAGCGGAAGTGCCCTTAAAATCATACTTTAATGAATTTTGTTACATTTCTATGTACAAAAGCTCTCCCTTATATACCTGAGGTATATAAGTAATGTATATAAAGGGAATGGGGGTCGATAAAGCTAAATAAATAAACAGACCAATAAATATATAAGCGGAAGTGCCCTTAAAATCATACTTTAATGAATTTTGTTACATTTCTATGTACAAAAGCTCTCCCTTATATACCTGAGGTATATAAGTAATGTATATAAAGGGAATGGGGGTCGATAAAGCTAAATAAATTAACAGACCAATAAATATATAAGCGGAAGTGCCCTTAAAATCAATTTTCGCAGTTTCATAAAATTAATTTTGTTACATTTCCTTGTACATAAGGGCTCCTTTATATACCTGAAGTATATAAGTAATGTATATAAAGGGAATGGGGGTCGATAAAGCTAAATAAATTAACAGACCAATAAATATATAAGCGGAAGTGCCCTTAAAATCAATTTTCGCAGTTTCATAAAATTAATTTTGTTACATTTCCTTGTACATAAGGGCTCCCTTATATACCTGAGGTATATAAGTAATGTATATAAAGGGAATGGGGTCGATAAAGCTAAATAAATTAACAGACCAATAAATATATAAGCGGAAGTGCCCTTAAAATCATACTTTAATGAATTTTGTTACATTTCTATGTACAAAAGCTCTCCCTTATATACCTGAGGTATATAAGTAATGTATATAAAGGGAATGGGGGTCGATAAAGCTAAATAAATTAACAGACCAATAAATATATAAGCGGAAGTGCCCTTAAAATCATACTTTAATGAATTTTGTTACCTTTCTATGTACAAAAGTTCTCCCTTATATACCTGAGGTATATAAGTAATGTATATAAAGGGAATGGGGGTCGATAAAGCTAAATAAATTAACAGACCAATAAATATATAAGCGGAAGTGCCCTTAAAATCAATTTTCGCAGTTTCATAAAATTAATTTTGTTACATTTCCTTGTACATAAGGGCTCCCTTATATACCTGAAGTATATAAGTAATGTATATAAAGGGAATGGGGGTCGATAAAGCTAAATAAATTAACAGACCAATAAATATATAAGCGGAAGTGCCCTTAAAATCAATTTTCGCAGTTTCATAAAATTAATTTTGTTACATTTCCTTGTACATAAGGGCTCCCTTATATACCTGAAGTATATAAGTAATGTATATAAAGGGAATGGGGGTCGATAAAGCTAAATAAATTAACAGACCAATAAATATATAAGCGGAAGTGCCCTTAAAATCATACTTTAATGAATTTTGTTACATTTCTATGTACAAAAGCTCTCCCTTATATACCTGAGGTATATAAGTAATGTATATAAAGGGAATGGGGTCGATAAAGCTAAATAAATTAACAGACCAATAAATATATAAGCGGAAGTGCCCTTAAAATCATACTTTAATGAATTTTGTTACATTTCTATGTACAAAAGCTCTCCCTTATATACCTGAGGTATATAAGTAATGTATATAAAGGGAATGGGGGTCGATAAAGCTAAATAAATTAACAGACCAATAAATATATAAGCGGAAGTGCCCTTAAAATCATACTTTAATGAATTTTGTTACATTTCTATGTACAAAAGCTCTCCCTTATATACCTGAGGTATATAAGTAATGTATATAAAGGGAATGGGGGTCGATAAAGCTAAATAAATAAACAGACCAATAAATATATAAGCGGAAGTGCCCTTAAAATCATACTTTAATGAATTTTGTTACATTTCTATGTACAAAAGCTCTCCCTTATATACCTGAGGTATATAAGTAATGTATATAAAGGGAATGGGGGTCGATAAAGCTAAATAAATTAACAGACCAATAAATATATAAGCGGAAGTGCCCTTAAAATCAATTTTCGCAGTTTCATAAAATTAATTTTGTTACATTTCCTTGTACATAAGGGCTCCCTTATATACCTGAAGTATATAAGTAATGTATATAAAGGGAATGGGGGTCGATAAAGCTAAATAAATTAACAGACCAATAAATATATAAGCGGAAGTGCCCTTAAAATCATACTTTAATGAATTTTGTTACATTTCTATGTACAAAAGCTCTCCCTTATATACCTGAGGTATATAAGTAATGTATATAAAGGGAATGGGGTCGATAAAGCTAAATAAATTAACAGACCAATAAATATATAAGCGGAAGTGCCCTTAAAATCATACTTTAATGAATTTTGTTACATTTCTATGTACAAAAGCTCTCCCTTATATACCTGAGGTATATAAGTAATGTATATAAAGGGAATGGGGGTCGATAAAGCTAAATAAATTAACAGACCAATAAATATATAAGCGGAAGTGCCCTTAAAATCATACTTTAATGAATTTTGTTACATTTCTATGTACAAAAGCTCTCCCTTATATACCTGAGGTATATAAGTAATGTATATAAAGGGAATGGGGGTCGATAAAGCTAAATAAATAAACAGACCAATAAATATATAAGCGGAAGTGCCCTTAAAATCATACTTTAATGAATTTTGTTACATTTCTATGTACAAAAGCTCTCCCTTATATACCTGAGGTATATAAGTAATGTATATAAAGGGAATGGGGGTCGATAAAGCTAAATAAATTAACAGACCAATAAATATATAAGCGGAAGTGCCCTTAAAATCAATTTTCGCAGTTTCATAAAATTAATTTTGTTACATTTCCTTGTACATAAGGGCTCCTTTATATACCTGAAGTATATAAGTAATGTATATAAAGGGAATGGGGGTCGATAAAGCTAAATAAATTAACAGACCAATAAATATATAAGCGGAAGTGCCCTTAAAATCAATTTTCGCAGTTTCATAAAATTAATTTTGTTACATTTCCTTGTACATAAGGGCTCCCTTATATACCTGAGGTATATAAGTAATGTATATAAAGGGAATGGGGTCGATAAAGCTAAATAAATTAACAGACCAATAAATATATAAGCGGAAGTGCCCTTAAAATCATACTTTAATGAATTTTGTTACATTTCTATGTACAAAAGCTCTCCCTTATATACCTGAGGTATATAAGTAATGTATATAAAGGGAATGGGGGTCGATAAAGCTAAATAAATTAACAGACCAATAAATATATAAGCGGAAGTGCCCTTAAAATCATACTTTAATGAATTTTGTTACCTTTCTATGTACAAAAGTTCTCCCTTATATACCTGAGGTATATAAGTAATGTATATAAAGGGAATGGGGGTCGATAAAGCTAAATAAATTAACAGACCAATAAATATATAAGCGGAAGTGCCCTTAAAATCAATTTTCGCAGTTTCATAAAATTAATTTTGTTACATTTCCTTGTACATAAGGGCTCCCTTATATACCTGAAGTATATAAGTAATGTATATAAAGGGAATGGGGGTCGATAAAGCTAAATAAATTAACAGACCAATAAATATATAAGCGGAAGTGCCCTTAAAATCAATTTTCGCAGTTTCATAAAATTAATTTTGTTACATTTCCTTGTACATAAGGGCTCCCTTATATACCTGAAGTATATAAGTAATGTATATAAAGGGAATGGGGGTCGATAAAGCTAAATAAATTAACAGACCAATAAATATATAAGCGGAAGTGCCCTTAAAATCATACTTTAATGAATTTTGTTACATTTCTATGTACAAAAGCTCTCCCTTATATACCTGAGGTATATAAGTAATGTATATAAAGGGAATGGGGTCGATAAAGCTAAATAAATTAACAGACCAATAAATATATAAGCGGAAGTGCCCTTAAAATCATACTTTAATGAATTTTGTTACATTTCTATGTACAAAAGCTCTCCCTTATATACCTGAGGTATATAAGTAATGTATATAAAGGGAATGGGGGTCGATAAAGCTAAATAAATTAACAGACCAATAAATATATAAGCGGAAGTGCCCTTAAAATCATACTTTAATGAATTTTGTTACATTTCTATGTACAAAAGCTCTCCCTTATATACCTGAGGTATATAAGTAATGTATATAAAGGGAATGGGGGTCGATAAAGCTAAATAAATTAACAGACCAATAAATATATAATCGGAAGTGCCCTTAAAATCATACTTTAATGAATTTTGTTACATTTCTATGTACAAAAGCTCTCCCTTATATACCTGAGGTATATAAGTAATGTATATAAAGGGAATGGGGGTCGATAAAGCTAAATAAATTAACAGACCAATAAATATATAAGCGGAAGTGCCCTTAAAATCAATTTTCGCAGTTTCATAAAATTAATTTTGTTACATTTCCTTGTACATAAGGGCTCCCTTATATACCTGAAGTATATAAGTAATGTATATAAAGGGAATGGGGGTCGATAAAGCTAAATAAATTAACAGACCAATAAATATATAAGCGGAAGTGCCCTTAAAATCATACTTTAATGAATTTTGTTACATTTCTATGTACAAAAGCTCTCCCTTATATACCTGAGGTATATAAGTAATGTATATAAAGGGAATGGGGGTCGATAAAGCTAAATAAATTAATAGTAATTTAATTAATTAATTAATCATACTTTAATGAATTTTGTTACATTTCTATGTACAAAAGCTCTCCCTTATATACCTGAGGTATATAAGTAATGTATATAAAGGGAATGGGGGTCGATAAAGCTAAATAAATTAACAGACCAATAAATATATAAGCGGAAGTGCCCTTAAAATCAATTTTCGCAGTTTCATAAAATTAATTTTGTTACATTTCCTTGTACATAAGGGCTCCCTTATATACCTGAAGTATATAAGTAATGTATATAAAGGGAATGGGGGTCGATAAAGCTAAATAAATTAACAGACCAATAAATATATAAGCGGAAGTGCCCTTAAAATCATACTTTAATGAATTTTGTTACATTTCTATGTACAAAAGCTCTCCCTTATATACCTGAGGTATATAAGTAATGTATATAAAGGGAATGGGGGTCGATAAAGCTAAATAAATTAACAGACCAATAAATATATAAGCGGAAGTGCCCTTAAAATCATACTTTAATGAATTTTGTTACATTTCTATGTACAAAAGCTCTCCCTTATATATCTGAGGTATATAAGTAATGTATATAAAGGGAATGGGGGTCGATAAAGCTAAATAAATTAACAGACCAATAAATATATAAGCAGAAGTGCCCTTAAAATCATACTTTAATGAATTTTGTTACATTTCTATGTACAAAAGGTCTCCCTTATATACCTGAGGTATATAAGTAATGTATATAAAGGGAATGGGGGTCGATAAAGCTAAATAAATTAACAGACCAATAAATATATAAGCGGAAGTGCCCTTAAAATCAATTTTCGCAGTTTCATAAAATTAATTTTGTTACATTTCCTTGTACATAAGGGCTCCCTTATATACCTGAAGTATATAAGTAATGTATATAAAGGGAATGGGGGTCGATAAAGCTAAATAAATTAACAGACCAATAAATATATAAGCGGAAGTGCCCTTAAAATCATACTTTAATGAATTTTGTTACATTTCTATGTACAAAAGCTCTCCCTTATATACCTGAGGTATATAAGTAATGTATATAAAGGGAATGGGGGTCGATAAAGCTAAATAAATTAACAGACCAATAAATATATAAGCGGAAGTGCCCTTAAAATCATACTTTAATGAATTTTGTTACATTTCTATGTACAAAAGCTCTCCCTTATATACCTGAGGTATATAAGTAATGTATATAAAGGGAATGGGGGTCGATAAAGCTAAATAAATTAACAGACCAATAAATATATAAGCGGAAGTGCCCTTAAAATCATACTTTAATGAATTTTGTTACATTTCTATGTACAAAAGCTCTCCCTTATATATCTGAGGTATATAAGTAATGTATATAAAGGGAATGGGGGTCGATAAAGCTAAATAAATTAACAGACCAATAAATATATAAGCAGAAGTGCCCTTAAAATCATACTTTAATGAATTTTGTTACATTTCTATGTACAAAAGGTCTCCCTTATATACCTGAGGTATATAAGTAATGTATATAAAGGGAATGGGGGTCGATAAAGCTAAATAAATTAACAGACCAATAAATATATAAGCGGAAGTGCCCTTAAAATCAATTTTCGCAGTTTCATAAAATTAATTTTGTTACATTTCCTTGTACATAAGGGCTCCCTTATATACCTGAGGTATATAAGTAATGTATATAAAGGGAATGGGGTCGATAAAGCTAAATAAATTAACAGACCAATAAATATATAAGCGGAAGTGCCCTTAAAATCATACTTTAATGAATTTTGTTACATTTCTATGTACAAAAGCTCTCCCTTATATACCTGAGGTATATAAGTAATGTATATAAAGGGAATGGGGGTCGATAAAGCTAAATAAATTAACAGACCAATAAATATATAAGCGGAAGTGCCCTTAAAATCATACTTTAATGAATTTTGTTACCTTTCTATGTACAAAAGTTCTCCCTTATATACCTGAGGTATATAAGTAATGTATATAAAGGGAATGGGGGTCGATAAAGCTAAATAAATTAACAGACCAATAAATATATAAGCGGAAGTGCCCTTAAAATCAATTTTCGCAGTTTCATAAAATTAATTTTGTTACATTTCCTTGTACATAAGGGCTCCCTTATATACCTGAAGTATATAAGTAATGTATATAAAGGGAATGGGGGTCGATAAAGCTAAATAAATTAACAGACCAATAAATATATAAGCGGAAGTGCCCTTAAAATCAATTTTCGCAGTTTCATAAAATTAATTTTGTTACATTTCCTTGTACATAAGGGCTCCCTTATATACCTGAAGTATATAAGTAATGTATATAAAGGGAATGGGGGTCGATAAAGCTAAATAAATTAACAGACCAATAAATATATAAGCGGAAGTGCCCTTAAAATCATACTTTAATGAATTTTGTTACATTTCTATGTACAAAAGCTCTCCCTTATATACCTGAGGTATATAAGTAATGTATATAAAGGGAATGGGGTCGATAAAGCTAAATAAATTAACAGACCAATAAATATATAAGCGGAAGTGCCCTTAAAATCATACTTTAATGAATTTTGTTACATTTCTATGTACAAAAGCTCTCCCTTATATACCTGAGGTATATAAGTAATGTATATAAAGGGAATGGGGGTCGATAAAGCTAAATAAATTAACAGACCAATAAATATATAAGCGGAAGTGCCCTTAAAATCATACTTTAATGAATTTTGTTACATTTCTATGTACAAAAGCTCTCCCTTATATACCTGAGGTATATAAGTAATGTATATAAAGGGAATGGGGGTCGATAAAGCTAAATAAATTAACAGACCAATAAATATATAATCGGAAGTGCCCTTAAAATCATACTTTAATGAATTTTGTTACATTTCTATGTACAAAAGCTCTCCCTTATATACCTGAGGTATATAAGTAATGTATATAAAGGGAATGGGGGTCGATAAAGCTAAATAAATTAACAGACCAATAAATATATAAGCGGAAGTGCCCTTAAAATCAATTTTCGCAGTTTCATAAAATTAATTTTGTTACATTTCCTTGTACATAAGGGCTCCCTTATATACCTGAAGTATATAAGTAATGTATATAAAGGGAATGGGGGTCGATAAAGCTAAATAAATTAACAGACCAATAAATATATAAGCGGAAGTGCCCTTAAAATCATACTTTAATGAATTTTGTTACATTTCTATGTACAAAAGCTCTCCCTTATATACCTGAGGTATATAAGTAATGTATATAAAGGGAATGGGGGTCGATAAAGCTAAATAAATTAATAGTAATTTAATTAATTAATTAATCATACTTTAATGAATTTTGTTACATTTCTATGTACAAAAGCTCTCCCTTATATACCTGAGGTATATAAGTAATGTATATAAAGGGAATGGGGGTCGATAAAGCTAAATAAATTAACAGACCAATAAATATATAAGCGGAAGTGCCCTTAAAATCAATTTTCGCAGTTTCATAAAATTAATTTTGTTACATTTCCTTGTACATAAGGGCTCCCTTATATACCTGAAGTATATAAGTAATGTATATAAAGGGAATGGGGGTCGATAAAGCTAAATAAATTAACAGACCAATAAATATATAAGCGGAAGTGCCCTTAAAATCAATTTTCGCAGTTTCATAAAATTAATTTTGTTACATTTCCTTGTACATAAGGGCTCCCTTATATACCTGAAGTATATAAGTAATGTATATAAAGGGAATGGGGGTCGATAAAGCTAAATAAATTAACAGACCAATAAATATATAAGCGGAAGTGCCCTTAAAATCATACTTTAATGAATTTTGTTACATTTCTATGTACAAAAGCTCTCCCTTATATACCTGAGGTATATAAGTAATGTATATAAAGGGAATGGGGGTCGATAAAGCTAAATAAATTAACAGACCAATAAATATATAAGCGGAAGTGCCCTTAAAATCATACTTTAATGAATTTTGTTACATTTCTATGTACAAAAGCTCTCCCTTATATACCTGAGGTATATAAGTAATGTATATAAAGGGAATGGGGGTCGATAAAGCTAAATAAATTAACAGACCAATAAATATATAAGCGGAAGTGCCCTTAAAATCAATTTTCGCAGTTTCATAAAATTAATTTTGTTACATTTCCTTGTACATAAGGGCTCCCTTATATACCTGAAGTATATAAGTAATGTATATAAAGGGAATGGGGGTCGATAAAGCTAAATAAATTAACAGACCAATAAATATATAAGCGGAAGTGCCCTTAAAATCATACTTTAATGAATTTTGTTACATTTCTATGTACAAAAGCTCTCCCTTATATACCTGAGGTATATAAGTAATGTATACAAAGGGAATGGGGTCGATAAAGCTAAATAAATTAACAGACCAATAAATATATAAGCGGAAGTGCCCTTAAAATCATACTTTAATGAATTTTGTTACATTTCTATGTACAAAAGCTCTCCCTTATATACCTGAGGTATATAAGTAATGTATATAAAGGGAATGGGGGTCGATAAAGCTAAATAAATTAACAGACCAATAAATATATAAGCGGAAGTGCCCTTAAAATCATACTTTAATGAATTTTGTTACATTTCTATGTACAAAAGCTCTCCCTTATATACCTGAGGTATATAAGTAATGTATATAAAGGGAATGGGGGTCGATAAAGCTAAATAAATTAACAGACCAATAAATATATAAGCGGAAGTGCCCTTAAAATCAATTTTCGCAGTTTCATAAAATTAATTTTGTTACATTTCCTTGTACATAAGGGCTCCCTTATATACCTGAAGTATATAAGTAATGTATATAAAGGGAATGGGGGTCGATAAAGCTAAATAAATTAACAGACCAATAAATATATAAGCGGAAGTGCCCTTAAAATCAATTTTCGCAGTTTCATAAAATTAATTTTGTTACATTTCCTTGTACATAAGGGCTCCCTTATATACCTGAAGTATATAAGTAATGTATATAAAGGGAATGGGGGTCGATAAAGCTAAATAAATTAACAGACCAATAAATATATAAGCGGAAGTGCCCTTAAAATCATACTTTAATGAATTTTGTTACATTTCTATGTACAAAAGCTCTCCCTTATATACCTGAGGTATATAAGTAATGTATATAAAGGGAATGGGGTCGATAAAGCTAAATAAATTAACAGACCAATAAATATATAAGCGGAAGTGCCCTTAAAATCATAAAGTCTGTTCTAATAGAGAATGCGGGATCCCGCGGGACCAAGAAATCACCCAATTCCTGTTCCAATAGAATCTCATGCTCGGAAAAGCGGGGAAATTTTTACTTCCCCTCGACCAAGAAACCGCAGGAGATTTTTAGGTGGAGTGAAATCTTACGACGTTTTCAACATGTCAAAACAGCTGTTACTTGTCATGTCAAACCAAAATGATTACGATGTGCTGAAAATAATTTCTTCATTTGGTGCCTTACTACAAGATTTTGAATAATTTCATAAATAATTTATTAATTTCAATAGTTTTATGTCATTATTTTGAAGACACAAGTGATTTTTAGGTTATGGTCTTCTTGATTAGCACGAAACATCCCAGAAAGCGTTCCTTCACTTTTCGGGATTTTGACTAAATTTTCCCCCACCAATCAAGTAACTTTTCGCAGGCTACGACAGGACAGGTTTTCTATTGGAACAGACCTATACTTTAATGAATTTTGTTACATTTCTATGTACAAAAGCTCTCCCTTATATACCTGAGGTATATAAGTAATGTATATAAAGGGAATGGGGGTCGATAAAGCTAAATAAATTAACAGACCAATAAATATATAAGCGGAAGTGCCCTTAAAATCATACTTTAATGAATTTTGTTACATTTCTATGTACAAAAGCTCTCCCTTATATACCTGAGGTATATAAGTAATGTATATAAAGGGAATGGGGGTCGATAAAGCTAAATAAATTAACAGACCAATAAATATATAAGCGGAAGTGCCCTTAAAATCAATTTTCGCAGTTTCA
Source organism: Thereva nobilitata (assembly GCA_963855945.1). Classification (NCBI taxonomy): domain Eukaryota; kingdom Metazoa; phylum Arthropoda; class Insecta; order Diptera; family Therevidae; genus Thereva; species Thereva nobilitata. Next base: position 110,299,391 of record OY979698.1, on the reverse strand, counting down.
TAAAATTAATTTTGTTACATTTCCTTGTACATAAGGGCTCCCTTATATACCTGAAGTATATAAGTAATGTATATAAAGGGAATGGGGGTCGATAAAGCTAAATAAATTAACAGACCAATAAATATATAAGCGGAAGTGCCCTTAAAATCATACTTTAATGAATTTTGTTACATTTCTATGTACAAAAGCTCTAACTTATATACCTGAGGTATATAAGTAATGTATATAAAGGGAATGGGGGTCGATAAAGCTAAATAAATTAACAGACCAATAAATATATAAGCGGAAGTGCCCTTAAAATCATACTTTAATGAATTTTGTTACATTTCTATGTACAAAAGCTCTCCCTTATATACCTGAGGTATATAAGTAATGTATATAAAGGGAATGGGGGTCGATAAAGCTAAATAAATTAACAGACCAATAAATAAATAAGCGGAAGTGCCCTTAAAATCAATTTTCGCAGTTTCATAAAATTAATTTTGTTACATTTCCTTGTACATAAGGGCTCCCTTATATACCTGAAGTATATAAGTAATGTATATAAAGGGAATGGGGGTCGATAAAGCTAAATAAATTAACAGACCAATAAATATATAAGCGGAAGTGCCCTTAAAATCATACTTTAATGAATTTTGTTACTTTTCTATGTACAAAAGCTCTCCCTTATATACCTGAGGTATATAAGTAATGTATATAAAGGGAATGGGGGTCGATAAAGCTAAATAAATTAATAGACCAATAAATATATAAGCGGAAGTGCCCTTAAAATCATACTTTAATGAATTTTGTTACATTTCTATGTACAAAAGCTCTCCCTTATATACCTGAGGTATATAAGTAATGTATATAAAGGGAATGGGGGTCGATAAAGCTAAATAAATTAACAGACCCATAAATATATGAGCGGAAGTGCCCTTAAAATCATACTTTAATGAATTTTGTTACATTTCTATGTACAAAAGCTCTCCCTTATATACCTGAGGTATATAAGTAATGTATATAAAGGGAATGGGGGTCGATAAAGCAAAATAAATTAATAGACCAATAAATATATAAGCGGAAGTGCCCTTAAAATCATACTTTAATGAATTTTGTTACATTTCTATGTACAAAAGCTCTAACTTATATACCTGAGGTATATAAGTAATGTATATAAAGGGAATGGGGGTCGATAAAGCTAAATAAATTAACAGACCAATAAATATATAAGCGGAAGTGCCCTTAAAATCATACTTTAATGAATTTTGTTACATTTCTATGTACAAAAGCTCTCCCTTATATACCTGAGGTATATAAGTAATGTATATAAAGGGAATGGGGGTCGATAAAGCTAAATAAATTAATAGACCAATAAATATATAAGCGGAAGTGCCCTTAAAATCATACTTTAATGAATTTTGTTACATTTCTATGTACAAAAGCTCTCCCTTATATACCTGAGGTATATAAGTAATGTATATAAAGGGAATGGGGGTCGATAAAGCTAAATAAATTAACAGACCCATAAATATATGAGCGGAAGTGCCCTTAAAATCATACTTTAATGAATTTTGTTACATTTCTATGTACAAAAGCTCTCCCTTATATACCTGAGGTATATAAGTAATGTATATAAAGGGAATGGGGGTCGATAAAGCTAAATAAATTAACAGACCAATAAATATATAAGCGGAAGTGCCCTTAAAATCAATTTTCGCAGTTTCATAAAATTAATTTTGTTACATTTCCTTGTACATAAGGGCTCCCTTATATACCTGAAGTATATAAGTAATGTATATAAAGGGAATGGGGGTCGATAAAGCTAAATAAATTAACAGACCAATAAATATATAAGCGGAAGTGCCCTTAAAATCAATTTTCGCAGTTTCATAAAATTAATTTTGTTACATTTCCTTGTACATAAGGGCTCCCTTATATACCTGAAGTATATAAGTAATGTATATAAAGGGAATGGGGGTCGATAAAGCTAAATAAATTAACAGACCAATAAATATATAAGCGGAAGTGCCCTTAAAATCATACTTTAATGAATTTTGTTACATTTCTATGTACAAAAGCTCTCCTTTATATACCTGAGGTATATAAGTAATGTATATAAAGGGAATGGGGGTCGATAAAGCTAAATAAATTAACAGACCAATAAATATATAAGCGGAAGTGCCCTTAAAATCATACTTTAATGAATTTTGTTACATTTCTATGTACAAAAGCTCTCCCTTATATACCTGAGGTATATAAGTAATGTATATAAAGGGAATGGGGGTCGATAAAGCTAAATAAATTAACAGACCAATAAATATATAAGCGGAAGTGCCCTTAAAATCAATTTTCGCAGTTTCATAAAATTAATTTTGTTACATTTCCTTGTACATAAGGGCTCCCTTATATACCTGAAGTATATAAGTAATGTATATAAAGGGAATGGGGGTCGATAAAGCTAAATAAATTGACAGACCAATAAATATATAAGCGGAAGTGCCCTTAAAATCAATTTTCGCAGTTTCATAAAATTAATTTTGTTACATTTCCTTGTACATAAGGGCTCCCTTATATACCTGAAGTATATAAGTAATGTATATAAAGGGAATGGGGGTCGATAAAGCTAAATAAATTAACAGACCAATAAATATATAAGCGGAAGTGCCCTTAAAATCATACTTTAATGAATTTTGTTACATTTCTATGTACAAAAGCTCTCCCTTATATACCTGAGGTATATAAGTAATGTATATAAAGGGAATGGGGGTCGATAAAGCTAAATAAATTAACAGACCAATAAATATATAAGCGGAAGTGCCCTTAAAATCATACTTTAATGAATTTTGTTACATTTCTATGTACAAAAGCTCTCCCTTATATACCTGAGGTATATAAGTAATGTATATAAAGGGAATGGGGGTCGATAAAGCTAAATAAATTAACAGACCAATAAATATATAAGCGGAAGTGCCCTTAAAATCAATTTTCGCAGTTTCATAAAATTAATTTTGTTACATTTCCTTGTACATAAGGGCTCCCTTATATACCTGAAGTATATAAGTAATGTATATAAAGGGAATGGGGGTCGATAAAGCTAAATAAATTAACAGACCAATAAATATATAAGCGGAAGTGCCCTTAAAATCATACTTTAATGAATTTTGTTACATTTCTATGTACAAAAGCTCTCCCTTATATACCTGAGGTATATAAGTAATGTATATAAAGGGAATGGGGGTCGATAAAGCTAAATAAATTAACAGACCAATAAATATATAAGCGGAAGTGCCCTTAAAATCATACTTTAATGAATTTTGTTACATTTCTATGTACAAAAGCTCTCCCTTATATACCTGAGGTATATAAGTAATGTATATAAAGGGAATGGGGGTCGATAAAGCTAAATAAATTAACAGACCAATAAATATATAAGCGGAAGTGCCCTTAACCCATTAGTTCCCAAGGGTAGAAAATAAAACTAATTTAATATTTTTATTGCATTTTATTACTAAACATATGTTTATATAACTATTTATTTACATAAAAAAAATTAAACATTTTTATGTTTTCTGTAACAAAATGTTTCGTATACGCAACGTTGGGAATTACGGAAAACAAAAATTTTTACTTAGTGTGAAATAGTTGAAAGCAGTTTGTGTGAAGATGCACTTGACACTTAGCACACATGTATATAGTGTTGCTTTTGCAATGTCTGCATCTTCTTCTTGATTTATTTCCTTCCTCTACTATTACGTGGCCGACATTATCAAATCGAATTTCCATGGGTAATGCGTTTTTAGAAGGTCGTCCATAGTTCGGTCTTGAAGAAAAGTTTACTTGGTTACTTCGCTCCGCTATATCTTCGCCTTGAACGTCATTTGCGATAGCTTGTTCATTCATTTTCATAAGAGTGACTGCTATGTAAGACTTAAATTGTAACTGTGACATTTTTGAATTGTTTGCCAAATTGTATATTTTCCACGAATTTACAACAACACTATCAATCAAATTTACAAACAGGGGCCACCACCACTTTTTTCCTTTTACGTTGATTCTGTAGTTGGATATTCCGTTGTCATGCAAATCAACACCTCCCATATGTTGATTATACTCGGCAATAACTTTTGGCTGTGGAATTAAATCATTTTTTCTTTCTTTCCTGTTATACCTTTTAGCTCTTACTAGAGGTTCAATAGCGCTGTTATTTGTTGCAACTGTCACCACAGAATTATCATTCCATCTGACTAACAATATTTTTTGGTCATTATCAAACGAAAAATCATAGGTACCACGATCTTTTTTCTTAACACTTTTTACAGTTTCCATTGTGCTATTACACGTACGATTTTCCCGAATTGTCCCGGTAGCATAAAAGCCCTTTTCTTTCAGCAAACAGAACAACTTGTAAGAAGAAAAGAAGTTGTCAAAAAATACGCGATGAGCAGATGGCAGTTGAACAACTGACAATAATTCCATAACAACGTTTTCTCCCAGTCCCAAATCGTTATCATAAGTGCTTCTTTTTCCACCATAAGGAATGAATTTGTACAAGTAACCACTGGAACTACATATACACCATAGTTTGAAGCCAAACCTAATTGGTTTTCCCTTTATGAACATCTTACAACTATGTCGTCCAAAATATGGCACCATTTCCTCATCGATAGAGAGATTATGAGAGAATACTCCAAACTGCATGTTCTTTTCATTTATCAAATCAAAAAGAGGCCTTAGTTTTGAAAATCTGTCATTTTCATCAAGTTGATTGTTATCTGATAAATGTATGTTTTGCTTGATGGAATCGAATCTGTTCCTACTCATACAGTTTCTTACTAACATTATCTCTTTGTCCTCATCCTTTGACCAATACAGTTTTGTAGCTGGTAACGTATGATACCCCGAAAAAATTAGTATGCCGAAAAATCTCTGTAGGCTAGTTTTATCAATTTCAAATGAATGCCTATTATTATCCTGAGCATATTTTTTCGTATAGGAAATTATTTTTTCCCAAACCTCATCACTGAAGTACAATGAAAAAACTTCAAATGGGGTTTTACCGAAAATTGTATTTTCAATTTGTGCCAAATTATATTTTTCTTCATTCCGTGGTTCTGTTGTATATATTGGGTTCTCTTTCTTCCACTTTGGAAGATATTTTCTTGATTTATTTTTTAACGGTTTTTTACATACTTTTGCTGCTTTCGAGCTTGATGGTAAAGATTCGATATCTGAACCTTCGAAAGTATCAGGTAAATTTGCATGCACTTCAAAAGTCCCCACGATATCTGGTAACTCTCTCCTGTTCTCACATATATCGTCATCAACGTCTTCTTCGTCTGTAAGTTCGTCTACAGGTGGCGGAATGTACACAACATCCACGCTATCCATCTGCGATATATCTTCATCCTCCTCCAATAGAGCCATAACCTCAGCAGTACTCAGAAGTTTTTCGTTTTTCCAAGACATTGCTACTAAAAATATACGAAGAAAAACTCACCACACGAATAAAATAAATAATAGATGCGGAGGAGAGAGGACAGGGAAGTAATGTAAAGACCAAAGAAAAAGGAAGGAATGTTATCTAGGTGGAAAAAGTGGATACAGTCGCCTAAGCCTTGAGCCACCCCAATTTACCTATTTCAGTTCAATATTTTCCAAAACAATGTATATCACTAATCCAAATTGCTTATATTTACTAAAAAATTCACGGAACTATTATTACAACCACTCACTGCAAATACCAATCCAAAAATGACTAACAAAGAGCAAAACAAATGCTCCTGTCTGCTCGTCGCGTCGTAAGCAAACCGGCGTTTTCTGTTACTGGGAAATCCTAACGTTGCGTAAACGCAACAATAATTAAAAATTTCCGGGAAACAAAAACGACAAATACTTTCGGCAATATCATATTATTCCTTTTTTACTAATGGTCTGATCAGTCTACATTGGTAATTTGAGAGTTCCTACTGTATTTTTCGTGCGGAAATTAGATCGCCAAATATATGGATGACTAAAGTCCATATTTTCACGTAGTTCATAAATTTCTTGAGGCCAAATCCTTTGATTATATCAAAGTATTTGATTAAAAACGTAATTCTTGTTATTTTTAGAATACATTGTATCAGAAAAAAAATATACTCATTCACTGACATTACTGGAAAAAAAATTTCTGTGAAATGTTTCGTTTGCGCAACTTTGGGGATTAATGGGTTAAAATCATACTTTAATGAATTTTGTTACATTTCTATGTACAAAAGCTCTCCCTTATATACCTGAGGTATATAAGTAATGTATATAAAGGCAATGGGGGTCGATAAAGCTAAATAAATTAACAGACCAATAAATATAAAGGCGGAAGTGCCCTTAAAATCATACTTTAATGAATTTTGTTACATTTCTATGTACAAAAGCTCTCCCTTATATACCTGAGGTATATAAGTAATGTATATAAAGGGAATGGGGGTCGATAAAGCTAAATAAATTAACAGACCAATAAATATATAAGCGGAAGTGCCCTTAAAATCATACTTTAATGAATTTTGTTACATTTCTATGTACAAAAGCTCTCCCTTATATACCTGAGGTATATAAGTAATGTATATAAAGGGAATGGGGGTCGATAAAACTAAATAAATTAACAGACCAATAAATATATAAGCGGAAGTGCCCTTAAAATCATACTTTAATGAATTTTGTTACATTTCTATGTACAAAAGCTCTCCCTTATATACCTGAGGTATATAAGTAATGTATATAAAGGGAATGGGGGTCGATAAAGCTAAATAAATTAACAGACCAATAAATATATAAGCGGAAGTGCCCTTAAAATCAATTTTCGCAGTTTCATAAAATTAATTTTGTTACATTTCCTTGTACATAAGGGCTCCCTTATATACCTGAAGTATATAAGTAATGTATATAAAGGGAATGGGGGTCGATAAAGCTAAATAAATTAACAGACCAATAAATATATAAGCGGAAGTGCCCTTAAAATCATACTTTAATGAATTTTGTTACATTTCTATGTACAAAAGCTCTCCCTTATATACCTGAGGTATATAAGTAATGTATATAAAGGGAATGGGGGTCGATAAAGCTAAATAAATTAACAGACCAATAAATATATAAGCGGAAGTGCCCTTAAAATCATACTTTAATGAATTTTGTTACATTTCTATGTACAAAAGCTCTCCCTTATATACCTGAGGTATATAAGTAATGTATATAAAGGGAATGGGGGTCGATAAAGCTAAATAAATTAACAGACCAATAAATATATAAGCGGAAGTGCCCTTAAAATCATACTTTAATGAATTTTGTTACATTTGTATGTACAAAAGCTCTCCCTTATATACCTGAGGTATATAAGTAATGTATATAAAGGGAATGGGGGTCGATAAAGCTAAATAAATTAACAGACCAATAAATATATAAGCGGAAGTGCCCTTAAAATCATACTTTAATGAATTTTGTTACATTTCTATGTACAAAAGCTCTCCCTTATATACCTGAGGTATATAAGTAATGTATATAAAGGGAATGGGGGTCGATAAAGCTAAATAAATTAACAGACCAATAAATATATAAGCGGAAGTGCCCTTAAAATCATACTTTAATGAATTTTGTTACATTTCTATGTACAAAAGCTCTCCCTTATATACCTGAGGTATATAAGTAATGTATATAAAGGGAATGGGGGTCGATAAAGCTAAATAAATTAACAGACCAATAAATATATAAGCGGAAGTGCCCTTAAAATCAATTTTCGCAGTTTCATAAAATTAATTTTGTTACATTTCCTTGTACATAAGGGCTCCCTTATATACCTGAAGTATATAAGTAATGTATATAAAGGGAATGGGGGTCGATAAAGCTAAATAAATTAACAGACCAATAAATATATAAGCGGAAGTGCCCTTAAAATCATACTTTAATGAATTTTGTTACATTTCTATGTACAAAAGCTCTCCCTTATATACCTGAGGTATATAAGTAATGTATATAAAGGGAATGGGGGTCGATAAAGCTAAATAAATTAACAGACCAATAAATATATAAGCGGAAGTGCCCTTAAAATCATACTTTAATGAATTTTGTTACATTTCTATGTACAAAAGCTCTCCCTTATATACCTGAGGTATATAAGTAATGTATATAAAGGGAATGGGGGTCGATAAAGCTAAATAAATTAACAGACCAATAAATATATAAGCGGAAGTGCCCTTAAAATCATACTTTAATGAATTTTGTTACATTTCTATGTACAAAAGCTCTCCCTGATATACCTGAGGTATATAAGTAATGTATATAAAGGGAATGGGGGTCGATAAAGCTAAATAAATTAACAGACCAATAAATATATAAGCGGAAGTGCCCTTAAAATCATACTTTAATGAATTTTGTTACATTTCTATGTACAAAAGCTCTCCCTTATATACCTGAGGTATATAAGTAATGTATATAAAGGGAATGGGGGTCGATAAAGCTAAATAAATTAACAGACCAATAAATATATAAGCGGAAGTGCCCTTAAAATCATACTTTAATGAATTTTGTTACATTTCTATGTACAAAAGCTCTCCCTTATATACCTGAGGTATATAAGTAATGTATATAAAGGGAATGGGGGTCGATAAAGCTAAATAAATTAATAGACCAATAAATATATAAGCGGAAGTGCCCTTAAAATCATACTTTAATGAATTTTGTTACATTTCTATGTACAAAAGCTCTCCCTTATATACCTGAGGTATATAAGTAATGTATATAAAGGGAATGGGGGTCGATAAAGCTAAATAAATTAACAGACCAATAAATATATAAGCGGAAGTGCCCTTAAAATCATACTTTAATGAATTTTGTTACATTTCTATGTACAAAAGCTCTCTCTCCCTTATATACCTGAGGTATATAAGTAATGTATATAAAGGGAATGGGGGTCGATAAAGCTAAATAAATTAACAGACCAATAAATATATAAGCGGAAGTGCCCTTAAAATCATACTTTAATGAATTTTGTTACATTTCTATGTACAAAAGCTTTCCCTTATATACCTGAGGTATATAAGTAATGTATATAAAGGGAATGAGGGTCGATAAAGCTAAATAAATTAACAGACCAATAAATATATAAGCGGAAGTGCCCTTAAAATCATACTTTAAAGAATTTTGTTACATTTCCTTGTACATAATGGCTCCCTTATATACCTGAGGTATATAAGTAATGTATATAAAGGGAATGGGGGTCGATAAAGCTAAATAAATTAACAGACCAATAAATATATAAGCGGAAGTGCCCTTAAAATCATACTTTAATGAATTTTGTTACATTTCTATGTACAAAAGCTCTCCCTTATATACCTGAGGTATATAAGTAATGTATATAAAGGGAATGGGGGTCGATAAAGCTAAATAAATTAACAGACCAATAAATATATAAGCGGAAGTGCCCTTAAAATCATACTTTAAAGAATTTTGTTACATTTCTATGTACAAAAGCTCTCCCTTATATACCTGAGGTATATAAGTAATGTATATAAAGGGAATGGGGGTCGATAAAGCTAAATAAATTAACAGACCAATAAATATATAAGCGGAAGTGCCCTTAAAATCATACTTTAAAGAATTTTGTTACATTTCTATGTACAAAAGCTCTCCCTTATATACCTGAGGTATATAAGTAATGTATATAAAGGGAATGGGGGTCGATAAAGCTAAATAAATTAACAGACCAATAAATATATAAGCGGAAGTCCCTTAAAATCATACTTTAATGAATTTTGTTACATTTCTATGTACAAAAGCTCTCCCTTATATACCTGAGGTATATAAGTAATGTATATAAAGGGAATGGGGGTCGATAAAGCTAAATAAATTAACAGACCAATAAATATATAAGCGGAAGTGCCCTTAAAATCATACTTTAATGAATTTTGTTACATTTCTATGTACAAAAGCTCTCCCTTATATACCTGAGGTATATAAGTAATGTATATAAAGGGAATGGGGGTCGATAAAGCTAAATAAATTAACAGACCAATAAATATATAAGCGGAAGTGCCCTTAAAATCATACTTTAATGAATTTTGTTACATTTCTATGTACAAAAGCTCTCCCTTATATACCTGAGGTATATAAGTAATGTATATAAAGGGAATGGGGGTCGATAAAGCTAAATAAATTAACAGACCAATAAATATATAAGCGGAAGTGCCCTTAAAATCAATTTTCGCAGTTTCATAAAATTAATTTTGTTACATTTCCTTGTACATAAGGGCTCCCTTATATACCTGAAGTATATAAGTAATGTATATAAAGGGAATGGGGGTCGATAAAGCTAAATAAATTAACAGACCAATAAATATATAAGCGGAAGTGCCCTTAAAATCATACTTTAATGAATTTTGTTACATTTCTATTGTAATGCTTCAATATGGGATTCGCAGGGTTTGACTCGAGGATTTAAATAAAACAGTTACTTTATTGGAGACCGTTTATTTTATTAATTGTCCCTCAGCGACAGAGCGTAGAGCTAAAGCCCATTTAGCGCCCTGTAGTCGTTGAGTATTGAACAGTGACTGTAATTTTCATACAAAGTTCCCTTGTATTTATAGTAGGGATTCTTATATACTATCCTTATATACTATTACATATTATCATAACTAGGCCTACTGACTCATATCTATATACATGACTACAATCTAGTTTTCTATATAAACTACCTTAAATTACTATAGTGTGAATCAAGGTGTATGTATAGTTATTTTCTATGAGGTTATACGGGCACCTCACCCCCAACGGTTCACGAGAAAAATTTTCCCTTTCAAGGTAAAATTTTTCATATTATTTATTCGTTCTTAGTCTTCTTTTTCATTTTTCAAATGTCGTTTTCTTTGATTTAACCTTTTACGCTTTCTTTATCCTATCATCTTTCATTATCATTCCTCTTTAATTCTCCTTTACTTATTCTCTCAACAATTCTCATTATTCGGCAGTTTCAATTTTATAGTTTTTCGTGAATAGCTTTAGTTTCTCCAGAAGTAACTCCAAGTTTGCTTGCGGATTTTCACTAAGCTCTTTTCTTTACTCAACCTCATAATTAGGTGTTCATCTTTTCCATTAGTAGCAGTATCTTTCTTCTCTTTCTTTTCTTTTGTTTCCATCTCTTTCTTTTCTTTTGGCTCCTTCTCTTTCTTCTCTTTTGGCCCCTTCTCTTTCTTCTCTTTTGATGCCTTCTCTTTCTGGACTTTCTTACCTTTCTCTTTTCCCTTTTTGCCCTTTCACTTCTTCTTATCATCATCTGATTCACTCTCGTCACTATCTTCCTTTTTCGATTTTTCCGTCTTATCCCTCTTTGCTTTTCCCTTGGGTCTATAATATTGTAATTTCTTAACGGCAGTATTTTCATCTCTGGTAATTTAATATTAACTTCTTTCTCGTGTACGTTAAGTAGTTTTAGATGTGCTATCTCTTTTGATGGAATCAATGAATTAGCAATGAAGACTCCATCCTGAATTTGTTGGCTTAGGACAATGCTATCTTCCTTAATTTGCTGATTGACAGCTCGTAGGGTTTGTGATCTTGCTGGAATCGTTATGGTGTCATGTCGAGGTAAATAAGTGGTAATTGGCACTATGATATTCCGATCCTTTACTACAATTGTTAGTGTGGATATCTCAAAATCAAATTTGCACTTATTTTCGTACAAAAAGTCTCTTCCTAATATTGCATCCGTACCAATAGCTAAGTCATCAGATACTACGTGCAGTCTCTGCTTAATTTCTTCTCCTTCAATCAAAATTTTCGTTTCAAGCACTCCTATTGTGTACGTATCACTTTCTGTAATGCCTATTAATTTGCATATATCGTACCTATCAATTTGATCATTGTTTATCAAGTTTCTTTTGATTATTGATATGTCTGCTCCTGAATCTATCAAAAATTTTACCGGCTTATCCATGCCTATTATTTTAGCAGTTATATAGTTATTGACACGCTGAAAGTTATATGAAAACATCTTTGCATTTCTTGACCTTGTATTCTCATCTAATATTCTTCGTCCCTCGAACGATGAGCTTCGGGGGCGGTTTGTTCGTTTCCCGAATCGAGTATATTGATTCTTCTTGGGTAATTGTTTGAGTTATAACCTCCGTTATACCGTTGTTGCGCATAGTGTCCTTGTACATTGCCCTGCCTTTCTCGCTTGTCATTGGGATTATTTCTTGCTGGTTCCGCAGAATTCCTTTTATTGAAGTTTGCAGTTCCTCTATAACTATAATTTTGACTATCATCTTCCCTGTTCCTATTGAATCTCTGATTTCCTAAAGATCCACTTTGAAACTTTTTATTGCGATTGCTCTGCCAGTTGTTTCTGTAAAATTCTTCGTTCGCGCTTCTCCTTCTTGGAGCGCTACCATGATAGAACTGTTTGTTAGTATCATTCACTGCTTCTATTTCAGTAGCTATTTTCACAGCCTTACCTAAAGTTTCTGGCATCGCTGCAAATACTGCTGTCTTATAGGGTTCATTTAGACCTGCCTGAAAAGCATTCAGTCCCGATTTGTCGTTAAGAGCATTAATCAGCTTTCGACTATCTTCGCCATGTTCCGTTATTTGTACGTCATTCAGCTGTGCTATTAGATTTTGTACCCTTGTCGCAAAGCTTTGAACTGCTTGATCTCCTTGTTGAATCCTTGACAACTTATTTTGTATACTTAAGGGATTGCGTTTCACCTTAAAATGCGTCTCGAACAATTTTTTGAAACCATCTATGCCTTGCGGAGTACTTGCTCCAATCTTTATTCTAACCTTTTCTGTGATACGTGCTTTCAGCACCAATTGCACCAATTTCTCTCTCTCCGGATCATCTTTTAATGTCTCTCCTATAATTTCAACGATATTGATGAAGTTGGTCAGCTCCTTCTCTTCACCGTCAAAAGTAGGTAACAATTTTAAAATTTGGAATGGATCTAGAGTTCCCATATTGCTGGTTTCCTGTCTATTCAAATCGATAATTGAGTTGGAAGCCTCTAAAGCTCTATTACTCAAGCTATCTTGCTCTTCTTCCGAGCTTGTTTCCTTCTCCTCAGTCGATACCTCGCTCAACTGGAACTTTATTATTTCACCTACTTCCTCGTACACTGCTCTAAATTCTGTCAGTGTATCCTCACTGCTTTCTACAACGTTAATTCGTACTTCTAGTTCATTTAACTCAACTCTTCTTCTTAATAATCTCTCCGCCGTTCTTAGTTCATATGGCGCCTTTTTTTACCTTCGCTTTTATTTTATGGAGTTCTTTCAAAATTTCTACTGCCTCATGCTCTGGCATCTCTCGTTTGCTTATTACTGTTGTGCTCTTACTATTGCACTATCTTATCCCATATGTGCATCTATATTTTAGTGTGTTGTTGTTGTTTTTTTTGTATCATAATATTATAAGAAAAACCGCGCATCTTTTTTCGCTGTAAACATTATTTATCTTGTATGGTCCTTTATTGTATGGTCCTTGGTCCAGTCGTCGGATCTCTCAATTTTCCTTCCTCCAGGTCCTTGTCGTGCAGGGTCGCCATGTAATGCTTCAATATGGGATTCGCAGGGTTTGACTCGAGGATTTAAATAAAACAGTTACTTTATTGGAGACCGTTTATTTTATTAATTGTCCCTCAGCGACAGAGCGTAGAGCTAAAGCCCATTTAGCGCCCTGTAGTCGTTGAGTATTGAACAGTGACTGTAATTTTCATACAAAGTTCCCTTGTATTTATAGTAGGGATTCTTATATACTATCCTTATATACTATTACATATTATCATAACTAGGCCTACTGACTCATATCTATATACATGACTACAATCTAGTTTTCTATATAAACTACCTTAAATTACTATAGTGTGAATCAAGGTGTATGTATAGTTATTTTCTATGAGGTTATACGGGCACCTCACTATGTACAAAAGCTCTCCCTTATATACCTGAGGTATATAAGTAATGTATATAAAGGGAATGGGGGTCGATAAAGCTAAATAAATTAACAGACCAATAAATATATAAGCGGAAGTGCCCTTAAAATCATACTTTAATGAATTTTGTTACATTTCTATGTACAAAAGCTCTCCCTTATATACCTGAGGTATATAAGTAATGTATATAAAGGGAATGGGGGTCGATAAAGCTAAATAAATTAACAGACCAATAAATATATAAGCGGAAGTGCCCTTAAAATCATACTTTAATGAATTTTGTTACATTTCTATGTACAAAAGCTCTCCCTTATATACCTGAGGTATATAAGTAATGTATATAAAGGGAATGGGGGTCGATAAAGCTAAATAAATTAACAGACCAATAAATATATAAGCGGAAGTGCCCTTAAAATCAATTTTCGCAGTTTCATAAAATTAATTTTGTTACATTTCCTTGTACATAAGGGCTCCCTTATATACCTGAGGTATATAAGTAATGTATATAAAGGGAATGGGGGTCGATAAAGCTAAATAAATTAACAGACCAATAAATATATAAGCGGAAGTGCCCTTAAAATCATACTTTAATGAATTTTGTTACATTTCTATGTACAAAAGCTCTCCCTTATATACCTGAGGTATATAAGTAATGTATATAAAGGGAATGGGGGTCGATAAAGCTAAATAAATTAACAGACCAATAAATATATAAGCGGAAGTGCCCTTAAAATCATACTTTAAAGAATTTTGTTACATTTCTATGTACAAAAGCTCTCCCTTATATACCTGAGGTATATAAGTAATGTATATAAAGGGAATGGGGGTCGATAAAGCTAAATAAATTAACAGACCAATAAATATATAAGCGGAAGTGCCCTTAAAATCAATTTTCGCAGTTTCATAAAATTAATTTTGTTACATTTCCTTGTACATAATGGCTCCCTTATATACCTGAGGTATATAAGTAATGTATATAAAGGGAATGGGGGTCGATAAAGCTAAATAAATTAACAGACCAATAAATATATAAGCGGAAGTGCCCTTAAAATCATACTTTAATGAATTTTGTTACATTTCTATGTACAAAAGCTCTCCCTTATATACCTGAGGTATATAAGTAATGTATATAAAAGGAATGGGGGTCGATAAAGCTAAATAAATTAACAGACCAATAAATATATAAGCGGAAGTGCCCTTAAAATCATACTTTAAAGAATTTTGTTACATTTCTATGTACAAAAGCTCTCCCTTATATACCTGAGGTATATAAGTAATGTATATAAAGGGAATGGGGGTCGATAAAGCTAAATAAATTAACAGAGGTATATAAGTAATGTATATAAAGGGAATGGGGGTCGATAAAGCTAAATAAATTAACAGACCAATAAATATATAAGCGGAAGTGCCCTTAAAATCATACTTTAAAGAATTTTGTTACATTTCTATGTACAAAAGCTCTCCCTTATATACCTGAGGTATATAAGTAATGTATATAAAGGGAATGGGGGTCGATAAAGCTAAATAAATTAACAGACCAATAAATATATAAGCGGAAGTGCCCTTAAAATCATACTTTAAAGAATTTTGTTACATTTCTATGTACAAAAGCTCTCCCTTATATACCTGAGGTATATAAGTAATGTATATAAAGGGAATGGGGGTCGATAAAGCTAAATAAATTAACAGACCAATAAATATATAAGCGGAAGTGCCCTTAAAATCATACTTTAAAGAATTTTGTTACATTTCTATGTACAAAAGCTCTCCCTTATATACCTGAGGTATATAAGTAATGTATATAAAGGGAATGGAAGTCGATAAAGCTAAATAAATTAACAGACCAATAAATATATAAGCGGAAGTGCCCTTAAAATCATACTTTAAAGAATTTTGTTACATTTCTATGTACAAAAGCTCTCCCTTATATACCTGAGGTATATAAGTAATGTATATAAAGGGAATGGGGGTCGATAAAGCTAAATAAATTAACAGACCAATAAATATATAAGCGGAAGTGCCCTTAAAATCATACTTTAATGAATTTTGTTACATTTCTATGTACAAAAGCTCTCCCTTATATACCTGAGGTATATAAGTAATGTATATAAAGGGAATGGGGGTCGATAAAGCTAAATAAATTAACAGACCAATAAATATATAAGCGGAAGTGCCCTTAAAATCATACTTTAATGAATTTTGTTACATTTCTATGTACAAAAGCTCTCCCTTATATACCTGAGGTATATAAGTAATGTATATAAAGGGAATGGGGGTCGATAAAGCTAAATAAATTAACAGACCAATAAATATATAAGCGGAAGTGCCCTTAAAATCATACTTTAATGAATTTTGTTACATTTCTATGTACAAAAGCTCTCCCTTATATACCTGAGGTATATAAGTAATGTATATAAAGGGAATGGGGGTCGATAAAGCTAAATAAATTAACAGACCAATAAATATATAAGCGGAAGTGCCCTTAAAATCAATTTTCGCAGTTTCATAAAATTAATTTTGTTACATTTCCTTGTACATAAGGGCTCCCTTATATACCTGAAGTATATAAGTAATGTATATAAAGGGAATGGGGGTCGATAAAGCTAAATAAATTAACAGACCAATAAATATATAAGCGGAAGTGCCCTTAAAATCATACTTTAATGAATTTTGTTACATTTCTATGTACAAAAGCTCTCCTTTATATACCTGAGGTATATAAGTAATGTATATAAAGGGAATGGGGGTCGATAAAGCTAAATAAATTAACAGACCAATAAATATATAAGCGGAAGTGCCCTTAAAATCATACTTTAATGAATTTTGTTACATTTCTATGTACAAAAGCTCTCCCTTATATACCTGAGGTATATAAGTAATGTATATAAAGGGAATGGGGGTCGATAAAGCTAAATAAATTAACAGACCAATAAATATATAAGCGGAAGTGCCCTTAAAATCATACTTTAATGAATTTTGTTACATTTCTATGTACAAAAGCTCTCCCTTATATACCTGAGGTATATAAGTAATGTATATAAAGGGAATGGGGGTCGATAAAGCTAAATAAATTAACAGACCAATAAATATATAAGCGGAAGTGCCCTTAAAATCAATTTTCGCAGTTTCATAAAATTAATTTTGTTACATTTCCTTGTACATAAGGGCTCCCTTATATACCTGAAGTATATAAGTAATGTATATAAAGGGAATGGGGGTCGATAAAGCTAAATAAATTAACAGACCCATAAATATATAAGCGGAAGTGCCCTTAAAATCATACTTTAATGAATTTTGTTACATTTCTATGTACAAAAGCTCTCCCTTATATACCTGAGGTATATAAGTAATGTATATAAAGAAAATGGGGGTCGATAAAGCTAAATAAATTAACAGACCAATAAATATATAAGCGGAAGTGCCCTTAAAATCAATTTTCGCAGTTTCATAAAATTAATTTTGTTACATTTCCTTGTACATAAGGGCTCCCTTATATACCTGAGGTATATAAGTAATGTATATAAAGGGAATGGGGGTCGATAAAGCTAAATAAATTAACAGACCAATAAATATATAAGCGGAAGTGCCCTTAAAATCAATTTTCGCAGTTTCATAAAATTAATTTTGTTACATTTCCTTGTACATAAGGGCTCCCTTATATACCTGAAGTATATAAGTAATGTATATAAAGGGAATGGGGGTCGATAAAGCTAAATAAATTAACAGACCCATAAATATATAAGCGGAAGTGCCCTTAAAATCATACTTTAATGAATTTTGTTACATTTCTATGTACAAAAGCTCTCCCTTATATACCTGAGGTATATAAGTAATGTATATAAAGGGAATGGGGGTTGATAAAGCTAAATAAATTAACAGACCAATAAATATATAAGCGGAAGTGCCCTTAAAATCAATTTTCGCAGTTTCATAAAATTAATTTTGTTACATTTCCTTGTACATAAGGGCTCCCTTATATACCTGAAGTATATAAGTAATGTATATAAAGGGAATGGGGGTCGATAAAGCTAAATAAATTAACAGACCAATAAATATATAAGCGGAAGTGCCCTTAAAATCATACTTTAATGAATTTTGTTACATTTCTATGTACAAAAGCTCTCCCTTATATACCTGAGGTATATAAGTAATGTATATAAAGGGAATGGGGGTCGATAAAGCTAAATAAATTAACAGACCCATAAATATATAAGCGGAAGTGCCCTTAAAATCATACTTTAATGAATTTTGTTACATTTCTATGTACAAAAGCTCTCCCTTATATACCTGAGGTATATAAGTAATGTATATAAAGGGAATGGGGGTCGATAAAGCTAAATAAATTAACAGACCAATAAATATATAAGCGGAAGTGCCCTTAAAATCAATTTTCGCAGTTTCATAAAATTAATTTTGTTACATTTCCTTGTACATAAGGGCTCCCTTATATACCTGAAGTATATAAGTAATGTATATAAAGGGAATGGGGGTCGATAAAGCTAAATAAATTAACAGACCAATAAATATATAAGCGGAAGTGCCCTTAAAATCATACTTTAATGAATTTTGTTACATTTCTATGTACAAAAGCTCTCCCTTATATACCTGAGGTATATAAGTAATGTATATAAAGGGAATGGGGGTGGATAAAGCTAAATAAATTAACAGACCAATAAATATATAAGCGGAAGTGCCCTTAAAATCATACTTTAATGAATTTTGTTACATTTCTATGTACAAAAGCTCTCCCTTATATACCTGAGGTATATAAGTAATGTATATAAAGGGAATGGGGGTCGATAAAGCTAAATAAATTAACAGACCAATAAATATATAAGCGGAAGTGCCCTTAAAATCATACTTTAATGAATTTTGTTACATTTCTATGTACAAAAGCTCTCCCTTATATACCTGAGGTATATAAGTAATGTATATAAAGGGAATGGGGGTCGATAAAGCTAAATAAATTAACAGACCAATAAATATATAAGCGGAAGTGCCCTTAAAATCAATTTTCGCAGTTTCATAAAATTAATTTTGTTACATTTCCTTGTACATAAGGGCTCCCTTATATACCTGAAGTATATAAGTAATGTATATAAAGGGAATGGGGGTCGATAAAGCTAAATAAATTAACAGACCCATAAATATATAAGCGGAAGTGCCCTTAAAATCATACTTTAATGAATTTTGTTACATTTCTATGTACAAAAGCTCTCCCTTATATACCTGAGGTATATAAGTAATGTATATAAAGGGAATGGGGGTCGATAAAGCTAAATAAAATAACAGACCAATAAATATATAAGCGGAAGTGCCCTTAAAATCAATTTTCGCAGTTTCATAAAATTAATTTTGTTACATTTCCTTGTACATAAGGGCTCCCTTATATACCTGAGGTATATAAGTAATGTATATAAAGGGAATGGGGGTCGATAAAGCTAAATAAATTAACAGACCAATAAATATATAAGCGGAAGTGCCCTTAAAATCAATTTTCGCAGTTTCATAAAATTAATTTTGTTACATTTCCTTGTACATAAGGGCTCCCTTATATACCTGAAGTATATAAGTAATGTATATAAAGGGAATGGGGGTCGATAAAGCTAAATAAATTAACAGACCAATAAATATATAAGCGGAAGTGCCCTTAAAATCATACTTTAATGAATTTTGTTACATTTCTATGTACAAAAGCTCTCCCTTATATACCTGAGGTATATAAGTAATGTATATAAAGGGAATGGGGGTCGATAAAGCTAAATAAATTAACAGACCCATAAATATATAAGCGGAAGTGCCCTTAAAATCATACTTTAATGAATTTTGTTACATTTCTATGTACAAAAGCTCTCCCTTATATACCTGAGGTATATAAGTAATGTATATAAAGGGAATGGGGGTCGATAAAGCTAAATAAATTAACAGACCAATAAATATATAAGCGGAAGTGCCCTTAAAATCAATTTTCGCAGTTTCATAAAATTAATTTTGTTACATTTCCTTGTACATAAGGGCTCCCTTATATACCTGAAGTATATAAGTAATGTATATAAAGGGAATGGGGGTCGATAAAGCTAAATAAATTAACAGACCAATAAATATATAAGCGGAAGTGCCCTTAAAATCATACTTTAATGAATTTTGTTACATTTCTATGTACAAAAGCTCTCCCTTATATACCTGAGGTATATAAGTAATGTATATAAAGGGAATGGGGGTCGATAAAGCTAAATAAATTAACAGACCAATAAATATATAAGCGGAAGTGCCCTTAAAATCATACTTTAATGAATTTTGTTACATTTCTATGTACAAAAGCTCTCCCTTATATACCTGAGGTATATAAGTAATGTATATAAAGGGAATGGGGGTCGATAAAGCTAAATAAATTAACAGACCAATAAATATATAAGCGGAAGTGCCCTTAAAATCAATTTTCGCAGTTTCATAAAATTAATTTTGTTACATTTCCTTGTACATAAGGGCTCCCTTATATACCTGAAGTATATAAGTAATGTATATAAAGGGAATGGGGGTCGATAAAGCTAAATAAATTAACAGACCAATAAATATATAAGCGGAAGTGCCCTTAAAATCATACTTTAATGAATTTTGTTACATTTCTATGTACAAAAGCTCTCCCTTATATACCTGAGGTATATAAGTAATGTATATAAAGGGAATGGGGGTCGATAAAGCTAAATAAATTAACAGACCAACAAATATATAAGCGGAAGTGCCCTTAAAATCATACTTTAATGAATTTTGTTACATTTCTATGTACAAAAGCTCTCCCTTATATACCTGAGGTATATAAGTAATGTATATAAAGGGAATGGGGGTCGATAAAGCTAAATAAATTAACAGACCAATAAATTTATAAGCGGAAGTGCCCTTAAAATCATACTTTAATGAATTTTGTTACATTTCTATGTACAAAAGCTCTCCCTTATATACCTGAGGTATATAAGTAATGTATATAAAGGGAATGGGGGTCGATAAAGCTAAATAAATTAACAGACCAATAAATATATAAGCGGAAGTGCCCTTAAAATCATACTTTAATGAATTTTGTTACATTTCTATGTACAAAAGCTCTCCCTTATATACCTGAGGTATATAAGTAATGTATATAAAGGGAATGGGGGTGGATAAAGCTAAATAAATTAACAGACCAATAAATATATAAGCGGAAGTGCCCTTAAAATCATACTTTAATGAATTTTGTTACATTTCTATGTACAAAAGCTCTCCCTTATATACCTGAGGTATATAAGTAATGTATATAAAGGGAATGGGGGTCGATAAAGCTAAATAAATTAACAGACCAATAAATATATAAGCGGAAGTGCCCTTAAAATCATACTTTAATGAATTTTGTTACATTTCTATGTACAAAAGCTCTCCCTTATATACCTGAGGTATATAAGTAATGTATATAAAGGGAATGGGGGTCGATAAAGCTAAATAAATTAACAGACCAATAAATATATAAGCGGAAGTGCCCTTAAAATCAATTTTCGCAGTTTCATAAAATTAATTTTGTTACATTTCCTTGTACATAAGGGCTCCCTTATATACCTGAAGTATATAAGTAATGTATATAAAGGGAATGGGGGTCGATAAAGCTAAATAAATTAACAGACCAATAAATATATAAGCGGAAGTGCCCTTAAAATCATACTTTAATGAATTTTGTTACATTTCTATGTACAAAAGCTCTCCCTTATATACCTGAGGTATATAAGTAATGTATATAAAGGGAATGGGGGTGGATAAAGCTAAATAAATTAACAGACCAATAAATATATAAGCGGAAGTGCCCTTAAAATCATACTTTAATGAATTTTGTTACATTTCTATGTACAAAAGCTCTCCCTTATATACCTGAGGTATATAAGTAATGTATATAAAGGGAATGCGGGTCGATAAAGCTAAATAAATTAACAGACCAATAAATATATAAGCGGAAGTGCCCTTAAAATCATACTTTAATGAATTTTGTTACATTTCTATGTACAAAAGCTCTCCCTTATATACCTGAGGTATATAAGTAATGTATATAAAGGGAATGGGGGTCGATAAAGCTAAATAAATTAACAGACCAATAAATATATAAGCGGAAGTGCCCTTAAAATCAATTTTCGCAGTTTCATAAAATTAATTTTGTTACATTTCCTTGTACATAAGGGCTCCCTTATATACCTGAAGTATATAAGTAATGTATATAAAGGGAATGGGGGTCGATAAAGCTAAATAAATTAACAGACCCATAAATATATAAGCGGAAGTGCCCTTAAAATCATACTTTAATGAATTTTGTTACATTTCTATGTACAAAAGCTCTCCCTTATATACCTGAGGTATATAAGTAATGTATATAAAGGGAATGGGGGTCGATAAAGCTAAATAAATTAACAGACCAATAAATATATAAGCGGAAGTGCCCTTAAAATCAATTTTCGCAGTTTCATAAAATTAATTTTGTTACATTTCCTTGTACATAAGGGCTCCCTTATATACCTGAGGTATATAAGTAATGTATATAAAGGGAATGGGGGTCGATAAAGCTAAATAAATTAACAGACCAATAAATATATAAGCGGAAGTGCCCTTAAAATCAATTTTCGCAGTTTCATAAAATTAATTTTGTTACATTTCCTTGTACATAAGGGCTCCCTTATATACCTGAAGTATATAAGTAATGTATATAAAGGGAATGGGGGTCGATAAAGCTAAATAAATTAACAGACCAATAAATATATAAGCGGAAGTGCCCTTAAAATCATACTTTAATGAATTTTGTTACATTTCTATGTACAAAAGCTCTCCCTTATATACCTGAGGTATATAAGTAATGTATATAAAGGGAATGGGGGTCGATAAAGCTAAATAAATTAACAGACCCATAAATATATAAGCGGAAGTGCCCTTAAAATCATACTTTAATGAATTTTGTTACATTTCTATGTACAAAAGCTCTCCCTTATATACCTGAGGTATATAAGTAATGTATATAAAGGGAATGGGGGTCGATAAAGCTAAATAAATCAACAGACCAATAAATATATAAGCGGAAGTGCCCTTAAAATCAATTTTCGCAGTTTCATAAAATTAATTTTGTTACATTTCCTTGTACATAAGGGCTCCCTTATATACCTGAAGTATATAAGTAATGTATATAAAGGGAATGGGGGTCGATAAAGCTAAATAAATTAACAGACCAATAAATATATAAGCGGAAGTGCCCTTAAAATCATACTTTAATGAATTTTGTTACATTTCTATGTACAAAAGCTCTCCCTTATATACCTGAGGTATATAAGTAATGTATATAAAGGGAATGGGGGTCGATAAAGCTAAATAAATTAACAGACCAATAAATATATAAGCGGAAGTGCCCTTAAAATCATACTTTAATGAATTTTGTTACATTTCTATGTACAAAAGCTCTCCCTTATATACCTGAGGTATATAAGTAATGTATATAAAGGGAATGGGGGTCGATAAAGCTAAATAAATTAACAGACCAATAAATATATAAGCGGAAGTGCCCTTAAAATCAATTTTCGCAGTTTCATAAAATTAATTTTGTTACATTTCCTTGTACATAAGGGCTCCCTTATATACCTGAAGTATATAAGTAATGTATATAAAGGGAATGGGGGTCGATAAAGCTAAATAAATTAACAGACCAATAAATATATAAGCGGAAGTGCCCTTAAAATCATACTTTAATGAATTTTGTTACATTTCTATGTACAAAAGCTCTCCCTTATATACCTGAGGTATATAAGTAATGTATATAAAGGGAATGGGGGTCGATAAAGCTAAATAAATTAACAGACCAACAAATATATAAGCGGAAGTGCCCTTAAAATCATACTTTAATGAATTTTGTTACATTTCTATGTACAAAAGCTCTCCCTTATATACCTGAGGTATATAAGTAATGTATATAAAGGGAATGGGGGTCGATAAAGCTAAATAAATTAACAGACCAATAAATTTATAAGCGGAAGTGCCCTTAAAATCATACTTTAATGAATTTTGTTACATTTCTATGTACAAAAGCTCTCCCTTATATACCTGAGGTATATAAGTAATGTATATAAAGGGAATGGGGGTCGATAAAGCTAAATAAATTAACAGACCAATAAATATATAAGCGGAAGTGCCCTTAAAATCATACTTTAATGAATTTTGTTACATTTCTATGTACAAAAGCTCTCCCTTATATACCTGAGGTATATAAGTAATGTATATAAAGGGAATGGGGGTGGATAAAGCTAAATAAATTAACAGACCAATAAATATATAAGCGGAAGTGCCCTTAAAATCATACTTTAATGAATTTTGTTACATTTCTATGTACAAAAGCTCTCCCTTATATACCTGAGGTATATAAGTAATGTATATAAAGGGAATGGGGGTCGATAAAGCTAAATAAATTAACAGACCAATAAATATATAAGCGGAAGTGCCCTTAAAATCATACTTTAATGAATTTTGTTACATTTCTATGTACAAAAGCTCTCCCTTATATACCTGAGGTATATAAGTAATGTATATAAAGGGAATGGGGGTCGATAAAGCTAAATAAATTAACAGACCAATAAATATATAAGCGGAAGTGCCCTTTAAATCAATTTTCGCAGTTTCATAAAATTAATTTTGTTACATTTCCTTGTACATAAGGGCTCCCTTATATACCTGAAGTATATAAGTAATGTATATAAAGGGAATGGGGGTCGATAAAGCTAAATAAATTAACAGACCAATAAATATATAAGCGGAAGTGCCCTTAAAATCATACTTTAATGAAT
Organism: Thereva nobilitata; assembly: GCA_963855945.1. NCBI lineage: Eukaryota > Metazoa > Arthropoda > Insecta > Diptera > Therevidae > Thereva > Thereva nobilitata. The sequence continues at coordinate 110,274,625 of OY979698.1, read as the reverse complement.
TTTGTTACATTTCTATGTACAAAAGCTCTCCCTTATATACCTGAGGTATATAAGTAATGTATATAAAGGCAATGGGGGTCGATAAAGCTAAATAAATTAACAGACCAATAAATATATAAGCGGAAGTGCCCTTAAAATCATACTTTAATGAATTTTGTTACATTTCTATGTAAAAAAGCTCTCCCTTATATACCTGAGGTATATAAGTAATGTATATAAAGGGAATGGGGGTCGATAAAGCTAAATAAATTAACAGACCAATAAATATATAAGCGGAAGTGCCCTTAAAATCAATTTTCCCAGTTTCATAAAATTAATTTTGTTACATTTCCTTGTACATAAGGGGTCCCTTATATACCTGAAGTATATAAGTAATGTATATAAAGGGAATGGGGGTCGATAAAGCTAAATAAATTAACAGACCAATAAATATATAAGCGGAAGTGCCCTTAAAATCATACTTTAATGAATTTTGTTACATTTCTATGTACAAAAGCTCTCCCTTATATACCTGAGGTATATAAGTAATGTATATAAAGGGAATGGGGGTCGATAAAGCTAAATAAATTAACAGACCCATAAACATATAAGCGGAAGTGCCCTTAAGATCATACTTTAATGAATTTTGTTACATTTCTATGTACAAAAGCTCTCCCTTATATACCTGAGGTATATAAGTAATGTATATAAAGGGAATGGGGGTCGATAAAGCTAAATAAATTAACAGACCAATAAATATATAAGCGGAAGTGCCCTTAAAATCATACTTTAATGAATTTTGTTACATTTCTATGTACAAAAGCTCTCCCTTATATACCTGAGGTATATAAGTAATGTATATAAAGGGAATGGGGGTCGATAAAGCTAAATAAATTAACAGACCAATAAATATATAAGCGGAAGTGCCCTTAAAATCAATTTTCGCAGTTTCATAAAATTAATTTTGTTACATTTCCTTGTACATAAGGGCTCCCTTATATACCTGAAGTATATAAGTAATGTATATAAAGGGAATGGGGGTCGATAAAGCTAAATAAATTAACAGACCAATAAATATATAAGCGGAAGTGCCCTTAAAATCATACTTTAATGAATTTTGTTACATTTCTATGTACAAAAGCTCTCCCTTATATACCTGAGGTATATAAGTAATGTATATAAAGGGAATGGGGGTCGATAAAGCTAAATAAATTAACAGACCAATAAATATATAAGCGGAAGTGCCCTTAAAATCATACTTTAATGAATTTTGTTACATTTCTATGTACAAAAGCTCTCCCTTATATACCTGAGGTATATAAGTAATGTATATAAAGGGAATGGGGGTCGATATAGCTAAATAAATTAACAGACCAATAAATTTATAAGCGGAAGTGCCCTTAAAATCATACTTTAACGAATTTTGTTACATTTCTATGTACAAAAGCTCTCCCTTATATACCTGAGGTATATAAGTAATGTATATAAAGGGAATGGGGGTCGATAAAGCTAAATAAATTAACAGACCAATAAATATATAAGCGGAAGTGCCCTTAAAATCAATTTTCGCAGTTTCATAAAATTAATTTTGTTACATTTCCTTGTACATAAGGGCTCCCTTATATACCTGAAGTATATAAGTAATGTATATAAAGGGAATGGGGGTCGATAAAGCTAAATAAATTAACAGACCAATAAATATATAAGCGGAAGTGCCCTTAAAATCATACTTTAATGAATTTTGTTACATTTCTATGTACAAAAGCTCTCCCTTATATACCTGAGGTATATAAGTAATGTATATAAAGGGAATGGGGGTCGATAAAGCTAAATAAATTAACAGACCAATAAATATATAAGCGGAAGTGCCCTTAAAATCATACTTTAATGAATTTTGTTACATTTCTATGTACAAAAGCTCTCCCTTATATACCTGAGGTATATAAGTAATGTATATAAAGGGAATGGGGGTCGATAAAGCTAAATAAATTAACATACCAATAAATATATAAGCGGAAGTGCCCTTAAAATCATACTTTAATGAATTTTGTTACATTTCTATGTACAAAAGCTCTCCCTTATATACCTGAGGTATATAAGTAATGTATATAAAGGGAATGGGGGTCGATAAAGCTAAATAAATTAACAGACCAATAAATATATAAGCGGAAGTGCCCTTAAAATCAATTTTCGCAGTTTCATAAAATTAATTTTGTTACATTTCCTTGTACATAAGGGCTCCCTTATATACCTGAAGTATATAAGTAATGTATATAAAGGGAATGGGGGTCGATAAAGCTAAATAAATTAACAGACCAATAAATATATAAGCGGAAGTGCCCTTAAAATCATACTTTAATGAATTTTGTTACATTTCTATGTACAAAAGCTCTCCCTTATATACCTGAGGTATATAAGTAATGTATATAAAGGGAATGGGGGTCGATAAAGCTAAATAAATTAACAGACCAATAAATATATAAGCGGAAGTGCCCTTAAAATCAATTTTCGCAGTTTCATAAAATTAATTTTGTTACATTTCCTTGTACATAAGGGCTCCCTTATATACCTGAAGTATATAAGTAATGTATATAAAGGGAATGGGGGTCGATAAAGCTAAATAAATTAACAGACCAATAAATATATAAGCGGAAGTGCCCTTAAAATCATACTTTAATGAATTTTGTTACATTTCTATGTACAAAAGCTCTCCCTTATATACCTGAGGTATATAAGTAATGTATATAAAGGGAATGGGGGTCGATAAAGCTAAATAAATTAACAGACCAATAAATATATAAGCGGAAGTGCCCTTAAAATCATACTTTAATGAATTTTGTTACATTTCTATGTACAAAAGCTCTCCCTTATATACCTGAGGTATATAAGTAATGTATATAAAGGGAATGGGGGTCGATAAAGCTAAATAAATTAACAGACCAATAAATATATAAGCGGAAGTGCCCTTAAAATCATACTTTAATGAATTTTGTTACATTTCTATGTACAAAAGCTCTCCCTTATATAGCTGAGGTATATAAGTAATGTATATAAAGGGAATGGGGGTCGATAAAGCTAAATAAATTAACAGGCCAATAAATATATAAGCGGAAGTGCCCTTAAAATCATACTTTAATGAATTTTGTTACATTTCTATGTACAAAAGCTCTCCCTTATATACCTGAGGTATATAAGTAATGTATATAAAGGGAATGGGGGTCGATAAAGCTAAATAAATTAACATACCAATAAATATATAAGCGGAAGTGCCCTTAAAATCATACTTTAATGAATTTTGTTACATTTCTATGTACAAAAGCTCTCCCTTATATACCTGAGGTATATAAGTAATGTATATAAAGGGAATGGGGGTCGATAAAGCTAAATAAATTAACAGACCAATAAATATATAAGCGGAAGTGCCCTTAAAATCAATTTTCGCAGTTTCATAAAATTAATTTTGTTACATTTCCTTGTACATAAGGGCTCCCTTATATACCTGAAGTATATAAGTAATGTATATAAAGGGAATGGGGGTCGATAAAGCTAAATAAATTAACAGACCAATAAATATATAAGCGGAAGTGCCCTTAAAATCATACTTTAATGAATTTTGTTACATTTCTATGTACAAAAGCTCTCCCTTATATACCTGAGGTATATAAGTAATGTATATAAAGGGAATGGGGGTCGATAAAGCTAAATAAATTAACAGACCAATAAATATATAAGCGGAAGTGCCCTTAAAATCAATTTTCGCAGTTTCATAAAATTAATTTTGTTACATTTCCTTGTACATAAGGGCTCCCTTATATACCTGAAGTATATAAGTAATGTATATAAAGGGAATGGGGGTCGATAAAGCTAAATAAATTAACAGACCAATAAATATATAAGCGGAAGTGCCCTTAAAATCATACTTTAATGAATTTTGTTACATTTCTATGTACAAAAGCTCTCCCTTATATACCTGAGGTATATAAGTAATGTATATAAAGGGAATGGGGGTCGATAAAGCTAAATAAATTAACAGACCAATAAATATATAAGCGGAAGTGCCCTTAAAATCATACTTTAATGAATTTTGTTACATTTCTATGTACAAAAGCTCTCCCTTATATACCTGAGGTATATAAGTAATGTATATAAAGGGAATGGGGGTCGATAAAGCTAAATAAATTAACAGACCAATAAATATATAAGCGGAAGTGCCCTTAAAATCATACTTTAATGAATTTTGTTACATTTCTATGTACAAAAGCTCTCCCTTATATAGCTGAGGTATATAAGTAATGTATATAAAGGGAATGGGGGTCGATAAAGCTAAATAAATTAACAGGCCAATAAATATATAAGCGGAAGTGCCCTTAAAATCAATTTTCGCAGTTTCATAAAATTAATTTTGTTACATTTCCTTGTACATAAGGGCTCCCTTATATACCTGAAGTATATAAGTAATGTATATAAAGGGAATGGGGGTCGATAAAGCTAAATAAATTAACAGACCAATAAATATATAAGCGGAAGTGCCCTTAAAATCAATTTTCGCAGTTTCATAAAATTAATTTTGTTACATTTCCTTGTACATAAGGGCTCCCTTATATACCTGAAGTATATAAGTAATGTATATAAAGGGAATGGGGGTCGATAAAGCTAAATAAATTAACAGACCAATAAATATATAAGCGGAAGTGCCCTTAAAATCAATTTTCGCAGTTTCATAAAATTAATTTTGTTACATTTCCTTGTACATAAGGGCTCCCTTATATACCTGAAGTATATAAGTAATGTATATAAAGGGAATGGGGGTCGATAAAGCTAAATAAATTAACAGACCAATAAATATATAAGCGGAAGTGCCCTTAAAATCAATTTTCGCAGTTTCATAAAATTAATTTTGTTACATTTCCTTGTACATAAGGGCTCCCTTATATACCTGAAGTATATAAGTAATGTATATAAAGGGAATGGGGGTCGATAAAGCTAAATAAATTAACAGACCAATAAATATATAAGCGGAAGTGCCCTTAAAATCATACTTTAATGAATTTTGTTACATTTCTATGTACAAAAGCTCTCCCTTATATACCTGAGGTATATAAGTAATGTATATAAAGGGAATGGGGGTCGATAAAGCTAAATAAATTAACAGACCAATAAATATATAAGCGGAAGTGCCCTTAAAATCAATTTTCGCAGTTTCATAAAATTAATTTTGTTACATTTCCTTGTACATAAGGGCTCCCTTATATACCTGAAGTATATAAGTAATGTACATAAAGGGAATGGGGGTCGATAAAGCTAAATAAATTAACAGACCAATAAATATATAAGCGGAAGTGCCCTTAAAATCATACTTTAATGAATTTTGTTACATTTCTATGTACAAAAGCTCTCCCTTATATACCTGAGGTATATAAGTAATGTATATAAAGGGAATGGGGGTCGATAAAGCTAAATAAATTAACAGACCAATAAATATATAAGCGGAAGTGCCCTTAAAATCATACTTTAATGAATTTTGTTACATTTCTATGTACAAAAGCTCTCCCTTATATACCTGAGGTATATAAGTAATGTATATAAAGGGAATGGGGGTCGATAAAGCTAAATAAATTAACAGACCAATAAATATATAAGCGGAAGTGCCCTTAAAATCAATTTTCGCAGTTTCATAAAATTAATTTTGTTACATTTCCTTGTACATAAGGGCTCCCTTATATACCTGAAGTATATAAGTAATGTATATAAAGGGAATGGGGGTCGATAAAGCTAAATAAATTAACAGACCAATAAATATATAAGCGGAAGTGCCCTTAAAATCAATTTTCGCAGTTTCATAAAATTAATTTTGTTACATTTCCTTGTACATAAGGGCTCCCTTATATACCTGAAGTATATAAGTAATGTATATAAAGGGAATGGGGGTCGATAAAGCTAAATAAATTAACAGACCAATAAATATATAAGCGGAAGTGCCCTTAAAATCATACTTTAATGAATTTTGTTACATTTCTATGTACAAAAGCTCTCCCTTATATACCTGAGGTATATAAGTAATGTATATAAAGGGAATGGGGGTCGATAAAGCTAAATAAATTAACAGACCAATAAATATATAAGCGGAAGTGCCCTTAAAATCATACTTTAATGAATTTTGTTACATTTCTATGTACAAAAGCTCTCCCTTATATACCTGAGGTATATAAGTAATGTATATAAAGGGTATGGGGGTCGATAAAGCTAAATAAATTAACAGACCAATAAATATATAAGCGGAAGTGCCCTTAAAATCATACTTTAATGAATTTTGTTACATTTCTATGTACAAAAGCTCTCCCTTATATACCTGAGGTATATAAGTAATGTATATAAAGGGAATGGGGGTCGATAAAGCTAAATAAATTAACAGACCAATAAATATATAAGCGGAAGTGCCCTTAAAATCATACTTTAATGAATTTTGTTACATTTCTATGTACAAAAGCTCTCCCTTATATACCTGAGGTATATAAGTAATGTATATAAAGGGAATGGGGGTCGATAAAGCTAAATAAATTAACAGACCAATAAATATATAAGCGGAAGTGCCCTTAAAATCAATTTTCGCAGTTTCATAAAATTAATTTTGTTACATTTCCTTGTACATAAGGGCTGCCTTATATACCTGAAGTATATAAGTAATGTATATAAAGGGAATGGGGGTCGATAAAGCTAAATAAATTAACAGACCAATAAATATATAAGTGGAAGTGCCCTTAAAATCATACTTTAATGAATTTTGTTACATTTCTATGTACAAAAGCTCTCCCTTATATACCTGAGGTATATAAGTAATGTATATAAAGGGAATGGGGGTCGATAAAGCTAAATAAATTAACAGACCAATAAATATATAAGCGGAAGTGCCCTTAAAATCAATTTTCGCAGTTTCATAAAATTAATTTTGTTACATTTCCTTGTACATACGGGCTCCCTTATATACCTGAAGTATATAAGTAATGTATATAAAGGGAATGGGGGTCGATAAAGCTAAATAAATTAACAGACCAATAAATATATAAGCGGAAGTGCCCTTAAAATCATACTTTAATGAATTTTGTTACATTTCTATGTACAAAAGCTCTCCCTTATATACCTGAGGTATATAAGTAATGTATATAAAGGGAATGGGGGTCGATAAAGCTAAATAAATTAACAGACCAATAAATATATAAGCGGAAGTGCCCTTAAAATCATACTTTAATGAATTTTGTTACATTTCTATGTACAAAAGCTCTCCCTTATATACCTGAGGTATATAAGTAATGTATATAAAGGGTATGGGGGTCGATAAAGCTAAATAAATTAACAGACCAATAAATATATAAGCGGAAGTGCCCTTAAAATCATACTTTAATGAATTTTGTTACATTTCTATGTACAAAAGCTCTCCCTTATATACCTGAGGTATATAAGTAATGTATATAAAGGGAATGGGGGTCGATAAAGCTAAATAAATTAACAGACCAATAAATATATAAGCGGAAGTGCCCTTAAAATCATACTTTAATGAATTTTGTTACATTTCTATGTACAAAAGCTCTCCCTTATATACCTGAGGTATATAAGTAATGTATATAAAGGGAATGGGGGTCGATAAAGCTAAATAAATTAACAGACCAATAAATATATAAGCGGAAGTGCCCTTAAAATCAATTTTCGCAGTTTCATAAAATTAATTTTGTTACATTTCCTTGTACATAAGGGCTGCCTTATATACCTGAAGTATATAAGTAATGTATATAAAGGGAATGGGGGTCGATAAAGCTAAATAAATTAACAGACCAATAAATATATAAGTGGAAGTGCCCTTAAAATCATACTTTAATGAATTTTGTTACATTTCTATGTACAAAAGCTCTCCCTTATATACCTGAGGTATATAAGTAATGTATATAAAGGGAATGGGGGTCGATAAAGCTAAATAAATTAACAGACCAATAAATATATAAGCGGAAGTGCCCTTAAAATAAATTTTCGCAGTTTCATAAAATTAATTTTGTTACATTTCCTTGTACATAAGGGCTCCCTTATATACCTGAAGTATATAAGTAATGTATATAAAGGGAATGGGGGTCGATAAAGCTAAATAAATTAACAGACCAATAAATATATAAGCGGAAGTGCCCTTAAAATCATACTTTAATGAATTTTGTTACATTTCTATGTACAAAAGCTCTCCCTTATATACCTGAGGTATATAAGTAATGTATATAAAGGGAATGGGGGTCGATAAAGCTAAATAAATTAACAGACCAATAAATATATAAGCGGAAGTGCCCTTAAAATCAATTTTCGCAGTTTCATAAAATTAATTTTGTTACATTTCCTTGTACATAAGGGCTCCCTTATATACCTGAAGTATATAAGTAATGTATATAGAGGGAATGGGGGTCGATAAAGCTAAATAAATTAACAGACCAATAAATATATAAGCGGAAGTGCCCTTAAAATCATACTTTAATGAATTTTGTTACATTTCTATGTACAAAAGCTCTCCCTTATATACCTGAGGTATATAAATAATGTATATAAAGGGAATGGGGGTCGATAAAGCTAAATAAATTAACAGACCAATAAATATATAAGCGGAAGTGCCCTTAAAATCAATTTTCGCAGTTTCATAAAATTAATTTTGTTACATTTCCTTGTACATAAGGGCTCCCTTATATACCTGAAGTATATAAGTAATGTATATAAAGGGAATGGGGGTCGATAAAGCTAAATAAATTAACAGACCCATAAATATATAAGCGGAAGTGCCCTTAAAATCATACTTTTATGAATTTTGTTACATTTCTATGTACAAAAGCTCTCCCTTATATACCTGAGGTATATAAATAATGTATATAAAGGGAATGGGGGTCGATAAAGCTAAATAAATTAACAGACAAATAAATATATAAGCGGAAGTGCCCTTAAAATCAATTTTCGCAGTTTCATAAAATTAATTTTGGTACATTTCCTTGTACATAAGGGCTCCCTTATATACCTGAAGTATATAAGTAATGTATATAAAGGGAATGGGGGTCGATAAAGCTAAATGAATTAACAGACCAATAAATATATAAGCGGAAGTGCCCTTAAAATCATACTTTAATGAATTTTGTTACATTTCTATGTACAAAAGCTCTCCCTTATATACCTGAGGTATATAAGTAATGTATATAAAGGGAATGGGGGTCGATAAAGCTAAATAAATTAACAGACCAATAAATATATAAGCGGAAGTGCCCTTAAAATCAATTTTCGCAGTTTCATAAAATTAATTTTGTTACATTTCCTTGTACATAAGGGCTCCCTTATATACCTGAAGTATATAAGTAATGTATATAAAGGGAATGGGGGTCTATAAAGCTAAATAAATTAACAGACCAATAAATATATAAGCGGAAGTGCCCTTAAAATCATACTTTAATGAATTTTATTACATATCTATGTACAAAAGCTCTCCCTTATATACCTGAGGTATATAAGTAATGTATATAAAGGGAATGGGGGTCGATAAAGCTAAATAAATTAACAGACCAATAAATATATAAGCGGAAATGCCCTTAAAATCATACTTTAATGAATTTTGTTACATTTCTATGTACAAAAGCTCTCCCTTATATACCTGAGGTATATAAGTAATGTATATAAAGGGAATGGGGGTCGATAAAGCTAAATAAATTAACAGACCAATAAATATATAAGCGGAAGTGCCCTTAAAATCATACTTTAATGAATTTTGTTACATTTCTATGTACAAAAGCTCTCCCTTATATACCTGAGGTATATAAGTAATGTATATAAAGGGAATGGGGGTCGATAAAGCTAAATAAATTAACAGACCAATAAATATATAAGCGGAAGTGCCCTTAAAATCAATTTTCGCAGTTTCATAAAATTAATTTTGTTACATTTCCTTGTACATAAGGGCTCCCTTATATACCTGAAGTATATAAGTAATGTATATAAAGGGAATGGGGGTCGATAAAGCTAAATAAATTAACAGACCAATAAATATATAAGCGGAAGTGCCCTTAAAATCAATTTTCGCAGTTTCATAAAATTAATTTTGTTACATTTCCTTGTACATAAGGGCTCCCTTATATACCTGAAGTATATAAGTAATGTATATAAAGGGAATGGGGGTCGATAAAGCTAAATAAATTAACAGACCAATAAATATATAAGCGGAAGTGCCCTTAAAATCATACTTTAATGAATTTTGTTACATTTCTATGTACAAAAGCTCTCCCTTATATACCTGAGGTATATAAGTAATGTATATAAAGGGAATGGGGGTCGATTAAGCTAAATAAATTAACAGACCAATAAATATATAAGCGGAAGTGCCCTTAAAATCATACTTTAATGAATTTTGTTACATTTCTATGTACAAAAGCTCTCCCTTATATACCTGAGGTATATAAGTAATGTATATAAAGGGTATGGGGGTCGATAAAGCTAAATAAATTAACAGACCAATAAATATATAAGCGGAAGTGCCCTTAAAATCATACTTTAATGAATTTTGTTACATTTCTATGTACAAAAGCTCTCCCTTATATACCTGAGGTATATAAGTAATGTATATAAAGGGAATGGGGGTCGATAAAGCTAAATAAATTAACAGACCAATAAATATATAAGCGGAAGTGCCCTTAAAATCATACTTTAATGAATTTTGTTACATTTCTATGTACAAAAGCTCTCCCTTATATACCTGAGGTATATAAGTAATGTATATAAAGGGAATGGGGGTCGATAAAGCTAAATAAATTAACAGACCAATAAATATATAAGCGGAAGTGCCCTTAAAATCAATTTTCGCAGTTTCATAAAATTAATTTTGTTACATTTCCTTGTACATAAGGGCTGCCTTATATACCTGAAGTATATAAGTAATGTATATAAAGGGAATGGGGGTCGATAAAGCTAAATAAATTAACAGACCAATAAATATATAAGTGGAAGTGCCCTTAAAATCATACTTTAATGAATTTTGTTACATTTCTATGTACAAAAGCTCTCCCTTATATACCTGAGGTATATAAGTAATGTATATAAAGGGAATGGGGGTCGATAAAGCTAAATAAATTAACAGACCAATAAATATATAAGCGGAAGTGCCCTTAAAATAAATTTTCGCAGTTTCATAAAATTAATTTTGTTACATTTCCTTGTACATAAGGGCTCCCTTATATACCTGAAGTATATAAGTAATGTATATAAAGGGAATGGGGGTCGATAAAGCTAAATAAATTAACAGACCAATAAATATATAAGCGGAAGTGCCCTTAAAATCATACTTTAATGAATTTTGTTACATTTCTGTGTACAAAAGCTCTCCCTTATATACCTGAGGTATATAAGTAATGTATATAAAGGGAATGGGGGTCGATAAAGCTAAATAAATTAACAGACCAATAAATATATAAGCGGAAGTGCCCTTAAAATCAATTTTCGCAGTTTCATAAAATTAATTTTGTTACATTTCCTTGTACATAAGGGCTCCCTTATATACCTGAAGTATATAAGTAATGTATATAGAGGGAATGGGGGTCGATAAAGCTAAATAAATTAACAGACCAATAAATATATAAGCGGAAGTGCCCTTAAAATCATACTTTAATGAATTTTGTTACATTTCTATGTACAAAAGCTCTCCCTTATATACCTGAGGTATATAAATAATGTATATAAAGGGAATGGGGGTCGATAAAGCTAAATAAATTAACAGACCAATAAATATATAAGCGGAAGTGCCCTTAAAATCAATTTTCGCAGTTTCATAAAATTAATTTTGTTACATTTCCTTGTACATAAGGGCTCCCTTATATACCTGAAGTATATAAGTAATGTATATAAAGGGAATGGGGGTCGATAAAGCTAAATAAATTAACAGACCCATAAATATATAAGCGGAAGTGCCCTTAAAATCATACTTTTATGAATTTTGTTACATTTCTATGTACAAAAGCTCTCCCTTATATACCTGAGGTATATAAATAATGTATATAAAGGGAATGGGGGTCGATAAAGCTAAATAAATTAACAGACAAATAAATATATAAGCGGAAGTGCCCTTAAAATCAATTTTCGCAGTTTCATAAAATTAATTTTGGTACATTTCCTTGTACATAAGGGCTCCCTTATATACCTGAAGTATATAAGTAATGTATATAAAGGGAATGGGGGTCGATAAAGCTAAATAAATTAACAGACCAATAAATATATAAGCGGAAGTGCCCTTAAAATCATACTTTAATGAATTTTGTTACATTTCTATGTACAAAAGCTCTCCCTTATATACCTGAGGTATATAAGTAATGTATATAAAGGGAATGGGGGTCGATAAAGCTAAATAAATTAACAGACCAATAAATATATAAGCGGAAGTGCCCTTAAAATCAATTTTCGCAGTTTCATAAAATTAATTTTGTTACATTTCCTTGTACATAAGGGCTCCCTTATATACCTGAAGTATATAAGTAATGTATATAAAGGGAATGGGGGTCTATAAAGCTAAATAAATTAACAGACCAATAAATATATAAGCGGAAGTGCCCTTAAAATCATACTTTAATGAATTTTATTACATATCTATGTACAAAAGCTCTCCCTTATATACCTGAGGTATATAAGTAATGTATATAAAGGGAATGGGGGTCGATAAAGCTAAATAAATTAACAGACCAATAAATATATAAGCGGAAATGCCCTTAAAATCATACTTTAATGAATTTTGTTACATTTATATGTACAAAAGCTCTCCCTTATATACCTGAGGTATATAAGTAATGTATATAAAGGGAATGGGGGTCGATAAAGCTAAATAAATTAACAGACCAATAAATATATAAGCGGAAGTGCCCTTAAAATCATACTTTAATGAATTTTGTTACATTTCTATGTACAAAAGCTCTCCCTTATATACCTGAGGTATATAAGTAATGTATATAAAGGGAATGGGGGTCGATAAAGCTAAATAAATTAACATACCAATAAATATATAAGCGGAAGTGCCCTTAAAATCATACTTTAATGAATTTTGTTACATTTCTATGTACAAAAGCTCTCCCTTATATACCTGAGGTATATAAGTAATGTATATAAAGGGAATGGGGGTCGATAAAGCTAAATAAATTAACAGACCAATAAATATATAAGCGGAAGTGCCCTTAAAATCATACTTTAATGAATTTTGTTACATTTCTATGTACAAAAGCTCTCCCTTATATACCTGAGGTATATAAGTAATGTATATAAAGGGAATGGGGGTCGATAAAGCTAAATAAATTAACAGACCAATAAATATATAAGCGGAAGTGCCCTTAAAATCAATTTTCGCAGTTTCATAAAATTAATTTTGTTACATTTCCTTGTACATAAGGGCTCCCTTATATACCTGAAGTATATAAGTAATGTATATAAAGGGAATGGGGGTCGATAAAGCTAAATAAATTAACAGACCAATAAATATATAAGCGGAAGTGCCCTTAAAATCAATTTTCGCAGTTTCATAAAATTAATTTTGTTACATTTCCTTGTACATAAGGGCTCCCTTATATACCTGAAGTATATAAGTAATGTATATAAAGGGAATGGGGGTCGATAAAGCTAAATAAATTAACAGACCAATAAATATATAAGCGGAAGTGCCCTTAAAATCATACTTTAATGAATTTTGTTACATTTCTATGTACAAAAGCTCTCCCTTATATACCTGAGGTATATAAGTAATGTATATAAAGGGAATGGGGGTCGATAAAGCTAAATAAATTAACAGACCAATAAATATATAAGCGGAAGTGCCCTTAAAATCATACTTTAATGAATTTTGTTACATTTCTATGTACAAAAGCTCTCCCTTATATACCTGAGGTATATAAGTAATGTATATAAAGGGTATGGGGGTCGATAAAGCTAAATAAATTAACAGACCAATAAATATATAAGCGGAAGTGCCCTTAAAATCATACTTTAATGAATTTTGTTACATTTCTATGTACAAAAGCTCTCCCTTATATACCTGAGGTATATAAGTAATGTATATAAAGGGAATGGGGGTCGATAAAGCTAAATAAATTAACAGACCAATAAATATATAAGCGGAAGTGCCCTTAAAATCATACTTTAATGAATTTTGTTACATTTCTATGTACAAAAGCTCTCCCTTATATACCTGAGGTATATAAGTAATGTATATAAAGGGAATGGGGGTCGATAAAGCTAAATAAATTAACAGACCAATAAATATATAAGCGGAAGTGCCCTTAAAATCAATTTTCGCAGTTTCATAAAATTAATTTTGTTACATTTCCTTGTACATAAGGGCTGCCTTATATACCTGAAGTATATAAGTAATGTATATAAAGGGAATGGGGGTCGATAAAGCTAAATAAATTAACAGACCAATAAATATATAAGTGGAAGTGCCCTTAAAATCATACTTTAATGAATTTTGTTACATTTCTATGTACAAAAGCTCTCCCTTATATACCTGAGGTATATAAGTAATGTATATAAAGGGAATGGGGGTCGATAAAGCTAAATAAATTAACAGACCAATAAATATATAAGCGGAAGTGCCCTTAAAATCAATTTTCGCAGTTTCATAAAATTAATTTTGTTACATTTCCTTGTACATAAGGGCTCCCTTATATACCTGAAGTATATAAGTAATGTATATAAAGGGAATGGGGGTCGATAAAGCTAAATAAATTAACAGACCAATAAATATATAAGCGGAAGTGCCCTTAAAATCATACTTTAATGAATTTTGTTACATTTCTATGTACAAAAGCTCTCCCTTATATACCTGAGGTATATAAGTAATGTATATAAAGGGAATGGGGGTCGATAAAGCTAAATAAATTAACAGACCAATAAATATATAAGCGGAAGTGCCCTTAAAATTAATTTTCGCAGTTTCATAAAATTAATTTTGTTACATTTCCTTGTACATAAGGGCTCCCTTATATACCTGAAGTATATAAGTAATGTATATAAAGGGAATGGGGGTCGATAAAGCTAAATAATTTAACAGACCAATAAATATATAAGCGGAAGTGCCCTTAAAATCATACTTTAATGAATTTTGTTACATTTCTATGTGCAAAAGCTCTCCCTTATATACCTGAGGTATATAAGTAATGTATATAAAGGGAATGGGGGTCGATAAAGCTAAATAAATTAACAGACCAATAAATATATAAGCGGAAGTGCCCTTAAAATCAATTTTCGCAGTTTCATAAAATTAATTTTGTTACATTTCCTTGTACATAAGGGCTCCCTTATATACCTGAAGTATATAAGTAATGTATATAAAGGGAATGGGGGTCGATAAAGCTAAATAAATTAACAGACCAATAAATATATAAGCGGAAGTGCCCTTAAAATCAATTTTCGCAGTTTCATAAAATTAATTTTGTTACATTTCCTTGTACATAAGGGCTCCCTTATATACCTGAAGTATATAAGTAATGTATATAAAGGGAATGGGGGTCGATAAAGCTAAATAAATTAACAGACCAATAAATATATAAGCGGAAGTGCCCTTAAAATCATACTTTAATGAATTTTGTTACATTTCTATGTACAAAAGCTCTCCCTTATATACCTGAGGTATATAAGTAATGTATATAAAGGGAATGGGGGTCGATAAAGCTAAATAAATTAACAGACCAATAAATATATAAGCGGAAGTGCCCTTAAAATCAATTTTCGCAGTTTCATAAAATTAATTTTGTTACATTTCCTTGTACATAAGGGCTCCCTTATATACCTGAAGTATATAAGTAATGTATATAAAGGGAAGGGGGTCGATAAAGCTAAATAAATTAACAGACCCATAAATATATAAGCGGAAGTGCCCTTAAAATCATACTTTTATGAATTTTGTTACATTTCTATGTACAAAAGCTCTCCCTTATATACCTGAGGTATATAAATAATGTATATAAAGGGAATGGGGGTCGATAAAGCTAAATAAATTAACAGACCAATAAATATATCAGCGGAAGTGCCCTTAAAATCAATTTTCGCAGTTTCATAAAATTAATTTTGTTACATTTCCTTGTACATAAGGGCTCCCTTATATACCTGAAGTATATAAGTAATGTATATAAAGGGAAGGGGGTCGATAAAGCTAAATAAATTAACAGACCCATAAATATATAAGCGGAAGTGCCCTTAAAATCATACTTTTATGAATTTTGTTACATTTCTATGTACAAAAGCTCTCCCTTATATACCTGAGGTATATAAGTGATGTATATAAAGGGAATGGGGGTCGATAAAGCTAAATAAATTAACAGACCAATAAATATATAAGCGGAAGTGCCCTTAAAATCAATTTTCGCAGTTTCATAAAATTAATTTTGTTACATTTCCTTGTACATAAGGGCTCCCTTATATACCTGAAGTATATAAGTAATGTATATAAAGGGAATGGGGGTCGATAAAGCTAAATAATTTAACAGACCAATAAATATATAAGCGGAAGTGCCCTTAAAATCATACTTTAATGAATTTTGTTACATTTCTATGTACAAAAGCTCTCCCTTATATACCTGAGGTATATAAGTAATGTATATAAAGGGAATGGGGGTCGATAAAGCTAAATAAATTAACAGACCAATAAATATATAAGCGGAAGTGCCCTTAAAATCAATTTTCGCAGTTTCATAAAATTAATTTTGTTACATTTCCTTGTACATAAGGGCTCCCTTATATACCTGAAGTATATAAGTAATGTATATAAAGGGAATGGGGGTCGAGAAAGCTAAATAAATTAACAGACCAATAAATATATAAGCGGAAGTGCCCTTAAAATCATACTTTAATGAATTTTATTACATATCTATGTACAAAAGCTCTCCCTTATATACCTGAGGTATATAAGTAATGTATATAAAGGGAATGGGGGTCGATAAAGCTAAATAAATTAACAGACCAATAAATATATAAGCGGAAATGCCCTTAAAATCATACTTTAATGAATTTTGTTACATTTATATGTACAAAAGCTCTCCCTTATATACCTGAGGTATATAAGTAATGTATATAAAGGGAATGGGGGTCGATAAAGCTAAATAAATTAACAGACCAATAAATATATAAGCGGAAGTGCCCTTAAAATCAATTTTCGCAGTTTCATAAAATTAATTTTGTTACATTTCCTTGTACATAAGGGCTCCCTTATATACCTGAAGTATATAAGTAATGTATATAAAGGGAATGGGGGTCTATAAAGCTAAATAAATTAACAGACCAATAAATATATAAGCGGAAGTGCCCTTAAAATCATACTTTAATGAATTTTATTACATATCTATGTACAAAAGCTCTCCCTTATATACCTGAGGTATATAAGTAATGTATATAAAGGGAATGGGGGTCGATAAAGCTAAATAAATTAACAGACCAATAAATATATAAGCGGAAATGCCCTTAAAATCATACTTTAATGAATTTTGTTACATTTATATGTACAAAAGCTCTCCCTTATATACCTGAGGTATATAAGTAATGTATATAAAGGGAATGGGGGTCGATAAAGCTAAATAAATTAACAGACCAATAAATATATAAGCGGAAGTGCCCTTAAAATCAATTTTCGCAGTTTCATAAAATTAATTTTGTTACATTTCCTTGTACATAAGGGCTCCCTTATATACCTGAAGTATATAAGTAATGTATATAGAGGGAATGGGGGTCGATAAAGCTAAATAAATTAACAGACCAATAAATATATAAGCGGAAGTGCCCTTAAAATCATACTTTAATGAATTTTGTTACATTTCTATGTACAAAAGCTCTCCCTTATATACCTGAGGTATATAAATAATGTATATAAAGGGAATGGGGGTCGATAAAGCTAAATAAATTAACAGACCAATAAATATATAAGCGGAAGTGCCCTTAAAATCAATTTTCGCAGTTTCATAAAATTAATTTTGTTACATTTCCTTGTACATAAGGGCTCCCTTATATACCTGAAGTATATAAGTAATGTATATAAAGGGAATGGGGGTCGATAAAGCTAAATAAATTAACAGACCCATAAATATATAAGCGGAAGTGCCCTTAAAATCATACTTTTATGAATTTTGTTACATTTCTATGTACAAAAGCTCTCCCTTATATACCTGAGGTATATAAATAATGTATATAAAGGGAATGGGGGTCGATAAAGCTAAATAAATTAACAGACAAATAAATATATAAGCGGAAGTGCCCTTAAAATCAATTTTCGCAGTTTCATAAAATTAATTTTGGTACATTTCCTTGTACATAAGGGCTCCCTTATATACCTGAAGTATATAAGTAATGTATATAAAGGGAATGGGGGTCGATAAAGCTAAATAAATTAACAGACCAATAAATATATAAGCGGAAGTGCCCTTAAAATCATACTTTAATGAATTTTGTTACATTTCTATGTACAAAAGCTCTCCCTTATATACCTGAGGTATATAAGTAATGTATATAAAGGGAATGGGGGTCGATAAAGCTAAATAAATTAACAGACCAATAAATATATAAGCGGAAGTGCCCTTAAAATCAATTTTCGCAGTTTCATAAAATTAATTTTGTTACATTTCCTTGTACATAAGGGCTCCCTTATATACCTGAAGTATATAAGTAATGTATATAAAGGGAATGGGGGTCTATAAAGCTAAATAAATTAACAGACCAATAAATATATAAGCGGAAGTGCCCTTAAAATCATACTTTAATGAATTTTATTACATATCTATGTACAAAAGCTCTCCCTTATATACCTGAGGTATATAAGTAATGTATATAAAGGGAATGGGGGTCGATAAAGCTAAATAAATTAACAGACCAATAAATATATAAGCGGAAATGCCCTTAAAATCATACTTTAATGAATTTTGTTACATTTATATGTACAAAAGCTCTCCCTTATATACCTGAGGTATATAAGTAATGTATATAAAGGGAATGGGGGTCGATAAAGCTAAATAAATTAACAGACCAATAAATATATAAGCGGAAGTGCCCTTAAAATCATACTTTAATGAATTTTGTTACATTTCTATGTACAAAAGCTCTCCCTTATATACCTGAGGTATATAAGTAATGTATATAAAGGGAATGGGGGTCGATAAAGCTAAATAAATTAACATACCAATAAATATATAAGCGGAAGTGCCCTTAAAATCATACTTTAATGAATTTTGTTACATTTCTATGTACAAAAGCTCTCCCTTATATACCTGAGGTATATAAGTAATGTATATAAAGGGAATGGGGGTCGATAAAGCTAAATAAATTAACAGACCAATAAATATATAAGCGGAAGTGCCCTTAAAATCATACTTTAATGAATTTTGTTACATTTCTATGTACAAAAGCTCTCCCTTATATACCTGAGGTATATAAGTAATGTATATAAAGGGAATGGGGGTCGATAAAGCTAAATAAATTAACAGACCAATAAATATATAAGCGGAAGTGCCCTTAAAATCAATTTTCGCAGTTTCATAAAATTAATTTTGTTACATTTCCTTGTACATAAGGGCTCCCTTATATACCTGAAGTATATAAGTAATGTATATAAAGGGAATGGGGGTCGATAAAGCTAAATAAATTAACAGACCAATAAATATATAAGCGGAAGTGCCCTTAAAATCAATTTTCGCAGTTTCATAAAATTAATTTTGTTACATTTCCTTGTACATAAGGGCTCCCTTATATACCTGAAGTATATAAGTTATGTATATAAAGGGAATGGGGGTCGATAAAGCTAAATAAATTAACAGACCAATAAATATATAAGCGGAAGTGCCCTTAAAATCATACTTTAATGAATTTTGTTACATTTCTATGTACAAAAGCTCTCCCTTATATACCTGAGGTATATAAGTAATGTATATAAAGGGAATGGGGGTCGATAAAGCTAAATAAATTAACAGACCAATAAATATATAAGCGGAAGTGCCCTTAAAATCATACTTTAATGAATTTTGTTACATTTCTATGTACAAAAGCTCTCCCTTATATACCTGAGGTATATAAGTAATGTATATAAAGGGTATGGGGGTCGATAAAGCTAAATAAATTAACAGACCAATAAATATATAAGCGGAAGTGCCCTTAAAATCATACTTTAATGAATTTTGTTACATTTCTATGTACAAAAGCTCTCCCTTATATACCTGAGGTATATAAGTAATGTATATAAAGGGAATGGGGGTCGATAAAGCTAAATAAATTAACAGACCAATAAATATATAAGCGGAAGTGCCCTTAAAATCATACTTTAATGAATTTTGTTACATTTCTATGTACAAAAGCTCTCCCTTATATACCTGAGGTATATAAGTAATGTATATAAAGGGAATGGGGGTCGATAAAGCTAAATAAATTAACAGACCAATAAATATATAAGCGGAAGTGCCCTTAAAATCAATTTTCGCAGTTTCATAAAATTAATTTTGTTACATTTCCTTGTACATAAGGGCTGCCTTATATACCTGAAGTATATAAGTAATGTATATAAAGGGAATGGGGGTCGATAAAGCTAAATAAATTAACAGACCAATAAATATATAAGTGGAAGTGCCCTTAAAATCATACTTTAATGAATTTTGTTACATTTCTATGTACAAAAGCTCTCCCTTATATACCTGAGGTATATAAGTAATGTATATAAAGGGAATGGGGGTCGATAAAGCTAAATAAATTAACAGACCAATAAATATATAAGCGGAAGTGCCCTTAAAATCAATTTTCGCAGTTTCATAAAATTAATTTTGTTACATTTCCTTGTACATAAGGGCTCCCTTATATACCTGAAGTATATAAGTAATGTATATAAAGGGAATGGGGGTCGATAAAGCTAAATAAATTAACAGACCAATAAATATATAAGCGGAAGTGCCCTTAAAATCATACTTTAATGAATTTTGTTACATTTCTATGTACAAAAGCTCTCCCTTATATACCTGAGGTATATAAGTAATGTATATAAAGGGAATGGGGGTCGATAAAGCTAAATAAATTAACAGACCAATAAATATATAAGCGGAAGTGCCCTTAAAATCAATTTTCGCAGTTTCATAAAATTAATTTTGTTACATTTCCTTGTACATAAGGGCTCCCTTATATACCTGAAGTATATAAGTAATGTATATAAAGGGAATGGGGGTCGATAAAGCTAAATAAATTAACAGACCAATAAATATATAAGCGGAAGTGCCCTTAAAATCATACTTTAATGAATTTTGTTACATTTCTATGTACAAAAGCTCTCCCTTATATACCTGAGGTATATAAATAATGTATATAAAGGGAATGGGGGTCGATAAAGCTAAATAAATTAACAGACCAATAAATATATCAGCGGAAGTGCCCTTAAAATCAATTTTCGCAGTTTCATAAAATTAATTTTGTTACATTTCCTTGTACATAAGGGCTCCCTTATATACCTGAAGTATATAAGTAATGTATATAAAGGGAAGGGGGTCGATAAAGCTAAATAAATTAACAGACCCATAAATATATAAGCGGAAGTGCCCTTAAAATCATACTTTTATGAATTTTGTTACATTTCTATGTACAAAAGCTCTCCCTTATATACCTGAGGTATATAAGTAATGTATATAAAGGGAATGGGGGTCGATAAAGCTAAATAAATTAACAGACCAATAAATATATAAGCGGAAGTGCCCTTAAAATCAATTTTCGCAGTTTCATAAAATTAATTTTGTTACATTTCCTTGTACATAAGGGCTCCCTTATATACCTGAAGTATATAAGTAATGTATATAAAGGGAATGGGGGTCGATAAAGCTAAATAATTTAACAGACCAATAAATATATAAGCGGAAGTGCCCTTAAAATCATACTTTAATGAATTTTGTTACATTTCTATGTACAAAAGCTCTCCCTTATATACCTGAGGTATATAAGTAATGTATATAAAGGGAATGGGGGTCGATAAAGCTAAATAAATTAACAGACCAATAAATATATAAGCGGAAGTGCCCTTAAAATCAATTTTCGCAGTTTCATAAAATTAATTTTGTTACATTTCCTTGTACATAAGGGCTCCCTTATATACCTGAAGTATATAAGTAATGTATATAAAGGGAATGGGGGCTATAAAGCTAAATAAATTAACAGACCAATAAATATATAAGCGGAAGTGCCCTTAAAATCATACTTTAATGAATTTTATTACATATCTATGTACAAAAGCTCTCCCTTATATACCTGAGGTATATAAGTAATGTATATAAAGGGAATGGGGGTCGATAAAGCTAAATAAATTAACAGACCAATAAATATATAAGCGGAAATGCCCTTAAAATCATACTTTAATGAATTTTGTTACATTTATATGTACAAAAGCTCTCCCTTATATACCTGAGGTATATAAGTAATGTATATAAAGGGAATGGGGGTCGATAAAGCTAAATAAATTAACAGACCAATAAATATATAAGCGGAAGTGCCCTTAAAATCATACTTTAATGAATTTTGTTACATTTCTATGTACAAAAGCTCTCCCTTATATACCTGAGGTATATAAGTAATGTATATAAAGGGAATGGGGGTCGATAAAGCTAAATAAATTAACAGACCAATAAATATATAAGCGGAAGTGCCCTTAAAATCATACTTTAATGAATTTTGTTACATTTCTATGTACAAAAGCTCTCCCTTATATACCTGAGGTATATAAGTAATGTATATAAAGGGAATGGGGGTCGATAAAGCTAAATAAATTAACAGACCAATAAATATATAAGCGGAAGTGCCCTTAAAATCAATTTTCGCAGTTTCATAAAATTAATTTTGTTACATTTCCTTGTACATAAGGGCTCCCTTATATACCTGAAGTATATAAGTAATGTATATAAAGGGAATGGGGGTCGATAAAGCTAAATAAATTAACAGACCAATAAATATATAAGCGGAAGTGCCCTTAAAATCATACTTTAATGAATTTTGTTACATTTCTATGTACAAAAGCTCTCCCTTATATACCTGAGGTATATAAGTAATGTATATAAAGGGAATGGGGGTCGATAAAGCTAAATAAATTAACAGACCAATAAATATATAAGCGGAAGTGCCCTTAAAATCATACTTTAATGAATTTTGTTACATTTCTATGTACAAAAGCTCTCCCTTATATAGCTGAGTTATATAAGTAATGTATATAAAGGGAGGGGGGTCGATAAAGCTAAATAAATTAACAGACCAATAAATATATAAGCGGAAGTGCCCTTAAAATCAATTTTCGCAGTTTCATAAAATTAATTTTGTTACATTTCCTTGTACATAAGGGCTCCCTTATATACCTGAAGTATATAAGTAATGTATATAAAGGGAATGGGGGTCGATAAAGCTAAATAAATTAACAGACCAATAAATATATAAGCGGAAGTGCCCTTAAAATCATACTTTAATGAATTTTGTTACATTTCTATGTAAAAAAGCTCTCCCTTATATACCTGAGGTATATAAGTAATGTATATAAAGGGAATGGGGGTCGATAAAGCTAAATAAATTAACAGACCAATAAATATATAAGCGGAAGTGCCCTTAAAATCAATTTTCGCAGTTTCATAAAATTAATTTTGTTACATTTCCTTGTACATAAGGGCTCCCTTATATACCTGAAGTATATAAGTAATGTATATAAAGGGAATGGGGGTCGATAAAGCTAAATAAATTAACAGACCAATAAATATATAAGCGGAAGTGCCCTTAAAATCATACTTTAATGAATTTTGTTACATTTCTATGTACAAAAGCTCTCCCTTATATACCTGAGGTATATAAGTAATGTATATAAAGGGAATGGGGGTCGATAAAGCTAAATAAATTAACAGACCAATAAATATATAAGCGGAAGTGCCCTTAAAATCAATTTTCGCAGTTTCATAAAATTAATTTTGTTACATTTCCTTGTACATAAGGGCTCCCTTATATACCTGAAGTATATAAGTAATGTATATAAAGGGAATGGGGGTCGATAAAGCTAAATAAATTAACAGACCAATAAATATATAAGCGGAAGTGCCCTTAAAATCAATTTTCGCAGTTTCATAAAATTAATTTTGTTACATTTCCTTGTACATAAAGGCTCCCTTATATACCTGAAGTATATAAGTAATGTATATAAAGGGAATGGGGGTCGATAAAGCTAAATAAATTAACAGACCAATAAATATATAAGCGGAAGTGCCCTTAAAATCATACTTTAATGAATTTTGTTACATTTCTATGTACAAAAGCTCTCCCTTATATACCTGAGGTATATAAGTAATGTATATAAAGGGTATGGGGGTCGATAAAGCTAAATAAATTAACAGACCAATAAATATATAAGCGGAAGTGCCCTTAAAATCATACTTTAATGAATTTTGTTACATTTCTATGTACAAAAGCTCTCCCTTATATACCTGAGGTATATTAGTAATGTATATAAAGGGAATGGGGGTCGATAAAGCTAAATAAATTAACAGACCAATAAATATATAAGCGGAAGTGCCCTTAAAATCATACTTTAATGAATTTTGTTACATTTCTATGTACAAAAGCTCTCCCTTATATACCTGAGGTATATAAGTAATGTATATAAAGGGAATGGGGGTCGATAAAGCTAAATAAATTAACAGACCAATAAATATATAAGCGGAAGTGCCCTTAAAATCATACTTTAATGAATTTTGTTACATTTCTATGTACAAAAGCTCTCCCTTATATACCTGAGGTATATAAGTAATGTATATAAAGGGAATGGGGGTCGATAAAGCTAAATAAATTAACAGACCAATAAATATATAAGCGGAAGTGCCCTTAAAATCAATTTTCGCAGTTTCATAAAATTAATTTTGTTACATTTCCTTGTACATAAGGGCTCCCTTATATACCTGAAGTATATAAGTAATGTATATAAAGGGAATGGGGGTCGATAAAGCTAAATAAATTAACAGACCAATAAATATATAAGTGGAAGTGCCCTTAAAATCATACTTTAATGAATTTTGTTACATTTCTATGTACAAAAGCTCTCCCTTATATACCTGAGGTATATAAGTAATGTATATAAAGGGAATGGGGGTCGATAAAGCCAAATAAATTAACAGACCAATAAATATATAAGCGGAAGTGCCCTTAAAATCAATTTTCGCAGTTTCATAAAATTAATTTTGTTACATTTCCTTGTACATAAGGGCTCCCTTATATACCTGAAGTATATAAGTAATGTATATAAAGGGAATGGGGGTCGATAAAGCTAAATAAATTAACAGACCAATAAATATATAAGCGGAAGTGCCCTTAAAATCATACTTTAATGAATTTTGTTACATTTCTATGTACAAAAGCTCTCCCTTATATACCTGAGGTATATAAGTAATGTATATAAAGGGAATGGGGGTCGATAAAGCTAAATAAATTAACAGACCAATAAATATATAAGCGGAAGTGCCCTTAAAATCAATTTTCGCAGTTTCATAAAATTAATTTTGTTACATTTCCTTGTACATAAGGGCTCCCTTATATACCTGAAGTATATAAGTAATGTATATAAAGGGAATGGGGGTCGATAAAGCTAAATAAATTAACAGACCAATAAATATATAAGCGGAAGTGCCCTTAAAATCATACTTTAATGAATTTTGTTACATTTCTATGTACAAAAGCTCTCCCTTATATACCTGAGGTATATAAATAATGTATATAAAGGGAATGGGGGTCGATAAAGCTAAATAAATTAACAGACCAATAAATATATAAGCGGAAGTGCCCTTAAAATCAATTTTCGCAGTTTCATAAAATTAATTTTGTTACATTTCCTTGTACATAAGGGCTCCCTTATATACCTGAAGTATATAAGTAATGTATATAAAGGGAATGGGGGTCGATAAAGCTAAATAAATTAACAGACCCATAAATATATAAGCGGAAGTGCCCTTAAAATCATACTTTTATGAATTTTGTTACATTTCTATGTACAAAAGCTCTCCCTTATATACCTGAGGTATATAAGTAATGTATATAAAGGGAATGGGGGTCGATAAAGCTAAATAAATTAACAGACCAATAAATATATAAGCGGAAGTGCCCTTAAAATCAATTTTCGCAGTTTCATAAAATTAATTTTGTTACATTTCCTTGTACATAAGGGCTCCCTTATATACCTGAAGTATATAAGTAATGTATATAAAGGGAATGGGGGTCTATAAAGCTAAATAAATTAACAGACCAATAAATATATAAGCGGAAGTGCCCTTAAAATCATACTTTAATGAATTTTATTACATATCTATGTACAAAAGCTCTCCCTTATATACCTGAGGTATATAAGTAATGTATATAAAGGGAATGGGGGTCGATAAAGCTAAATAAATTAACAGACCAATAAATATATAAGCGGAAATGCCCTTAAAATCATACTTTAATGAATTTTGTTACATTTATATGTACAAAAGCTCTCCCTTATATACCTGAGGTATATAAGTAATGTATATAAAGGGAATGGGGGTCGATAAAGCTAAATAAATTAACAGACCAATAAATATATAAGCGGAAGTGCCCTTAAAATCAATTTTCGCAGTTTCATAAAATCAATTTTGTTACATTTCCTTGTACATAAGGGCTCCCTTATATACCTGAAGTATATAAGTAATGTATATAAAGGGAATGGGGGTCTATAAAGCTAAATAAATTAACAGACCAATAAATATATAAGCGGAAGTGCCCTTAAAATCATACTTTAATGAATTTTATTACATATCTATGTACAAAAGCTCTCCCTTATATACCTGAGGTATATAAGTAATGTATATAAAGGGAATGGGGGTCGATAAAGCTAAATAAATTAACAGACCAATAAATATATAAGCGGAAATGCCCTTAAAATCATACTTTAATGAATTTTGTTACATTTATATGTACAAAAGCTCTCCCTTATATACCTGAGGTATATAAGTAATGTATATAAAGGGAATGGGGGTCGATAAAGCTAAATAAATTAACAGACCAATAAATATATAAGCGGAAGTGCCCTTAAAATCATACTTTAATGAATTTTGTTACATTTCTATGTACAAAAGCTCTCCCTTATATACCTGAGGTATATAAGTAATGTATATAAAGGGAATGGGGGTCGATAAAGCTAAATAAATTAACAGACCAATAAATATATAAGCGGAAGTGCCCTTAAAATCATACTTTAATGAATTTTGTTACATTTCTATGTACAAAAGCTCTCCCTTATATACCTGAGGTATATAAGTAATGTATATAAAGGGAATGGGGGTCGATAAAGCTAAATAAATTAACAGACCAATAAATATATAAGCGGAAGTGCCCTTAAAATCATACTTTAATGAATTTTGTTACATTTCTATGTACAAAAGCTCTCCCTTATATACCTGAGGTATATAAGTAATGTATATGTTCCAAATATACACTCAGTTGCAGTCATCAAAAAGTAAATAATTATAAAAGAGTAGGCTAAGAATCTTTGTTATAAAAAAAACAAATTATTATTTTAGTCTTGTTAGATTTTCATGTAACTTCGGTTCGGAATAAATATTATATTTAAAAGTATCGAGTTTTTTATTGTATTTCCAATCGCCGCAATTCACTCCTGAGTCCTACGGCACATCATTCTGTTCATGGTCCTTCGAGCCGGATTTAATAGGACAAAAGCAGGTTTAATTGTGGGTGATTAAACGGTTTTTTTTCTCGTTTCTGAATCGATTTTCCAGCACACTTTTTCGCGATCGATATGGACAAGATTCTCGAGAAACAAGAACAAGGATGTGGGATGATCATGAGATTCATGATCAACACGGATAAGACTGCATCGAACAAACAAATTAAAGAATACTTAGAAGGTCGTGTGCAGCTTCTTCAGTCCTACTGGAATCAATTTACAGCAAATCACGAATTCTTATGCAGTGAGGCAGATGAAGAATTACAAAAGCAAAATTATTTTACTGAGAATAGGTACGATGAGATAGAGCATAAATATTCAGAGAGTTTAGGAGTATTGCTTGGGAGAATAAGCAAATTCTCATCTGGAGAACTCAACACTAATCAGCCAACATCTAAAAATCACGTTGAGACAATTTCAATTTGTAAGCCCAAACTTCCTGATATAGCAATTCCGTCGTTCAATGGCGAGCTCTTGCATTGGCCACCCTTTAGGGACTTGTATAGATCACTTATACATGATAACATAAATTTACCATGTATTCACAAATTTCATTATTTGAAATCAAGTCTAACAGGTGAAGCTCTGAATCTGATCAAACACATAAGCGTAACTAGCGTCAATTATCTGTCCGCTTGGAATATATTGAACGCAAGATACGATAATGTGCGAATGCTAACTGCATCTTATATCTCATCCATCATGAATTTGAGCAACATGTCAACCGAATCTTCAACTGAAATCAAGCGGTTATTGGACAACACCAGTCAATCTGTGGAGGCGTTAGCTAACTTAGGCAGACCGACTCAACAATGGGACGATTGGCTCACATATGCAGTAACACAAAAATTGGACCCGAAAACCAGAAAAGATTGGGAACATTCACTTTCCGATAGCAGAGAAATTCCTACATTTGACAAGCTGAAACACTTCCTCGAAGGTCGACTTAGAACATTAGAAGCGATTAGCAATAATTCAACTAAACCTTCGTCAACCCGTACATCTACGTCTTCTAGAACACATATATCGTTGACATCCAATCGCTGTGTTGCATGCAGTGGAAAACATCTATTACTTTTCTGCCCGGCATTCCGCATTAAGTCTGTTGAACAACGCCGAAAGTTTGTAAAGGATAATAATCTGTGTTTTAATTGTTTGCGTACCGGACATTCAGTTCACACTTGTAGAATATCCGCAACATGCAAACGCTGCGGTAAACAGCATCATACTACACTTCATGAACCAGCGCAAAATGATGACACAAGCAGTGTCCCACATCAATCTTCTAGTCACCAAAATCAACCAACAACTTCTCATGTTGCTATCCATATTTCATCAACAGTCGGACAAGTTCTGTTCGCCACAGCAAAAGTACTAGTGCGATCAAAAGAAGGCATTACAAGACATGCTAGAGCTCTACTAGATCAAGGCTCAGAATCTACTTTCGTTTCAAACTCATTAGCGAAATCCCTGGGATTAAAAAGAGAACAAGTCAACATACCCGTGTTGGGAATCAGTAATTGTAAGGCTGGATTAGCACAGTCACGCGTTCGTTTTGATATTCTTGCAGAACGAGACAAGTCGAGATCCTTCAGTGTTACAGCCTTGGTTTTATCTCATCTAACGTCAGTTCTTCCTAACACGCCCATCACACTCAAACAGTGGCCACATCTTAAGGACTTAGATCTGGCAGACCCTGAATTCGCAACTCCTTCTGTTATTGATATTATCTTCGGTGCAGATTTGGTCGCAGACCTATTGTTAGATGGCATTCGTCGAGGACCCAGCGGCTCCCCAGTTGCACAGCGCACACATCTAGGATGGATCCTCTCAGGGACTATTAATGCAGAATCCAATGCAGCAACCCAATCTTCAGTCACGTTTCACCTTAGACTCGGTGAAGATATAAATGCAACTTTGCGACGCTTTTGGGAAATACAGGAGATTCAAGCAGCTCCGATTTTGAGTCCCGACGAAGAAGCCTGTGAAGATATATTTCGTAAAACAGTACAACGAAATTCAAGTGGAAGATACGTCGTGCGGTTGCCCTTTAAGTACAATGATATAAATTTAGGGTCTACGCGTGATGGAGCCATCTCGTCTCTTTTAAGTATGGAAAAACGCTTCTCCCAAAATAATGTCTTGCGCGAACAATATATAAAATTTATGGACGATTACCTTACATTAGGGCATATGGAACCCATTCACGACTTCGAATTAAGAAAGAAAACTCCTGACCACTATTATTTGCCGCATCATGCTGTGTTAAAACCCAGCAGTAGTAGCACGAAGTTACGGGTAGTATTCAATGCTTCCTATCGATCAACTTTAGGGGTTTCATTAAATGAGTGTCTGCACATCGGACCGAAACTTCAGCAAGATTTGTCAACAATAATACTAAGATGGCGACTCTATCCAGTGGTATATGTAGCAGATATAGAGAAGATGTACCGCCAAATACTGCTGCATCAACAAGACACCAACTACCAACGGATTGTATGGCGTAACCAAAGCTCATCTCAGATACAAGATTATAAGCTTCTTACAGTGACATACGGCACTGCTTCAGCCCCCTACCTGGCCTGCAGAGTATTACAACAGTTAGCCGAGGACCACAAGAGCGATCATCCACTGGGATCCGAGATCATTCGAAAGCACTTTTACGTTGATGATGTCCTCTTTGGAGCTTACGATAAAACGTCTGCACTACAAGCCAAGAATGACCTTAACCAAATTCTTGCACATGGCGGATTAACTCTTCGTAAATGGGCATCTAATATAGACGAGTTACTTGACGGTATTCCGGATCAAGATAAAGAACTTCCTTCTGCTCCTCGTACACTGTCTGATTCTGAAATAAAGACGCTAGGAATTCTTTGGCATCCATGTAATGACAGCTTTCGTCTAAAAGTTCAATTATCTTCAACAAAGTCTCCTGCGGTCACTAAAAGAAGCATCTTGGCTGACATTAGCCGCATTTTCGATCCTGCTGGCTGGTTTGCTCCGTCCACCGTCCAAGGAAAAATCTTTTTACAAAAGTTGTGGCTTGCACAGCTTGATTGGGATAGTGAACTACCAGTGGAGTTGGCGTCAGAATGGCAACATTATCGAGATCAGTTAACACTCCTAGAAGACATCCACATTAACCGTTGGCTTGGAACAACCAGTTCAAACATGGCACTTGAGCTGCATGGGTTCTGCGATGCATCTACTCTTGCCTACTCTGCCGCTGTCTATCTCCGTATTCTACATGACAACGATCACGCTCAAGTTAGCTTACTTGGCTGCAAGACAAAAGTTGCACCCCTCAAAACCATATCTGTACCTCGTTTAGAGTTATGTGGAGCTGTTCTTTTAACTAAATTAATTCGCTCAATCCGTGATGCTTTACAACTTCACTCCATCCCAACTTATGCATGGACAGATTCAACCATTGTCCTCGAATGGTTAAAAGGACATCCATGCAGATGGCAAACCTTTATCGCAAATCGCGTATCAGAAATTCAATCCACACATCCTGGAGTCACTTGGAAACACATCTCAACTGCCGACAACCCAGCGGACTGCGCTAGTAGAGGTATCGGACCTGCGGAACTGCACAATCATCCCCTATGGTGGACCGGACCTCCTTGGCTTGCTAAACCTTCATCTATGTGGCCCAAGAAAATACTCAGCGGACCAATACAATCCGATTTAGAAGAAAAATCTCCAGTGAAATGTCACACAACGCAAGTCTGCTCCACATGGGATCTATTAATGCGATATTCTTCACTCCAACGCCTATTGCGGATTACGGCGTGGTGTCTGTCATTTATCAAGGCCTGCAGAACTAAAACCAGACTTGGTATTACAATTCTTCCACCAGCTGAAGTCAACAGAGCTCTGGAGTTCTGGGTTCGACATGTACAACATTCAAGCCTCTCCGGCGACATACAAGCTTTGAAAAAGAAACAATCACTGTCGCGAAGGAGCAAACTACTAAGTCTCCACCCAGTTTTAGATGCAAATAACCTGCTGCGAGTTGGAGGACGACTTCGCAATGCCCCAACGCCTTTTTCAGAACGACATCCGCTAATAATTCCAGCGGATACTCCACTTACGACGTTGATCATTGAAGATGCTCACCAACAAACGCTCCATGGTGGCACGCAACTAACACTGCAACATATCCGTACAAAATTCTGGTTACTGAATGGGCGCAACAAGGTACGTTCTTACATACACAGATGTATGCGTTGTTTTCGACAACGAGGTGCTGCTAATTACCAATTGATGGGCGATCTTCCGGAACCACGAGTCACGCCGTCTAAGACGTTTGAGCATACGGGAATAGACTATGCTGGCCCGATCACTATAACAGCATTACGATACAGAGGTACAAAGTCCTTCAAGTCGTACGTAGCCGTTTTTATCTGCTTGTCAACTCGAGCTGTACATATCGAGCTGGTGACTCAGCTTACTTCTGAGGCTTTCATAGCGGCTTTTCGACGATTTGTAGCGCGTAGGGGACGCTGTTCTCATATATATAGTGACAACGCTACCAATTTTGTGGGCGCTGATACTATTTTGCAGAAACACCTTCAAGAAGCTATCGGTCAACAGTCTTCAACGATTCGTGGAGCCATAAGCAAAGAGGGAGTTGAGTGGCACTTTATACCACCATCTTCACCACACGTCGGCGGTCTCTGGGAAGCTGCCATAAAATCAATGAAACACCATCTGCGGCGAGTCATAGGATGCAACATTTTGTCCATCGAGGAGCTCCTCACATTGCTGGCACAGGTTGAAGCCTGCCTAAATTCTAGGCCGCTGTATCCTTTGACAGACGATCCTGAGGACTTCAGTGTAATAACACCAGGACATTTTCTAATGAATTGTGCTCCTCTCACCGTGCCTGAACCATCCCTACTCGAGAACTCTCCAAACTTACATTCACGTTGGAAACTCATCCAAGCTATGCTCCAGCATTTCTGGAACCGTTGGCATCAAGAATACATCCATCACTTGCAACAAAGACGAAAGTGGCAGAATAAACAAGTGCCGATAAAAGTCAATGATTTAGTTCTGGTAAAAAATGATAATTTTCCCCCGTGCAAATGGATGCTAGCCAGAGTGGTAGAGACCTTTCCCGGTGATGACAACATTACGCGTGTCGTTAAACTTAAATATAGCGCTGGCTTTCTCAAGCGACACGTTAATACATTATGTGTTCTCCCAGTCACTAACTAACGCTATATCTACTGTTCTATGAACCATGCTGCCAAGACGTAACTAAATGATCCACGGCGGGCGGACGCTTGAGACATCATCATTCTACCAAATTCCTAATTTCGCTTATAGCGAGGCGGGCGGTATGTTCCAAATATACACTCAGGTGCAGTCATCAAAAAGTAAATAATTATAAAAGAGTAGGCTAAGAATCTTTGTTATAAAAAAAACAAATTATTATTTTAGTCTTGTTAGATTTTCATGTAACTTCGGTTCGGAATAAATATTATATTTAAAAGTATCGAGTTTTTTATTGTATTTCCAATCGCCGCAATTCACTCCTGAGTCCTACGGCACATCATTCTGTTCAGTATATAAAGGGAATGGGGGTCGATAAAGCTAAATAAATTAACAGACCAATAAATATATAAGCGGAAGTGCCCTTAAAATCATACTTTAATGAATTTTGTTACATTTCTATGTACAAAAGCTCTCCCTTATATACCTGAGGTATATAAGTAATGTATATAAAGGGAATGGGGGTCGATAAAGCTAAATAAATTAACAGACCAATAAATATATAAGCGGAAGTGCCCTTAAAATCATACTTTAATGAATTTTGTTACATTTCTATGTACAAAAGCTCTCCCTTATATACCTGAGGTATATAAGTAATGTATATAAAGGGAATGGGGGTCGATAAAGCTAAATAAATTAACAGACCAATAAATATATAAGCGGAAGTGCCCTTAAAATCATACTTTAATGAATTTTGTTACATTTCTATGTACAAAAGCTCTCCCTTATATACCTGAGGTATATAAGTAATGTATATAAAGGGAATGGGGGTCGATAAAGCTAAATAAATTAACAGACCAATAAATATATAAGCGGAAGTGCCCTTAAAATCATACTTTAATGAATTTTGTTACATTTCCTTGTACATAAGGGCTCCCTTATATACCTGAGGTATATAAGTAATGTATATAAAGGGAATGGGGGTCGATAAAGCTAAATAAATTAACAGACCAATAAATATATAAGCGGAAGTGCCCTTAAAATCATACTTTAATGAATTTTGTTACATTTCCTTGTACATAAGGGCTCCCTTATATACCTGAGGTATATAAGTAATGTATATAAAGGGAATGGGGGTCGATAAAGCTAAATAAATTAACAGACCAATAAATATATAAGCGGAAGTGCCCTTAAAATCATACTTTAATGAATTTTGTTACATTTCTATGTACAAAAGCTCTCCCTTATATACCTGAGGTATATAAGTAATGTATATAAAGGGAATGGGGGTCGATAAAGCTAAATAAATTAACAGACCAATAAATATATAAGCGGAAGTGCCCTTAAAATCATACTTTAATGAATTTTGTTACATTTCTATGTACAAAAGCTCTCCCTTATATACCTGAGGTATATAAGTAATGTATATAAAGGGAATGGGGGTCGGTAAAGCTAAATAAATTAACAGACCAATAAATATATAAGCGGAAGTGCCCTTAAAATCATACTTTAATGAATTTTGTTACATTTCTATGTACAAAAGCTCTCCCTTATATACCTGAGGTATATAAGTAATGTATATAAAGGGAATGGGGGTCGATAAAGCTAAATAAATTAACAGACCAATAAATATATAAGCGGAAGTGCCCTTAAAATCATACTTTAATGAATTTTGTTACATTTCCTTGTACATAAGGGCTCCCTTATATACCTGAGGTATATAAGTAATGTATATAAAGGGAATGGGGGTCGATAAAGCTAAATAAATTAACAGACCAATAAATATATAAGCGGAAGTGCCCTTAAAATCAATTATCGCAGTTTCATAAAATTAATTTTGTTACATTTCCTTGTACATAAGGGCTCCCTTATATACCTGAGGTATATAAGTAATGTATATAAAGGGAATGGGGGTCGATAAAGCTAAATAAATTAACAGACCAATAAATATATAAGCGGAAGTGCCCTTAAAATCATACTTTAATGAATTTTGTTACATTTCTATGTACGAAAGCTCTCCCTTATATACCTGAGGTATATAAGTAATGTATATAAAGGGAATGGGGGTCGATAAAGCTAAATAAATTAACAGACCAATAAATATATAAGCGGAAGTGCCCTTAAAATCATACTTTAATGAATTTTGTTACATTTCTATGTACAAAAGCTCTCCCTTATATACCTGAGGTATATAAGTAATGTATATAAAGGGAATGGGGGTCGATAAAGCTAAATAAATTAACAGACCAATAAATATATAAGCGGAAGTGCCCTTAAAATCATACTTTAATGAATTTTGTTACATTTCTATGTACAAAAGCTCTCCCTTATATACCTGAGGTATATAAGTAATGTATATAAAGGGAATGGGGGTCGATAAAGCTAAATAAATTAACAGACCAATAAATATATAAGCGGAAGTGCCCTTAAAATCATACTTTAATGAATTTTGTTACATTTCCTTGTACATAAGGGCTCCCTTATATACCTGAGGTATATAAGTAATGTATATAAAGGGAATGGGGGTCGATAAAGCTAAATAAATTAACAGACCAATAAATATATAAGCGGAAGTGCCCTTAAAATCATACTTTAATGAATTTTGTTACATTTCTATGTACAAAAGCTCTCCCTTATATACCTGAGGTATATAAGTAATGTATATAAAGGGAATGGGGGTCGATAAAGCTAAATAAATTAACAGACCAATAAATATATAAGCGGAAGTGCCCTTAAAATCATACTTTAATGAATTTTGTTACATTTCTATGTACAAAAGCTCTCCCTTATATACCTGAGGTATATAAGTAATGTATATAAAGGGAATGGGGGTCGATAAAGCTAAATAAATTAACAGACCAATAAATATATAAGCGGAAGTGCCCTTAAAATCATACTTTAATGAATTTTGTTACATTTCTATGTACAAAAGCTCTCCCTTATATACCTGAGGTATATAAGTATGTATATAAAGGGAATGGGGGTCGGTAAAGCTAAATAAATTAACAGACCAATAAATATATAAGCGGAAGTGCCCTTAAAATCATACTTTAATGAATTTTGTTACATTTCTATGTACAAAAGCTCTCCCTTATATACCTGAGGTATATAAGTAATGTATATAAAGGGAATGGGGGTCGATAAAGCTAAATAAATTAACAGACCAATAAATATATAAGCGGAAGTGCCCTTAAAATCATACTTTAATGAATTTTGTTACATTTCCTTGTACATAAGGGCTCCCTTATATACCTGTGGTATATAAGTAATGTATATAAAGGGAATGGGGGTCGATAAAGCTAAATAAATTAACAGACCAATAAATATATAAGCGGAAGTGCCCTTAAAATCAATTATCGCAGTTTCATAAAATTAATTTTGTTACATTTCCTTGTACATAAGGGCTCCCTTATATACCTGAGGTATATAAGTAATGTATATAAAGGGAATGGGGGTCGATAAAGCTAAATAAATTAACAGACCAATAAATATATAAGCGGAAGTGCCCTTAAAATCATACTTTAATGAATTTTGTTACATTTCTATGTACGAAAGCTCTCCCTTATATACCTGAGGTATATAAGTAATGTATATAAAGGGAATGGGGGTCGATAAAGCTAAATAAATTAACAGACCAATAAATATATAAGCGGAAGTGCCCTTAAAATCATACTTTAATGAATTTTGTTACATTTCTATGTACAAAAGCTCTCCCTTATATACCTGAGGTATATAAGTATGTATATAAAGGGAATGGGGGTCGATAAAGCTAAATAAATTAACAGACCAATAAATATATAAGCGGAAGTGCCCTTAAAATCATACTTTAATGAATTTTGTTACATTTCTATGTACAAAAGCTCTCCCTTATATACCTGAGGTATATAAGTATGTATATAAAGGGAATGGGGGTCGATAAAGCTAAATAAATTAACAGACCAATAAATATATAAGCGGAAGTGCCCTTAAAATCATACTTTAATGAATTTTGTTACATTTCTATGTACAAAAGCTCTCCCTTATATACCTGAGGTATATAAGTATGTATATAAAGGGAATGGGGGTCGATAAAGCTAAATAAATTAACAGACCAATAAATATATAAGCGGAAGTGCCCTTAAAATCATACTTTAATGAATTTTGTTACATTTCCTTGTACATAAGGGCTCCCTTATATACCTGTGGTATATAAGTAATGTATATAAAGGGAATGGGGGTCGATAAAGCTAAATAAATTAACAGACCAATAAATATATAAGCGGAAGTGCCCTTAAAATCAATTATCGCAGTTTCATAAAATTAATTTTGTTACATTTCCTTGTACATAAGGGCTCCCTTATATACCTGAGGTATATAAGTAATGTATATAAAGGGAATGGGGGTCGATAAAGCTAAATAAATTAACAGACCAATAAATATATAAGCGGAAGTGCCCTTAAAATCATACTTTAATGAATTTTGTTACATTTCTATGTACGAAAGCTCTCCCTTATATACCTGAGGTATATAAGTAATGTATATAAAGGGAATGGGGGTCGATAAAGCTAAATAAATTAACAGACCAATAAATATATAAGCGGAAGTGCCCTTAAAATCATACTTTAATGAATTTTGTTACATTTCTATGTACAAAAGCTCTCCCTTATATACCTGAGGTATATAAGTAATGTATATAAAGGGAATGGGGGTCGATAAAGCTAAATAAATTAACAGACCAATAAATATATAAGCGGAAGTGCCCTTAAAATCATACTTTAATGAATTTTGTTACATTTCTATGTACAAAAGCTCTCCCTTATATACCTGAGGTATATAAGTAATGTATATAAAGGGAATGGGGGTCGATAAAGCTAAATAAATTAACAGACCAATAAATATATAAGCGGAAGTGCCCTTAAAATCATACTTTAATGAATTTTGTTACATTTCCTTGTACATAAGGGCTCCCTTATATACCTGAGGTATATAAGTAATGTATATAAAGGGAATGGGGGTCGATAAAGCTAAATAAATTAACAGACCAATAAATATATAAGCGGAAGTGCCCTTAAAATCATACTTTAATGAATTTTGTTACATTTCTATGTACAAAAGCTCTCCCTTATATACCTGAGGTATATAAGTAATGTATATAAAGGGAATGGGGGTCGATAAAGCTAAATAAATTAACAGACCAATAAATATATAAGCGGAAGTGCCCTTAAAATCATACTTTAATGAATTTTGTTACATTTCTATGTACAAAAGCTCTCCCTTATATACCTGAGGTATATAAGTAATGTATATAAAGGGAATGGGGGTCGATAAAGCTAAATAAATTAACAGACCAATAAATATATAAGCGGAAGTGCCCTTAAAATCATACTTTAATGAATTTTGTTACATTTCTATGTACAAAAGCTCTCCCTTATATACCTGAGGTATATAAGTAATGTATATAAAGGGAATGGGGGTCGATAAAGCTAAATAAATTAACAGACCAATAAATATATAAGCGGAAGTGCCCTTAAAATCATACTTTAATGAATTTTGTTACATTTCCTTGTACATAAGGGCTCCCTTATATACCTGAGGTATATAAGTAATGTATATAAAGGGAATGGGGGTCGATAAAGCTAAATAAATTAACAGACCAATAAATATATAAGCGGAAGTGCCCTTAAAATCATACTTTAATGAATTTTGTTACATTTCCTTGTACATAAGGGCTCCCTTATATACCTGAGGTATATAAGTAATGTATATAAAGGGAATGGGGGTCGATAAAGCTAAATAAATTAACAGACCAATAAATATATAAGCGGAAGTGCCCTTAAAATCATACTTTAATGAATTTTGTTACATTTCTATGTACAAAAGCTCTCCCTTATATACCTGAGGTATATAAGTAATGTATATAAAGGGAATGGGGGTCGATAAAGCTAAATAAATTAACAGACCAATAAATATATAAGCGGAAGTGCCCTTAAAATCATACTTTAATGAATTTTGTTACATTTCTATGTACAAAAGCTCTCCCTTATATACCTGAGGTATATAAGTAATGTATATAAAGGGAATGGGGGTCGGTAAAGCTAAATAAATTAACAGACCAATAAATATATAGGTAAGCGGAAGTGCCCTTAAAATCATACTTTAATGAATTTTGTTACATTTCTATGTACAAAAGCTCTCCCTTATATACCTGAGGTATATAAGTAATGTATATAAAGGGAATGGGGGTCGATAAAGCTAAATAAATTAACAGACCAATAAATATATAAGCGGAAGTGCCCTTAAAATCATACTTTAATGAATTTTGTTACATTTCTATGTACAAAAGCTCTCCCTTATATACCTGAGGTATATAAGTAATGTATATAAAGGGAATGGGGGTCGATAAAGCTAAATAAATTAACAGACCAATAAATATATAAGCGGAAGTGCCCTTAAAATCATACTTTAATGAATTTTGTTACATTTCTATGTACAAAAGCTCTCCCTTATATACCTGAGGTATATAAGTAATGTATATAAAGGGAATGGGGGTCGATAAAGCTAAATAAATTAACAGACCAATAAATATATAAGCGGAAGTGCCCTTAAAATCATACTTTAATGAATT
Source organism: Thereva nobilitata (assembly GCA_963855945.1). Lineage (NCBI taxonomy): Eukaryota > Metazoa > Arthropoda > Insecta > Diptera > Therevidae > Thereva > Thereva nobilitata. The sequence continues at coordinate 110,235,071 of OY979698.1, read as the reverse complement.
TTGTTACATTTCCTTGTACATAAGGGCTCCCTTATATACCTGAGGTATATAAGTAATGTATATAAAGGGAATGGGGGTCGATAAAGCTAAATAAATTAACAGACCAATAAATATATAAGCGGAAGTGCCCTTAAAATCAATTATCGCAGTTTCATAAAATTAATTTTGATACATTTCCTTGTACATAAGGGCTCCCTTATATACCTGAGGTATATAAGTAATGTATATAAAGGGAATGGGGGTCGATAAAGCTAAATAAATTAACAGACCAATAAATATATAAGCGGAAGTGCCCTTAAAATCATACTTTAATGAATTTTGTTACATTTCCTTGTACATAAGGGCTCCCTTATATACCTGAGGTATATAAGTAATGTATATAAAGGGAATGGGGGTCGATAAAGCTAAATAAATTAACAGACCAATAAATATATAAGCGGAAGTGCCCTTAAAATCATACTTTAATGAATTTTGTTACATTTCTATGTACAAAAGCTCTCCCTTATATACCTGAGGTATATAAGTAATGTATATAAAGGGAATGGGGGTCGATAAAGCTAAATAAATTAACAGACCAATAAATATATAAGCGGAAGTGCCCTTAAAATCATACTTTAATGAATTTTGTTACATTTCTATGTACAAAAGCTCTCCCTTATATACCTGAGGTATATAAGTAATGTATATAAAGGGAATGGGGGTCGATAAAGCTAAATAAATTAACAGACCAATAAATATATAAGCGGAAGTGCCCTTAAAAACATACTTTAATGAATTTTGTTACATTTCTATGTACAAAAGCTCTCCCTTATATACCTGAGGTATATAAGTAATGTATATAAAGGGAATGGGGGTCGATAAAGCTAAATAAATTAACAGACCAATAAATATATAAGCGGAAGTGCCCTTAAAATCATACTTTAATGAATTTTGTTACATTTCCTTGTACATAAGGGCTCCCTTATATACCTGAGGTATATAAGTAATGTATATAAAGGGAATGGGGGTCGATAAAGCTAAATAAATTAACAGACCAATAAATATATAAGCGGAAGTGCCCTTAAAATCAATTATCGCAGTTTCATAAAATTAATTTTGTTACATTTCCTTGTACATAAGGGCTCCCTTATATACCTGAGGTATATAAGTAATGTATATAAAGGGAATGGGGGTCGATAAAGCTAAATAAATTAACAGACCAATAAATATATAAGCGGAAGTGCCCTTAAAATCATACTTTAATGAATTTTGTTACATTTCCTTGTACATAAGGGCTCCCTTATATACCTGAGGTATATAAGTAATGTATATAAAGGGAATGGGGGTCGATAAAGCTAAATAAATTAACAGACCAATAAATATATAAGCGGAAGTGCCCTTAAAATCATACTTTAATGAATTTTGTTACATTTCTATGTACAAAAGCTCTCCCTTATATACCTGAGGTATATAAGTAATGTATATAAAGGGAATGGGGGTCGATAAAGCTAAATAAATTAACAGACCAATAAATATATAAGCGGAAGTGCCCTTAAAATCATACTTTAATGAATTTTGTTACATTTATATGTACAAAAGCTCTCCCTTATATACCTGAGGTATATAAGTAATGTATATAAAGGGAATGGGGGTCGATAAAGCTAAATAAATTAACAGACCAATAAATATATAAGCGGAAGTGCCCTTAAAATCATACTTTAATGAATTTTGTTACATTTCTATGTACAAAAGCTCTCCCTTATATACCTGAGGTATATAAGTAATGTATATAAAGGGAATGGGGGTCGATAAAGCTAAATAAATTAACAGACCAATAAATATATAAGCGGAAGTGCCCTTAAAATCATACTTTAATGAATTTTGTTACATTTCTATGTACAAAAGCTCTCCCTTATATACCTGAGGTATATAAGTAATGTATATAAAGGGAATGGGGGTCGATAAAGCTAAATAAATTAACAGACCAATAAATATATAAGCGGAAGTGCCCTTAAAATCATACTTTAATGAATTTTGTTACATTTCCTTGTACATAAGGGCTCCCTTATATACCTGAGGTATATAAGTAATGTATATAAAGGGAATGGGGGTCGATAAAGCTAAATAAATTAACAGACCAATAAATATATAAGCGGAAGTGCCCTTAAAATCAATTATCGCAGTTTCATAAAATTAATTTTGTTACATTTCCTTGTACATAAGGGCTCCCTTATATACCTGAGGTATATAAGTAATGTATATAAAGGGAATGGGGGTCGATAAAGCTAAATAAATTAACAGACCCATAAATATATAAGCGGAAGTGCCCTTAAAATCATACTTTAATGAATTTTGTTACATTTCTATGTACAAAAGCTCTCCCTTATATACCTGAGGTATATAAGTAATGTATATAAAGGGAATGGGGGTCGATAAAGCTAAATAAATTAACAGACCAATAAATATATAAGCGGAAGTGCCCTTAAAATCAATTTTCGCAGTTTCATAAAATTAATTTTGTTACATTTCCTTGTACATAAGGGCTCCCTTATATACCTGAAGTATATAAGTAATGTATATAAAGGGAATGGGGGTCGATAAAGCTAAATAAATTAACAGACCCATAAATATATAAGCGGAAGTGCCCTTAAAATCATACTTTAATGAATTTTGTTACATTTCTATGTACAAAAGCTCTCCCTTATATACCTGAGGTATATAAGTAATGTATATAAAGGGAATGGGGGTCGATAAAGCTAAATAAATTAACAGACCCATAAATATATAAGCGGAAGTGCCCTTAAAATCATACTTTAATGAATTTTGTTACATTTCTATGTACAAAAGCTCTCCCTTATATACCTGAGGTATATAAGTAATGTATATAAAGGGAATGGGGGTCGATAAAGCTAAATAAATTAACAGACCAATAAATATATAAGCGGAAGTGCCCTTAAAATCAATTATCGCAGTTTCATAAAATTAATTTTGTTACATTTCCTTGTACATAAGGGCTCCCTTATATACCTGAAGTATATAAGTAATGTATATAAAGGGAATGGGGGTCGATAAAGCTAAATAAATTAACAGACCCATAAATATATAAGCGGAAGTGCCCTTAAAATCATACTTTAATGAATTTTGTTACATTTCTATGTACAAAAGCTCTCCCTTATATACCTGAGGTATATAAGTAATGTATATAAAGGGAATGGGGGTCGATAAAGCTAAATAAATTAACAGACCAATAAATATATAAGCGGAAGTGCCCTTAAAATCAATTTTCGCAGTTTCATAAAATTAATTTTGTTACATTTCCTTGTACATAAGGGCTCCCTTATATACCTGAAGTATATAAGTAATGTATATAAAGGGAATGGGGGTCGATAAAGCTAAATAAATTAACAGACCCATAAATATATAAGCGGAAGTGCCCTTAAAATCAATTTTCGCAGTTTCATAAAATTAATTTTGTTACATTTCCTTGTACATAAGGACTCCCTTATATACCTGAAGTATATAAGTAATGTATATAAAGGGAATGGGGGTCGATAAAGCTAAATAAATTAACAGACCCATAAATATATAAGCGGAAGTGCCCTTAAAATCATACTTTAATGAATTTTGTTACATTTCTATGTACAAAAGCTCTCCCTTATATACCTGAGGTATATAAGTAATGTATATAAAGGGAATGGGGGTCGATAAAGCTAAATAAATTAACAGACCAATAAATATATAAGCGGAAGTGCCCTTAAAATCAATTTTCGCAGTTTCATAAAATTAATTTTGTTACATTTCCTTGTACATAAGGGCTCCCTTATATACCTGAGGTATATAAGTAATGTATATAAAGGGAATGGGGGTCGATAAAGCTAAATAAATTAACAGACCAATAAATATATAAGCGGAAGTGCCCTTAAAATCAATTTTCGCAGTTTCATAAAATTAATTTTGTTACATTTCCTTGTACATAAGGGCTCCCTTATATACCTGAAGTATATAAGTAATGTATATAAAGGGAATGGGGGTCGATAAAGCTAAATAAATTAACAGACCCATAAATATATAAGCGGAAGTGCCCTTAAAATCAATTATCGCAGTTTCATAAAATTAATTTTGTTACATTTCCTTGTACATAAGGGCTCCCTTATATACCTGAAGTATATAAGTAATGTATATAAAGGGAATGGGGGTCGATAAAGCTAAATAAATTAACAGACCAATAAATATATAAGCGGAAGTGCCCTTAAAATCAATTATCGCAGTTTCATAAAATTAATTTTGTTACATTTCCTTGTACATAAGGGCTCCCTTATATACCTGAAGTATATAAGTAATGTATATAAAGGGAATGGGGGTCGATAAAGCTAAATAATTTAACAGACCAATAAATATATAAGCGGAAGTGCCCTTAAAATCATACTTTAATGAATTTTGTTACATTTCTATGTACAAAAGCTCTCCCTTATATACCTGAGGTATATAAGTAATGTATATAAAGGGAATGGGGGTCGATAAAGTTAAATAAATTAACAGACCAATAAATATATAAGCGGAAGTGCCCTTAAAATCAATTTTCGCAGTTTCATAAAATTAATTTTGTTACATTTCCTTGTACATAAGGGCTCCCTTATATACCTGAAGTATATAAGTAATGTATATAAAGGGAATGGGGGTCGATAAAGCTAAATAAATTAACAGACCCATAAATATATAAGCGGAAGTGCCCTTAAAATCATACTTTAATGAATTTTGTTACATTTCTATGTACAAAAGCTCTCCCTTATATACCTGAGGTATATAAGTAATGTATATAAAGGGAATGGGGGTCGATAAAGCTAAATAAATTAACAGACCAATAAATATATAAGCGGAAGTGCCCTTAAAATCAATTTTCGCAGTTTCATAAAATTAATTTTGTTACATTTCCTTGTACATAAGGGCTCCCTTATATACCTGAAGTATATAAGTAATGTATATAAAGGGAATGGGGGTCGATAAAGCTAAATAAATTAACAGACCAATAAATATATAAGCGGAAGTGCCCTTAAAATCATACTTTAATGAATTTTGTTACATTTCTATGTACAAAAGCTCTCCCTTATATACCTGAGGTATATAAGTAATGTATATAAAGGGAATGGGGGTCGATAAAGCTAAATAAATTAACAGACCAATAAATATATAAGCGTAAGTGCCCTTAAAATCAATTTTCGCAGTTTCATAAAATTAATTTTGTTACATTTCCTTGTACATAAGGGCTCCCTTATATACCTGAAGTATATAAGTAATGTATATAAAGGGAATGGGGGTCGATAAAGCTAAATAAATTAACAGACCCATAAATATATAAGCGGAAGTGCCCTTAAAATCATACTTTAATGAATTTTGTTACATTTCTATGTACAAAAGCTCTCCCTTATATACCTGAGGTATATAAGTAATGTATATAAAGGGAATGGGGGTCGATAAAGCTAAATAAATTAACAGACCAATAAATATATAAGCGGAAGTGCCCTTAAAATCAATTTTCGCAGTTTCATAAAATTAATTTTGTTACATTTCCTTGTACATAAGGGCTCCCTTATATACCTGAAGTATATAAGTAATGTATATAAAGGGAATGGGGGTCGATAAAGCTAAATAAATTAACAGACCAATAAATATATAACCGGAAGTGCCCTTAAAATCATACTTTAATGAATTTTGTTACATTTCTATGTACAAAAGCTCTCCCTTATATACCTGAGGTATATAAGTAATGTATATAAAGGGAATGGGGGTCGATAAAGCTAAATAAATTAACAGACCAATAAATATATAAGCGGAAGTGCCCTTAAAATCAATTTTCGCAGTTTCATAAAATTAATTTTGTTACATTTCCTTGTACATAAGGGCTCCCTTATATACCTGAAGTATATAAGTAATGTATATAAAGGGAATGGGGGTCGATAAAGCTAAATAAATTAACAGACCCATAAATATATAAGCGGAAGTGCCCTTAAAATCAATTTTCGCAGTTTCATAAAATTAATTTTGTTACATTTCCTTGTACATAACGGCTCCCTTATATACCTGAAGTATATAAGTAATGTATATAAAGGGAATGGGGGTCGATAAAGCTAAATAAATTAACAGACCCATAAATATATAAGCGGAAGTGCCCTTAAAATCATACTTTAATGAATTTTGTTACATTTCTATGTACAAAAGCTCTCCCTTATATACCTGAGGTATATAAGTAATGTATATAAAGGGAATGGGGGTCGATAAAGCTAAATAAATTAACAGACCAATAAATATATAAGCGGAAGTGCCCTTAAAATCAATTTTCGCAGTTTCATAAAATTAATTTTGTTACATTTCCTTGTACATAAGGGCTCCCTTATATACCTGAAGTATATAAGTAATGTATATAAAGGGAATGGGGGTCGATAAAGCTAAATAAATGAACAGACCAATAAATATATAAGCGGAAGTGCCCTTAAAATCAATTTTCGCAGTTTCATAAAATTAATTTTGTTACATTTCCTTGTACATAAGGGCTCCCTTATATACCTGAAGTATATAAGTAATGTATATAAAGGGAATGGGGGTCGATAAAGCTAAATAAATTAACAGACCAATAAATATATAAGCGGAAGTGCCCTTAAAATAATACTTTAATGAATTTTGTTACATTTCTATGTACAAAAGCTCTCCCTTATATACCTGAGGTATATAAGTAATGTATATAAAGGGAATGGGGGTCGAAAAAGCTAATAAATTAACAGACCCATAAATATATAAGCGGAAGTGCCCTTAAAATCATACTTTAATGAATTTTGTTACATTTCTATGTACAAAAGCTCTCCCTTATATACCTGAGGTATATAAGTAATGTATATAAAGGGAATGGGGGTCGATAAAGCTAAATAAATTAACAGCCCCATAAATATATAAGCGGAAGTGCCCTTAAAATCCTACTTTAATGAATTTTGTTGCATTTCTATGTACAAAAGCTCTCCCTTATATACCTGAAGTATATAAGTAATGTATATAAAGGGAATGGGGGTCGATAAAGCTAAATAAATTAACAGACCAATAAATATATAAGCGGAAGTGCCCTTAAAATCATTTTCGCAGTTTCATAAAATTAATTTTGTTACATTTCCTTGTACATAAGGGCTGCCTTATATACCTGAAGTATATAAGTAATGTATATAAAGGGAATGGGGGTCGATAAAGCTAAATAAATTAACAGACCAATAAATATATAAGCGGAAGTGCCCTTAAAATCATACTTTAATGAATTTTGTTACATTTCTAAGTACAAAAGCTCTCCCTTATATACCTGAGGTATATAAGTAATGTATATAAAGGGAATGGGGGTCGATAAAGCTAAATAAATTAACAGACCAATAAATATATAAGCGTAAGTGCCCTTAAAATCAATTTTCGCAGTTTCATAAAATTAATTTTGTTACATTTCCTTGTACATAAGGGCTCCCTTATATACCTGAAGTATATAAGTAATGTATATAAAGGGAATGGAGGTCGATAAAGCTAAATAAATTAACAGACCCATAAATATATAAGCGGAAGTGCCCTTAAAATCATACTTTAATGAATTTTGTTACATTTCTATGTACAAAAGCTCTCCCTTATATACCTGAGGTATATAAGTAATGTATATAAAGGGAATGGGGGTCGATAAAGCTAAATAAATTAACAAACCAATAAATATATAAGCGGAAGTGCCCTTAAAATCAATTTTCGCAGTTTCATAAAATTAATTTTGTTACATTTCCTTGTACATAAGGGCTCCCTTATATACCTGAAGTATATAAGTAATGTATATAAAGGGAATGGGGGTCGATAAAGCTAAATAAATTAACAGACCAATAAATATATAACCGGAAGTGCCCTTAAAATCATACTTTAATGAATTTTGTTACATTTCTATGTACAAAAGCTCTCCCTTATATACCTGAGGTATATAAGTAATGTATATAAAGGGAATGGGGGTCGATAAAGCTAAATAAATTAACAGACCAATAAATATATAAGCGGAAGTGCCCTTAAAATCAATTTTCGCAGTTTCATAAAATTAATTTTGTTACATTTCCTTGTACATAACGGCTCCCTTATATACCTGAAGTATATAAGTAATGTATATAAAGGGAATGGGGGTCGATAAAGCTAAATAAATTAACAGACCCATAAATATATAAGCGGAAGTGCCCTTAAAATCAATTTTCGCAGTTTCATAAAATTAATTTTGTTACATTTCCTTGTACATAAGGGCTCCCTTATATACCTGAAGTATATAAGTAATGTATATAAAGGGAATGGGGGTCGATAAAGCTAAATAAATTAACAGACCAATAAATATATAAGCGGAAGTGCCCTTAAAATCAATTTTCGCAGTTTCATAAAATTAATTTTGTTACATTTCCTTGTACATAAGGGCTCCCTTATATACCTGAAGTATATAAGTAATGTATATAAAGGGAATGGGGGTCGATAAAGCTAAATAAATGAACAGACCAATAAATATATAAGCGGAAGTGCCCTTAAAATCAATTTTCGCAGTTTCATAAAATTAATTTTGTTACATTTCCTTGTACATAAGGGCTCCCTTATATACCTGAAGTATATAAGTAATGTATATAAAGGGAATGGGGGTCGATAAAGCTAAATAAATTAACAGACCAATAAATATATAAGCGGAAGTGCCCTTAAAATAATACTTTAATGAATTTTGTTACATTTCTATGTACAAAAGCTCTCCCTTATATACCTGAGGTATATAAGTAATGTATATAAAGGGAATGGGGGTCGAAAAAGCTAATAAATTAACAGACCCATAAATATATAAGCGGAAGTGCCCTTAAAATCATACTTTAATGAATTTTGTTACATTTCTATGTACAAAAGCTCTCCCTTATATACCTGAGGTATATAAGTAATGTATATAAAGGGAATGGGGGTCGATAAAGCTAAATAAATTAACAGCCCCATAAATATATAAGCGGAAGTGCCCTTAAAATCCTACTTTAATGAATTTTGTTGCATTTCTATGTACAAAAGCTCTCCCTTATATACCTGAAGTATATAAGTAATGTATATAAAGGGAATGGGGGTCGATAAAGCTAAATAAATTAACAGACCAATAAATATATAAGCGGAAGTGCCCTTAAAATCATTTTCGCAGTTTCATAAAATTAATTTTGTTACATTTCCTTGTACATAAGGGCTGCCTTATATACCTGAAGTATATAAGTAATGTATATAAAGGGAATGGGGGTCGATAAAGCTAAATAAATTAACAGACCAATAAATATATAAGCGGAAGTGCCCTTAAAATCATACTTTAATGAATTTTGTTACATTTCTATGTACAAAAGCTCTCCCTTATATACCTGAGGTATATAAGTAATGTATATAAAGGGAATGGGGGTCGATAAAGCTAAATAAATTAACAGACCAATAAATATATAAGCGTAAGTGCCCTTAAAATCAATTTTCGCAGTTTCATAAAATTAATTTTGTTACATTTCCTTGTACATAAGGGCTCCCTTATATACCTGAAGTATATAAGTAATGTATATAAAGGGAATGGAGGTCGATAAAGCTAAATAAATTAACAGACCCATAAATATATAAGCGGAAGTGCCCTTAAAATCATACTTTAATGAATTTTGTTACATTTCTATGTACAAAAGCTCTCCCTTATATACCTGAGGTATATAAGTAATGTATATAAAGGGAATGGGGGTCGATAAAGCTAAATAAATTAACAAACCAATAAATATATAAGCGGAAGTGCCCTTAAAATCAATTTTCGCAGTTTCATAAAATTAATTTTGTTACATTTCCTTGTACATAAGGGCTCCCTTATATACCTGAAGTATATAAGTAATGTATATAAAGGGAATGGGGGTCGATAAAGCTAAATAAATTAACAGACCAATAAATATATAACCGGAAGTGCCCTTAAAATCATACTTTAATGAATTTTGTTACATTTCTATGTACAAAAGCTCTCCCTTATATACCTGAGGTATATAAGTAATGTATATAAAGGGAATGGGGGTCGATAAAGCTAAATAAATTAACAGACCAATAAATATATAAGCGGAAGTGCCCTTAAAATCAATTTTCGCAGTTTCATAAAATTAATTTTGTTACATTTCCTTGTACATAACGGCTCCCTTATATACCTGAAGTATATAAGTAATGTATATAAAGGGAATGGGGGTCGATAAAGCTAAATAAATTAACAGACCCATAAATATATAAGCGGAAGTGCCCTTAAAATCAATTTTCGCAGTTTCATAAAATTAATTTTGTTACATTTCCTTGTACATAAGGGCTCCCTTATATACCTGAAGTATATAAGTAATGTATATAAAGGGAATGGGGGTCGATAAAGCTAAATAAATTAACAGACCCATAAATATATAAGCGGAAGTGCCCTTAAAATCAATTTTCGCAGTTTCATAAAATTAATTTTGTTACATTTCCTTGTACATAACGGCTCCCTTATATACCTGAAGTATATAAGTAATGTATATAAAGGGAATGGGGGTCGATAAAGCTAAATAAATTAACAGACCAATAAATATATAAGCGGAAGTGCCCTTAAAATCAATTTTCGCAGTTTCATAAAATTAATTTTGTTACATTTCCTTGTACATAAGGGCTCCCTTATATACCTGAAGTATATAAGTAATGTATATAAAGGGAATGGGGGTCGATAAAGCTAAATAAATTAACAGACCAATAAATATATAAGCGGAAGTGCCCTTAAAATCAATTTTCGCAGTTTCATAAAATTAATTTTGTTACATTTCCTTGTACATAAGGGCTCCCTTATATACCTGAAGTATATAAGTAATGTATATAAAGGGAATGGGGGTCGATAAAGCTAAATAAATTAACAGACCCATAAATATATAAGCGGAAGTGCCCTTAAAATCAATTTTCGCAGTTTCATAAAATTAATTTTGTTACATTTCCTTGTACATAACGGCTCCCTTATATACCTGAAGTATATAAGTAATGTATATAAAGGGAATGGGGGTCGATAAAGCTAAATAAATTAACAGACCCATAAATATATAAGCGGAAGTGCCCTTAAAATCATACTTTAATGAATTTTGTTACATTTCTATGTACAAAAGCTCTCTCTTATATACCTGAGGTATATAAGTAATGTATATAAAGGGAATGGGGGTCGATAAAGCTAAATAAATTAACAGACCCATAAATATATAAGCGGAAGTGCCCTTAAAATCAATTTTCGCAGTTTCATAAAATTAATTTTGTTACATTTCCTTGTACATAACGGCTCCCTTATATACCTGAAGTATATAAGTAATGTATATAAAGGGAATGGGGGTCGATAAAGCTAAATAAATTAACAGACCCATAAATATATAAGCGGAAGTGCCCTTAAAATCATACTTTAATGAATTTTGTTACATTTCTATGTACAAAAGCTCTCTCTTATATACCTGAGGTATATAAGTAATGTATATAAAGGGAATGGGGGTCGATAAAGCTAAATAAATTAACAGACCCATAAATATATAAGCGGAAGTGCCCTTAAAATCATACTTTAATGAATTTTGTTACATTTCTATGTACAAAAGCTCTTCCTTATATACCTGAGGTATATAAGTAATGTATATAAAGGGAATGGGGGTCGATAAAGCTAAATAAATTAACAGACCCATAAATATATAAGCGGAAGTGCCCTTAAAATCATACTTTAATGAATTTTGTTACATTTCTATGTACAAAAGCTCTCCCTTATATACCTGAGGTATATAAGTAATGTATATAAAGGGAATGGGGGTCGATAAAGCTAAATAAATTAACAGCCCCATAAATATATAAGCGGAAGTGCCCTTAAAATCATACTTTAATGAATTTTGTTACATTTCTATGTACAAAAGCTCTCCCTTATATACCTGAGGTATATAAGTAATGTATATAAAGGGAATGGGGGTCGATAAAGCTAAATAAATTAACAGACCAATAAATATATAAGCGGAAGTGCCCTTAAAATCATACTTTAATGAATTTTGTTACATTTCTATGTACAAAAGCTCTCCCTTATATACCTGAGGTATATAAGTAATGTATATAAAGGGAATGGGGGTCGATAAAGCTAAATAAATTAACAGACCAATAAATATATAAGCGGAAGTGCCCTTAAAATCATACTTTAATGAATTTTGTTACATTTCTATGTACAAAAGCTCTCCCTTATATACCTGAGGTATATAAGTAATGTATATAAAGGGAATGGGGGTCGATAAAGCTAAATAAATTAACAGACCCATAAATATATAAGCGGAAGTGCCCTTAAAATCATACTTTAATGAATTTTGTTACATTTCTATGTACAAAAGCTCTCCCTTATATACCTGAGGTATATAAGTAATGTATATAAAGGGAATGGGGGTCGATAAAGCTAAATAAATTAACAGCCCCATAAATATATAAGCGGAAGTGCCCTTAAAATCATACTTTAATGAATTTTGTTACATTTCTATGTACAAAAGCTCTCCCTTATATACCTGAGGTATATAAGTAATGTATATAAAGGGAATGGGGGTCGATAAAGCTAAATAAATTAACAGACCAATAAATATATAAGCGGAAGTGCCCTTAAAATCATACTTTAATGAATTTTGTTACATTTCTATGTACAAAAGCTCTCCCTTATATACCTGAGGTATATAAGTAATGTATATAAAGGGAATGGGGGTCGATAAAGCTAAATAAATTAACAGACCCATAAATATATAAGCGGAAGTGCCCTTAAAATCAATTTTCGCAGTTTCATAAAATTAATTTTGTTACATTTCCTTGTACATAACGGCTCCCTTATATACCTGAAGTATATAAGTAATGTATATAAAGGGAATGGGGGTCGATAAAGCTAAATAAATTAACAGACCAATAAATATATAAGCGGAAGTGCCCTTAAAATCAATTTTCGCAGTTTCATAAAATTAATTTTGTTACATTTCCTTGTACATAAGGGCTCCCTTATATACCTGAAGTATATAAGTAATGTATATAAAGGGAATGGGGGTCGATAAAGCTAAATAAATTAACAGACCAATAAATATATAAGCGGAAGTGCCCTTAAAATCAATTTTCGCAGTTTCATAAAATTAATTTTGTTACATTTCCTTGTACATAAGGGCTCCCTTATATACCTGAAGTATATAAGTAATGTATATAAAGGGAATGGGGGTCGATAAAGCTAAATAAATTAACAGACCCATAAATATATAAGCGGAAGTGCCCTTAAAATCAATTTTCGCAGTTTCATAAAATTAATTTTGTTACATTTCCTTGTACATAACGGCTCCCTTATATACCTGAAGTATATAAGTAATGTATATAAAGGGAATGGGGGTCGATAAAGCTAAATAAATTAACAGACCCATAAATATATAAGCGGAAGTGCCCTTAAAATCATACTTTAATGAATTTTGTTACATTTCTATGTACAAAAGCTCTCTCTTATATACCTGAGGTATATAAGTAATGTATATAAAGGGAATGGGGGTCGATAAAGCTAAATAAATTAACAGACCCATAAATATATAAGCGGAAGTGCCCTTAAAATCAATTTTCGCAGTTTCATAAAATTAATTTTGTTACATTTCCTTGTACATAACGGCTCCCTTATATACCTGAAGTATATAAGTAATGTATATAAAGGGAATGGGGGTCGATAAAGCTAAATAAATTAACAGACCAATAAATATATAAGCGGAAGTGCCCTTAAAATCAATTTTCGCAGTTTCATAAAATTAATTTTGTTACATTTCCTTGTACATAAGGGCTCCCTTATATACCTGAAGTATATAAGTAATGTATATAAAGGGAATGGGGGTCGATAAAGCTAAATAAATTAACAGACCCATAAATATATAAGCGGAAGTGCCCTTAAAATCAATTTTCGCAGTTTCATAAAATTAATTTTGTTACATTTCCTTGTACATAACGGCTCCCTTATATACCTGAAGTATATAAGTAATGTATATAAAGGGAATGGGGGTCGATAAAGCTAAATAAATTAACAGACCCATAAATATATAAGCGGAAGTGCCCTTAAAATCATACTTTAATGAATTTTGTTACATTTCTATGTACAAAAGCTCTCTCTTATATACCTGAGGTATATAAGTAATGTATATAAAGGGAATGGGGGTCGATAAAGCTAAATAAATTAACAGCCCCATAAATATATAAGCGGAAGTGCCCTTAAAATCATACTTTAATGAATTTTGTTACATTTCTATGTACAAAAGCTCTCCCTTATATACCTGAGGTATATAAGTAATGTATATAAAGGGAATGGGGGTCGATAAAGCTAAATAAATTAACAGACCAATAAATATATAAGCGGAAGTGCCCTTAAAATCATACTTTAATGAATTTTGTTACATTTCTATGTACAAAAGCTCTCCCTTATATACCTGAGGTATATAAGTAATGTATATAAAGGGAATGGGGGTCGATAAAGCTAAATAAATTAACAGACCAATAAATATATAAGCGGAAGTGCCCTTAAAATCAATTTTCGCAGTTTCATAAAATTAATTTTGTTACATTTCCTTGTACATAAGGGCTCCCTTATATACCTGAAGTATATAAGTAATGTATATAAAGGGAATGGGGGTCGATAAAGCTAAATAAATTAACAGACCAATAAATATATCAGCGGAAGTGCCCTTAAAATCAATTTTCGCAGTTTCATAAAATTAATTTTGTTACATTTCCTTGTACATAAGGGCTCCCTTATATACCTGAAGTATATAAGTAATGTATATAAAGGGAATGGGGGTCGATAAAGCTAAATAAATTAACAGACCAATAAATATATAAGCGGAAGTGCCCTTAAAATCATACTTTAATGAATTTTGTTACATTTCTATGTACAAAAGCTCTCCCTTATATACCTGAGGTATATAAGTAATGTATATAAAGGGAATGGGGGTCGATAAAGCTAAATAAATTAACAGACCAATAAATATATAAGCGGAAGTGCCCTTAAAATCAATTTTCGCAGTTTCATAAAATTAATTTTGTTACATTTCCTTGTACATAAGGGCTCCCTTATATACCTGAAGTATATAAGTAATGTATATAAAGGGAAGGGGGGTCGATAAAGCTAAATAAATTAACAGACCAATAAATATATAAGCGGAAGTGCCCTTAAAATCATACTTTTATGAATTTTGTTACATTTCTATGTACAAAAGCTCTCCCTTATATACCTGAGGTATATAAGTAATGTATATAAAGGGAATGGGGGTCGATAAAGCTAAATAAATTAACAGACCCATAAATATATAAGCGGAAGTGCCCTTAAAATCATACTTTAATGAATTTTGTTACATTTCTATGTACAAAAGCTCTCCCTTATATACCTGAGGTATATAAGTAATGTATATAAAGGGAATGGGGGTCGATAAAGCTAACTAAATTAACAGCCCCATAAATATATAAGCGGAAGTGCCCTTAAAATCATACTTTAATGAATTTTGTTACATTTCTATGTACAAAAGCTCTCCCTTATATACCTGAGGTATATAAGTAATGTATATAAAGGGAATGGGGGTCGATAAAGCTAAATAAATTAACAGACCAATAAATATATAAGCGGAAGTGCCCTTAAAATCAATTTTCGCAGTTTCATAAAATTAATTTTGTTACATTTCCTTGTACATAAGGGCTCCCTTATATACCTGAAGTATATAAGTAATGTATATAAAGGGAATGGGGGTCGATAAAGCTAAATAAATTAACATACCAATAAATATATAAGCGGAAGTGCCCTTAAAATCAATTTTCGCAGTTTCATAAAATTAATTTTGTTACATTTCCTTGTACATAAGGGCTCCCTTATATACCTGAAGTATATAAGTAATGTATATAAAGGGAATGGGGGTCGATAAAGCTAAATAAATTAACATACCAATAAATATATAAGCGGAAGTGCCCTTAAAATCAATTTTCGCAGTTTCATAAAATTAATTTTGTTACATTTCCTTGTACATAAGGGCTCCCTTATATACCTGAAGTATATAAGTAATGTATATAAAGGGAATGGGGGTCGATAAAGCTAAATAAATTAACAGACCAATAAATATATAAGCGGAAGTGCCCTTAAAATCATACTTTAATGAATTTTGTTACATTTCTATGTACAAAAGCTCTCCCTTATATACCTGAGGTATATAAGTAATGTATATAAAGGGAATGGGGGTCGATAAAGCTAAATAAATTAACAGACCAATAAATATATAAGCGGAAGTGCCCTTAAAATCAATTTTCGCAGTTTCATAAAATTAATTTTGTTACATTTCCTTGTACATAAGGGCTCCCTTATATACCTGAAGTATATAAGTAATGTATATAAAGGGAATGGGGGTCGATAAAGCTAAATAAATTAACAGACCAATAAAAATATAAGCGGAAGTGCCCTTAAAATCATACTTTAATGAATTTTGTTACATTTCTATGTACAAAAGCTCTCCCTTATATACCTGAGGTATATAAGTAAGGTATATAAAGGGAATGGGGGTCGATAAAGCTAAATAAATTAACAGCCCCATAAATATATAAGCGGAAGTGCCCTTAAAATCATACTTTAATGAATTTTGTTACATTTCTATGTACAAAAGCTCTCCCTTATATACCTGAGGTATATAAGTAATGTATATAAAGGGAATGGGGGTCGATAAAGCTAAATAAATTAACAGCCCCATAAATATATAAGCGGAAGTGCCCTTAAAATCATACTTTAATGAATTTTGTTACATTTCTATGTACAAAAGCTCTCCCTTATATACCTGAGGTATATAAGTAATGTATATAAAAGGAATGGGGGTCGATAAAGCTAAATAAATTAACAGCCCCATAAATATATAAGCGGAAGTGCCCTTAAAATCATACTTTAATGAATTTTGTTACATTTCTATGTACAAAAGCTCTCCCTTATATACCTGAGGTATATAAGTAATGTATATAAAGGGAATGGGGGTCGATAAAGCTAAATAAATTAACAGACCAATAAATATATAAGCGGAAGTGCCCTTAAAATCAATTTTCGCAGTTTCATAAAATTAATTTTGTTACATTTCCTTGTACATAAGGGCTCCCTTATATACCTGAAGTATATAAGTAATGTATATAAAGGGAATGGGGGTCGATAAAGCTAAATAAATTAACAGACCAATAAATATATAAGCGGAAGTGCCCTTAAAATCATACTTTAATGAATTTTGTTACATTTCTATGTACAAAAGCTCTCCCTTATATACCTGAGGTATATAAGTAATGTATATAAAGGGAATGGGGGTCGATAAAGCTAAATAAATTAACAGACCAATAAATATATAAGCGGAAGTGCCCTTAAAATCAATTTTCGCAGTTTCATAAAATTAATTTTGTTACATTTCTTTGTACATAAGGGCTCCCTTATATACCTGAAGTATATAAGTAATGTATATAAAGGGAATGGGGGTCGATAAAGCTAAATAAATTAACAGACCAATAAATATATAAGCGGAAGTGCCCTTAAAATCATACTTTAATGAATTTTGTTACATTTCTATGTACAAAAGCTCTCCCTTATATACCTGAGGTATACAAGTAATGTATATAAAGGGAATGGGGGTCGATAAAGCTAAATAAATTAACAGACCAATAAATATATAAGCGGAAGTGCCCTTAAAATCAATTTTCGCAGTTTCATAAAATTAATTTTGTTACATTTCCTTGTACATAAGGGCTCCCTTATATACCTGAAGTATATAAGTAATGTATATAAAGGGAATGGGGGTCGATAAAGCTAAATAAATTAACAGACCAATAAATATAAAGGCGGAAGTGCCCTTAAAATCATACTTTAATGAATTTTGTTACATTTCTATGTACAAAAGCTCTCCCTTATATACCTGAGGTATATAAGTAATGTATATAAAGGGAATGGGGGTCGATAAAGCTAAATAAATTAACAGACCAATAAATATATAAGCGAAAGTGCCCTTAAAATCAATTTTCGCAGTTTCATAAAATTAATTTTGTTACATTTCCTTGTACATAAGGGCTCCCTTATATACCTGAAGTATATAAGTAATGTATATAAAGGGAATGGGGGTCGATAAAGCTAAATAAATTAACAGACCAATAAATATATAAGCGGAAGTGCCCTTAAAATCATACTTTAATGAATTTTGTTACATTTCTATGTACAAAAGCTCTCTCCCTTATATACCTGAGGTATATAAGTAATGTATATAAAGGGAATGGGGGTCGATAAAGCTAAATAAATTAACAGACCCATAAATATATAAGCGGAAGTGCCCTTAAAATCATACTTTAATGAATTTTGTTACATTTCTATGTACAAAAGCTCTCCCTTATATACCTGAGGTATATAAGTAATGTATATAAAGGGAATGGGGGTCGATAAAGCTAAATAAATTAACAGACCAATAAATATATAAGCGGAAGTGCCCTTAAAATCAATTTTCGCAGTTTCATAAAATTAATTTTGTTACATTTCCTTGTACATAAGGGCTCCCTTATATACCTGAAGTATATAAGTAATGTATATAAAGGGAATGGGGGTCGATAAAGCTAAATAAATTAACAGACCCATAAATATATAAGCGGAAGTGCCCTTAAAATCATACTTTAATGAATTTTGTTACATTTCTATGTACAAAAGCTCTCCCTTATATACCTGAGGTATATAAGTAATGTATATAAAGGGAATGGGGGTCGATAAAGCTAAATAAATTAACAGACCAATAAATATATAAGCGGAAGTGCCCTTAAAATCAATTTTCGCAGTTTCATAAAATTAATTTTGTTACATTTCCTTGTACATAAGGGCTCCCTTATATACCTGAAGTATATAAGTAATGTATATAAAGGGAATGGGGGTCGATAAAGCTAAATAAATTAACAGACCCATAAATATATAATCGGAAGTGCCCTTAAAATCATACTTTAATGAATTTTGTTACATTTCTATGTACAAAAGCTCTCCCTTATATACCTGAGGTATATAAGTAATGTATATAAAGGGAATGGGGGTCGATAAAGCTAAATAAATTAACAGACCAATAAATATATAAGCGGAAGTGCCCTTAAAATCATACTTTAATGAATTTTGTTACATTTCTATGTACAAAAGCTCTCCCTTATATACCTGAGGTATATAAGTAATGTATATAAAGGGAATGGGGGTCGATGAAGCTAAATAAATTAACAGACCAATAAATATATAAGCGGAAGTGCCCTTAAAATCATACTTTAATGAATTTTGTTACATTTCTATGTACAAAAGCTCTCCCTTATATACCTGAGGTATATAAGTAATGTATATAAAGGGAATGGGGGTCGATAAAGCTAAATAAATTAACAGACCAATAAATATATAAGCGGAAGTGCCCTTAAAATCAATTTTCGCAGTTTCATAAAATTAATTTTGTTACATTTCCTTGTACATAAGGGCTCCCTTATATACCTGAAGTATATAAGTAATGTATATAAAGGGAATGGAGGTCGATAAAGCTAAATAAATTAACAGACCAATAAATATATAAGCGGAAGTGCCCTTAAAATCAATTTTCGCAGTTTCATAAATTTAATTTTGTTACATTTCCTTGTACATAAGGGCTCCCTTATATACCTGAAGTATATAAGTAATGTATATAAAGGGAATGGGGGTCGATAAAGCTAAATAAATTAACAGACCAATAAATATATAAGCGGAAGTGCCCTTAAAATCATACTTTAATGAATTTTGTTACATTTCTATGTACAAAAGCTCTCCCTTATATACCTGAGGTATATAAGTAATGTATATAAAGGGAATGGGGGTCGATAAAGCTAAATAAATTAACAGACCAATAAATATATAAGCGGAAGTGCCCTTAAAATCAATTTTCGCAGTTTCATAAATTTAATTTTGTTACATTTCCTTGTACATAAGGGCTCCCTTATATACCTGAAGTATATAAGTAATGTATATAAAGGGAATGGGGGTCGATAAAGCTAAATAAATTAACAGACCAATAAATATATAAGCGGAAGTGCCCTTAAAATCATACTTTAATGAATTTTGTTACATTTCTATGTACAAAAGCTCTCCCTTATATACCTGAGGTATATAAGTAATGTATATAAAGGGAATGGGGGTCGATAAAGCTAAATAAATTAACAGACCAATAAATATATAAGCGGAAGTGCCCTTAAAATCAATTTTCGCAGTTTCATAAAATAAATTTTGTTACATTTCCTTGTACATAAGGGCTCCCTTATATACCTGAAGTATATAAGTAATGTATATAAAGGGAATGGGGGTCGATAAAGCTAAATAAATTAACAGACCCATAAATATATAAGCGGAAGTGCCCTTAAAATCATACTTTAATGAATTTTGTTACATTTCTATGTACAAAAGCTCTCCCTTATATACCTGAGGTATATAAGTAATGTATATAAAGGGAATGGGGGTCGATAAAGCTAAATAAATTAACAGACCAATAAATATATAAGCGGAAGTGCCCTTAAAATCATACTTTAATGAATTTTGTTACATTTCTATGTACAAAAGCTCTCCCTTATATACCTGAGGTATATAAGTAATGTATATAAAGGGAATGGGGGTCGATAAAGCTAAATAAATTAACAGACCAATAAATATATAAGCGGAAGTGCCCTTAAAATCAATTTTCGCAGTTTCATAAAATTAATTTTGTTACATTTCCTTGTACATAAGGGCTCCCTTATATACCTGAAGTATATAAGTAATGTATATAAAGGGAATGGGGGTCGATAAAGCTAAATAAATTAACAGACCAATAAATATATAAGCGGAAGTGCCCTTAAAATCATACTTTAATGAATTTTGTTACATTTCTATGTAAAAAAGCTCTCCCTTATATACCTGAGGTATATAAGTAATGTATATAAAGGGAATGGGCGTCGATAAAGCTAAATAAATTAACAGACCAATAAATATTTAAGCGGAAGTGCCCTTAAAATCATACTTTAATGAATTTTGTTACATTTCTATGTACAAAAGCTCTCCCTTATATACCTGAGGTATATAAGTAATGTATATAAAGGGAATGGGGGTCGATAAAGCTAAATAAATTAACAGACCAATAAATATATAAGCGGAAGTGCCCTTAAAATCATACTTTAATGAATTTTGTTACATTTCTATGTACAAAAGCTCTCCCTTATATACCTGAGGTATATAAGTAATGTATATAAAGGGAATGGGGGTCGATAAAGCTAAATAAATTAACAGACCAATAAATATATAAGCGGAAGTGCCCTTAAAATCATACTTTAATGAATTTTGTTACATTTCTATGTACAAAAGCTCTCCCTTATATACCTGAGGTATATAAGTAATGTATATAAAGGGAATGGGGGTCGATAAAGCTAAATAAATTAACAGACCAATAAATATATAAGCGGAAGTGCCCTTAAAATCATACTTTAATGAATTTTGTTACATTTCTATGTACAAAAGCTCTCCCTTATATACCTGAGGTATATAAGTAATGTATATAAAGGGAATGGGGGTCGATAAAGCTAAATAAATTAACAGACCAATAAATATATAAGCGGAAGTGCCCTTAAAATCAATTTTCGCAGTTTCATAAAATTAATTTTGTTACATTTCCTTGTACATAAGGGCTCCCTTATATACCTGAAGTATATAAGTAATGTATATAAAGGGAATGGGGGTCGATAAAGCTAAATAAATTAACAGACCAATAAATATATAAGCGGAAGTGCCCTTAAAATCATACTTTAATGAATTTTGTTACATTTCTATGTACAAAAGCTCTCCCTTATATACCTGAGGTATATAAGTAATGTATATAAAGGGAATGGGGGTCGATAAAGCTAAATAAATTAACAGACCAATAAATATATAAGCGGAAGTGCCCTTAAAATCATACTTTAATGAATTTTGTTACATTTCTATGTACAAAAGCTCTCCCTTATATACCTGAGGTATATAAGTAATGTATATAAAGGGAATGGGGGTCGATAAAGCTAAATAAATTAACAGACCAATAAATATATAAGCGGAAGTGCCCTTAAAATCATACTTTAATGAATTTTGTTACATTTCTATGTACAAAAGCTCTCCCTTATATACCTGAGGTATATAAGTAATGTATATAAAGGGAATGGGGGTCGATAAAGCTAAATAAATTAACAGACCAATAAATATATAAGCGGAAGTGCCCTTAAAATCAATTTTCGCAGTTTCATAAAATTAATTTTGTTACATTTCCTTGTACATAAGGGCTCCCTTATATACCTGAAGTATATAAGTAATGTATATAAAGGGAATGGGGGTCGATAAAGCTAAATAAATTAACAGACCCATAAATATATAAGCGGAAGTGCCCTTAAAATCATACTTTAATGAATTTTGTTACATTTCTATGTACAAAAGCTCTCCCTTATATACCTGAGGTATATAAGTAATGTATATAAAGGGAATGGGGGTCGATAAAGCTAAATAAATTAACAGACCAATAAATATATAAGCGGAAGTGCCCTTAAAATCATACTTTAATGAATTTTGTTACATTTCTATGTACAAAAGCTCTCCCTTATATACCTGAGGTATATAAGTAATGTATATAAAGGGAATGGGGGTCGATAAAGCTAAATAAATTAACAGACCAATAAATATATAAGCGGAAGTGCCCTTAAAATCACACTTTAATGAATTTTGTTACATTTCTATGTACAAAAGCTCTCCCTTATATACCTGAGGTATATAAGTAATGTATATAAAGGGAATGGGGGTCGATAAAGCTAAATAAATTAACAGACCAATAAATATATAAGCGGAAGTGCCCTTAAAATCATACTTTAATGAATTTTGTTACATTTCTATGTACAAAAGCTCTCCCTTATATACCTGAGGTATATAAGTAATGTATATAAAGGGAATGGGGGTCGATAAAGCTAAATAAATTAACAGACCAATAAATATATAAGCGGAAGTGCCCTTAAAATCATACTTTAATGAATTTTGTTACATTTCTATGTACAAAAGCTCTCCCTTATATACCTGAGGTATATAAGTAATGTATATAAAGGGAATGGGGGTTGATAAAGCTAAATAAATTAACAGACCAATAAATATATAAGCGGAAGTGCCCTTAAAATCACACTTTAATGAATTTTGTTACATTTCTATGTACAAAAGCTCTCCCTTATATACCTGAGGTATATAAGTAATGTATATAAAGGGAATGGGGGTCGATAAAGCTAAATAAATTAACAGACCAATAAATATATAAGCGGAAGTGCCCTTAAAATCATACTTTAATGAATTTTGTTACATTTCTATGTACAAAAGCTCTCCCTTATATACCTGAGGTATATAAGTAATGTATATAAAGGGAATGGGGGTCGATAAAGCTAAATAAATTAACAGACCAATAAATATATAAGCGGAAGTGCCCTTAAAATCACACTTTAATGAATTTTGTTACATTTCTATGTACAAAAGCTCTCCCTTATATACCTGAGGTATATAAGTAATGTATATAAAGGGAATGGGGGTCGATAAAGCTAAATAAATTAACAGACCAATAAATATATAAGCGGAAGTGCCCTTAAAATCATACTTTAATGAATTTTGTTACATTTCTATGTACAAAAGCTCTCCCTTATATACCTGAGGTATATAAGTAATGTATATAAAGGGAATGGGGGTCGATAAAGCTAAATAAATTAACAGACCAATAAATATATAAGCGGAAGTGCCCTTAAAATCACACTTTAATGAATTTTGTTACATTTCTATGTACAAAAGCTCTCCCTTATATACCTGAGGTATATAAGTAATGTATATAAAGGGAATGGGGGTCGATAAAGCTAAATAAATTAACAGACCAATAAATATATAAGCGGAAGTGCCCTTAAAATCACACTTTAATGAATTTTGTTACATTTCTATGTACAAAAGCTCTCCCTTATATACCTGAGGTATATAAGTAATGTATATAAAGGGAATGGGGGTCGATAAAGCTAAATAAATTAACAGACCAATAAATATATAAGCGGAAGTGCCCTTAAAATCACACTTTAATGAATTTTGTTACATTTCTATGTACAAAAGCTCTCCCTTATATACCTGAGGTATATAAGTAATGTATATAAAGGGAATGGGGGTCGATAAAGCTAAATAAATTAACAGACCAATAAATATATAAGCGGAAGTGCCCTTAAAATCATACTTTAATGAATTTTGTTACATTTCTATGTACAAAAGCTCTCCCTTATATACCTGAGGTATATAAGTAATGTATATAAAGGGAATGGGGGTCGATAAAGCTAAATAAATTAACAGACCAATAAATATATAAGCGGAAGTGCCCTTAAAATCATACTTTAATGAATTTTGTTACATGTCTATGTACAAAAGCTCTCCCTTATATACCTGAGGTAAATAAGTAATGTATATAAAGGGAATGGGGGTCGATAAAGCTAAATAAATTAACAGACCAATAAATATATAAGCGGAAGTGCCCTTAAAATCAATTTTCGCAGTTTCATAAAATTAATTTTGTTACATTTCCTTGTACATAAGGGCTCCCTTATATACCTGAAGTATATAAGTAATGTATATAAAGGGAATGGGGGTCGATAAAGCTAAATAAATTAACAGACCAATAAATATATAAGCGGAAGTGCCCTTAAAATCATACTTTAATGAATTTTGTTACATTTCTATGTACAAAAGCTCTCCCTTATATACCTGAGGTATATAAGTAATGTATATAAAGGGAATGGGGGTCGATAAAGCTAAATAAATTAACAGACCAATAAATATATAAGCGGAAGTGCCCTTAAAATCAATTTTCGCAGTTTCATAAAATAAATTTTGTTACATTTCCTTGTACATAAGGGCTCCCTTATATACCTGAAGTATATAAGTAATGTATATAAAGGGAATGGGGGTCGATAAAGCTAAATAAATTAACAGACCCATAAATATATAAGCGGAAGTGCCCTTAAAATCATACTTTAATGAATTTTGTTACATTTCTATGTACAAAAGCTCTCCCTTATATACCTGAGGTATATAAGTAATGTATATAAAGGGAATGGGGGTCGATAAAGCTAAATAAATTAACAGACCAATAAATATATAAGCGGAAGTGCCCTTAAAATCAATTTTCGCAGTTTCATAAAATTAATTTTGTTACATTTCCTTGTACATAAGGGCTCCCTTATATACCTGAAGTATATAAGTAATGTATATAAAGGGAATGGGGGTCGATAAAGCTAAATAAATTAACAGACCAATAAATATATAAGCGGAAGTGCCCTTAAAATCATACTTTAATGAATTTTGTTACATTTCTATGTACAAAAGCTCTCCCTTATATACCTGAGGTATATAAGTAATGTATATAAAGGGAATGGGGGTCGATAAAGCTAAATAAATTAACAGACCAATAAATATATAAGCGGAAGTGCCCTTAAAATCATACTTTAATGAATTTTGTTACATTTCTATGTACAAAAGCTCTCCCTTATATACCTGAGGTATATAAGTAATGTATATAAAGGGAATGGGGGTCGATAAAGCTAAATAAATTAACAGACCAATAAATATATAAGCGGAAGTGCCCTTAAAATCACACTTTAATGAATTTTGTTACATTTCTATGTACAAAAGCTCTCCGTTATATACCTGAGGTATATAAGTAATGTATATAAAGGGAATGGGGGTCGATAAAGCTAAATAAATTAACAGACCAATAAATATATAAGCGGAAGTGCCCTTAAAATCATACTTTAATGAATTTTGTTACATTTCTATGTACAAAAGCTCTCCCTTATATACCTGAGGTATATAAGTAATGTATATAAAGGGAATGGGGGTCGATAAAGCTAAATAAATTAACAGACCAATAAATATATAAGCGGAAGTGCCCTTAAAATCAATTTTCGCAGTTTCATAAAATTAATTTTGTTACATTTCCTTGTACATAAGGGCTCCCTTATATACCTGAAGTATATAAGTAATGTATATAAAGGGAATGGGGTTCGATAAAGCTAAATAAATTAACAGACCAATAAATATATAAGCGGAAGTGCCCTTAAAATCATACTTTAATGAATTTTGTTACATTTCTATGTACAAAAGCTCTCCCTTATATACCTGAGGTATATAAGTAATGTATATAAAGGGAATGGGGGTCGATAAAGCTAAATAAATTAACAGACCAATAAATATATAAGCGGAAGTGCCCTTAAAATCAATTTTCGCAGTTTCATAAAATTAATTTTGTTACATTTCCTTGTACATAAGGGCTCCCTTATATACCTGAGGTATATAAGTAATGTATATAAAGGGAATGGGGGTCGATAAAGCTAAATAAATTAACAGACCAATAAATATATAAGCGGAAGTGCCCTTAAAATCAATTTTCGCAGTTTCATAAAATTAATTTTGTTACATTTCCTTGTACATAAGGGCTCCCTTATATACCTGAAGTATATAAGTAATGTATATAAAGGGAATGGGGGTCGATAAAGCTAAATAAATTAACAGACCAATAAATATATAAGCGGAAGTGCCCTTAAAATCATACTTTAATGAATTTTGTTACATTTCTATGTACAAAAGCTCTCCCTTATATACCTGAGGTATATAAGTAATGTATATAAAGGGAATGGGGGTCGATAAAGCTAAATAAATTAACAGACCAATAAATATATAAGCGGAAGTGCCCTTAAAATCAATTTTCGCAGTTTCATAAAATTAATTTTGTTACATTTCCTTGTACATAAGGGCTCCCTTATATACCTGAAGTATATAAGTAATGTATATAAAGGGAATGGGGGTCGATAAAGCTAAATAAATTAACAGACCAATAAATATATAAGCGGAAGTGCCCTTAAAATCATACTTTAATGAATTTTGTTACATTTCTATGTACAAAAGCTCTCCCTTATATACCTGAGGTATATAAGTAATGTATATAAAGGGAATGGGGGTCGATAAAGCTAAATAAATTAACAGACCAATAAATATATAAGCGGAAGTGCCCTTAAAATCAATTTTCGCAGTTTCATAAAATTAATTTTGTTACATTTCCTTGTACATAAGGGCTCCCTTATATACCTGAAGTATATAAGTAATGTATATAAAGGTAATGGGGGTCGATAAAGCTAAATAAATTAACAGACCAATAAATATATAAGCGGAAGTGCCCTTAAAATCATACTTTAATGAATTTTGTTACATTTCTATGTACAAAAGCTCTCCCTTATATACCTGAGGTATATAAGTAATGTATATAAAGGGAATGGGGGTCGATAAAGCTAAATAAATTAACAGACCAATAAATATATAAGCGGAAGTGCCCTTAAAATCATACTTTAATGAATTTTGTTACATTTCTATGTACAAAAGCTCTCCCTTATATACCTGAGGTATATAAGTTATGTATATAAAGGGAATGGGGGTCGATAAAGCTAAATAAATTAACAGACCAATATATATATAAGCGGAAGTGCCCTTAAAATCATACTTTAATGAATTTTGTTACATTTCTATGTACAAAAGCTCTCCCTTATATACCTGAGGTATATAAGTAATGTATATAAAGGGAATGGGGGTCGATAAAGCTAAATAAATTAACAGACCAATAAATATATAAGCGGAAGTGCCCTTAAAATCAATTTTCGCAGTTTCATAAAATTAATTTTGTTACATTTCCTTGCACATAAGGGCTCCCTTATATACCTGAAGTATATAAGTAATGTATATAAAGGGAATGGGGGTCGATAAAGCTAAATAAATTAACAGACCAATAAATATATAAGCGGAAGTGCCCTTAAAATCATACTTTAATGAATTTTGTTACATTTCTATGTACAAAAGCTCTCCCTTATATACCTGAGGTATATAAGTTATGTATATAAAGGGAATGGGGGTCGATAAAGCTAAATAAATTAACAGACCAATAAATATATAAGCGGAAGTGCCCTTAAAATCATACTTTAATGAATTTTGTTACATTTCTATGTACAAAAGCTCTCCCTTATATACCTGAGGTATATAAGTAATGTATATAAAGGGAATGGGGGTCGATAAAGCTAAATAAATTAACAGACCAATAAATATATAAGCGGAAGTGCCCTTAAAATCAATTTTCGCAGTTTCATAAAATTAATTTTGTTACATTTCCTTGCACATAAGGGCTCCCTTATATACCTGAAGTATATAAGTAATGTATATAAAGGGAATGGGGGTCGATAAAGCTAAATAAATTAACAGACCAATAAATATATAAGCGGAAGTGCCCTTAAAATCATACTTTAATGAATTTTGTTACATTTCTATGTACAAAAGCTCTCCCTTATATACCTGAGGTATATAAGTAATGTATATAAAGGGAATGGGGGTCGATAAAGCTAAATAAATTAACAGACCAATAAATATATAAGCGGAAGTGCCCTTAAAATCAATTTTCGCAGTTTCATAAAATTAATTTTGTTACATTTCCTTGTACATAAGGGCTCCCTTATATACCTGAAGTATATAAGTAATGTATATAAAGGGAATGGGGGTCGATAAAGCTAAATAAATTAACAGACCAATAAATATATAAGCGGAAGTGCCCTTAAAATCATACTTTAATGAATTTTGTTACATTTCTATGTACAAAAGCTCTCCCTTATATACCTGAGGTATATAAGTAATGTATATAAAGGGAATGGGGGTCGATAAAGCTAAATAAATTAACAGACCAATAAATATATAAGCGGAAGTGCCCTTAAAATCATACTTTAATGAATTTTGTTACATTTCTATGTACAAAAGCTCTCCCTTATATACCTGAGGTATATAAGTAATGTATATAAAGGGAATGGGGGTCGATAAAGCTAAATAAATTAACAGACCAATAAATATATAAGCGGAAGTGCCCTTAAAATCAATTTTCGCAGTTTCATAAAATTAATTTTGTTACATTTCCTTGTACATAAGGGCTCCCTTATATACCTGAAGTATATAAGTAATGTATATAAAGGGAATGGGGGTCGATAAAGCTAAATAAATTAACAGACCAATAAATATATAAGCGGAAGTGCCCTTAAAATCAATTTTCGCAGTTTCATAAAATTAATTTTGTTACATTTCCTTGTACATAAGGGCTCCCTTATATACCTGAAGTATATAAGTAATGTATATAAAGGGAATGGGGGTCGATAAAGCTAAATAAATTAACAGACCAATAAATATATAAGCGGAAGTGCCCTTAAAATCATACTTTAATGAATTTTGTTACATTTCTATGTACAAAAGCTCTCCCTTATATACCTGAGGTATATAAGTAATGTATATCAAGGGAATGGGGTTCGATAAAGCTAAATAAATTAACAGACCAATAAATATATAAGCGGAAGTGCCCTTAAAATCAATTTTCGCAGTTTCATAAAATTAATTTTGTTACATTTCCTTGTACATAAGGGCTCCCTTATATACCTGAAGTATATAAGTAATGTATATAAAGGGAATGGGGGTCGATAAAGCTAAATAAATTAACAGACCAATAAATATATAAGCGGAAGTGCCCTTAAAATCAATTTTCGCAGTTTCATAAAATTAATTTTGTTACATTTCCTTGTACATAAGGGCTCCCTTATATACCTGAAGTATATAAGTAATGTATATAAAGGGAATGGAGGTCGATAAAGCTAAATAAATTAACAGACCAATAAATATATAAGCGGAAGTGCCCTTAAAATCATACTTTAATGAATTTTGTTACATTTCTATGTACAAAAGCTCTCCCTTATATACCTGAGGTATATAAGTAATGTATATAAAGGGAATGGGGGTCGATAAAGCTAAATAAATTAACAGACCAATAAATATATAAGCGGAAGTGCCCTTAAAATCATACTTTAATGAATTTTGTTACATTTCTATGTACAAAAGCTCTCCCTTATATACCTGAGGTATATAAGTAATGTATATAAAGGGAATGGGGGTCGATAAAGCTAAATAAATTAACAGACCAATAAATATATAAGCGGAAGTGCCCTTAAAATCATACTTTAATGAATTTTGTTACATTTCTATGTACAAAAGCTCTCCCTTATATACCTGAGGTATATAAGTTATGTATATAAAGGGAATGGGGGTCGATAAAGCTAAATAAATTAACAGACCAATATATATATAAGCGGAAGTGCCCTTAAAATCATACTTTAATGAATTTTGTTACATTTCTATGTACAAAAGCTCTCCCTTATATACCTGAGGTATATAAGTAATGTATATAAAGGGAATGGGGGTCGATAAAGCTAAATAAATTAACAGACCAATAAATATATAAGCGGAAGTGCCCTTAAAATCAATTTTCGCAGTTTCATAAAATTAATTTTGTTACATTTCCTTGCACATAAGGGCTCCCTTATATACCTGAAGTATATAAGTAATGTATATAAAGGGAATGGGGGTCGATAAAGCTAAATAAATTAACAGACCAATAAATATATAAGCGGAAGTGCCCTTAAAATCATACTTTAATGAATTTTGTTACATTTCTATGTACAAAAGCTCTCCCTTATATACCTGAGGTATATAAGTTATGTATATAAAGGGAATGGGGGTCGATAAAGCTAAATAAATTAACAGACCAATAAATATATAAGCGGAAGTGCCCTTAAAATCATACTTTAATGAATTTTGTTACATTTCTATGTACAAAAGCTCTCCCTTATATACCTGAGGTATATAAGTAATGTATATAAAGGGAATGGGGGTCGATAAAGCTAAATAAATTAACAGACCAATAAATATATAAGCGGAAGTGCCCTTAAAATCAATTTTCGCAGTTTCATAAAATTAATTTTGTTACATTTCCTTGCACATAAGGGCTCCCTTATATACCTGAAGTATATAAGTAATGTATATAAAGGGAATGGGGGTCGATAAAGCTAAATAAATTAACAGACCAATAAATATATAAGCGGAAGTGCCCTTAAAATCATACTTTAATGAATTTTGTTACATTTCTATGTACAAAAGCTCTCCCTTATATACCTGAGGTATATAAGTAATGTATATAAAGGGAATGGGGGTCGATAAAGCTAAATAAATTAACAGACCAATAAATATATAAGCGGAAGTGCCCTTAAAATCAATTTTCGCAGTTTCATAAAATTAATTTTGTTACATTTCCTTGTACATAAGGGCTCCCTTATATACCTGAAGTATATAAGTAATGTATATAAAGGGAATGGGGGTCGATAAAGCTAAATAAATTAACAGACCAATAAATATATAAGCGGAAGTGCCCTTAAAATCATACTTTAATGAATTTTGTTACATTTCTATGTACAAAAGCTCTCCCTTATATACCTGAGGTATATAAGTAATGTATATAAAGGGAATGGGGGTCGATAAAGCTAAATAAATTAACAGACCAATAAATATATAAGCGGAAGTGCCCTTAAAATCATACTTTAATGAATTTTGTTACATTTCTATGTACAAAAGCTCTCCCTTATATACCTGAGGTATATAAGTAATGTATATAAAGGGAATGGGGGTCGATAAAGCTAAATAAATTAACAGACCAATAAATATATAAGCGGAAGTGCCCTTAAAATCAATTTTCGCAGTTTCATAAAATTAATTTTGTTACATTTCCTTGTACATAAGGGCTCCCTTATATACCTGAAGTATATAAGTAATGTATATAAAGGGAATGGGGGTCGATAAAGCTAAATAAATTAACAGACCAATAAATATATAAGCGGAAGTGCCCTTAAAATCAATTTTCGCAGTTTCATAAAATTAATTTTGTTACATTTCCTTGTACATAAGGGCTCCCTTATATACCTGAAGTATATAAGTAATGTATATAAAGGGAATGGGGGTCGATAAAGCTAAATAAATTAACAGACCAATAAATATATAAGCGGAAGTGCCCTTAAAATCATACTTTAATGAATTTTGTTACATTTCTATGTACAAAAGCTCTCCCTTATATACCTGAGGTATATAAGTAATGTATATCAAGGGAATGGGGTTCGATAAAGCTAAATAAATTAACAGACCAATAAATATATAAGCGGAAGTGCCCTTAAAATCAATTTTCGCAGTTTCATAAAATTAATTTTGTTACATTTCCTTGTACATAAGGGCTCCCTTATATACCTGAAGTATATAAGTAATGTATATAAAGGGAATGGGGGTCGATAAAGCTAAATAAATTAACAGACCAATAAATATATAAGCGGAAGTGCCCTTAAAATCAATTTTCGCAGTTTCATAAAATTAATTTTGTTACATTTCCTTGTACATAAGGGCTCCCTTATATACCTGAAGTATATAAGTAATGTATATAAAGGGAATGGAGGTCGATAAAGCTAAATAAATTAACAGACCAATAAATATATAAGCGGAAGTGCCCTTAAAATCATACTTTAATGAATTTTGTTACATTTCTATGTACAAAAGCTCTCCCTTATATACCTGAGGTATATAAGTAATGTATATAAAGGGAATGGGGGTCGATAAAGCTAAATAAATTAACAGACCAATAAATATATAAGCGGAAGTGCCCTTAAAATCATACTTTAATGAATTTTGTTACATTTCTATGTACAAAAGCTCTCCCTTATATACCTGAGGTATATAAGTTATGTATATAAAGGGAATGGGGGTCGATAAAGCTAAATAAATTAACAGACCAATAAATATATAAGCGGAAGTGCCCTTAAAATCATACTTTAATGAATTTTGTTACATTTCTATGTACAAAAGCTCTCCCTTATATACCTGAGGTATATAAGTAATGTATATAAAGGGAATGGGGGTCGATAAAGCTAAATAAATTAACAGACCAATAAATATATAAGCGGAAGTGCCCTTAAAATCAATTTTCGCAGTTTCATAAAATTAATTTTGTTACATTTCCTTGTACATAAGGGCTCCCTTATATACCTGAAGTATATAAGTAATGTATATAAAGGGAATGGGGGTCGATAAAGCTAAATAAATTAACAGACCAATAAATATATAAGCGGAAGTGCCCTTAAAATCAATTTTCGCAGTTTCATAAAATTAATTTTGTTACATTTCCTTGTACATAAGGGCTCCCTTATATACCTGAAGTATATAAGTAATGTATATAAAGGGAATGGGGGTCGATAAAGCTAAATAAATTAACAGACCAATAAATATATAAGCGGAAGTGCCCTTAAAATCAATTTTCGCAGTTTCATAAAATTAATTTTGTTACATTTCCTTGTACATAAGGGCTCCCTTATATACCTGAAGTATATAAGTAATGTATATAAAGGGAATGGGGGTCGATAAAGCTAAATAAATTAACAGACCAATAAATATATAAGCGGAAGTGCCCTTAAAATCATACTTTAATGAATTTTGTTACATTTCTATGTACAAAAGCTCTCCCTTATATACCTGAGGTATATAAGTAATGTATATAAAGGGAATGGGGGTCGATAAAGCTAAATAAATTAACAGACCAATAAATATATAAGCGGAAGTGCCCTTAAAATCATACTTTAATGAATTTTGTTACATTTCTATGTACAAAAGCTCTCCTTTATATACCTGAGGTATATAAGTAATGTATATAAAGGGAATGGGGGTCGATAAAGCTAAATAAATTAACAGACCAATAAATATATAAGCGGAAGTGCCCTTAAAATCAATTTTCGCAGTTTCATAAAATTAATTTTGTTACATTTCCTTGTACATAAGGGCTCCCTTATATACCTGAAGTATATAAGTAATGTATATAAAGGGAATGGGGGTCGATAAAGCTAAATAAATTAACAGACCAATAAATATATAAGCGGAAGTGCCCTTAAAATCAATTTTCGCAGTTTCATAAAATTAATTTTGTTACATTTCCTTGTACATAAGGGCTCCCTTATATACCTGAAGTATATAAGTAATGTATATAAAGGGAATGGGGGTCGATAAAGCTAAATAAATTAACAGACCAATAAATATATAAGCGGAAGTGCCCTTAAAATCATACTTTAATGAATTTTGTTACATTTCTATGTACAAAAGCTCTCCCTTATATACCTGAGGTATATAAGTAATGTATATAAAGGGAATGGGGGTCGATAAAGCTAAATAAATTAACAGACCAATAAATATATAAGCGGAAGTGCCCTTAAAATCATACTTTAATGAATTTTGTTACATTTCTATGTACAAAAGCTCTCCCTTATATACCTGAGGTATATAAGTAATGTATATAAAGGGAATGGGGGTCGATAAAGCTAAATAAATTAACAGACCAATAAATATATAAGCGGAAGTGCCCTTAAAATCAATTTTCGCAGTTTCATAAAATTAATTTTGTTACATTTCCTTGTACATAAGGGCTCCCTTATATACCTGAAGTATATAAGTAATGTATATAAAGGGAATGGGGGTCGATAAAGCTAAATAAATTAACAGACCAATAAATATATAAGCGGAAGTGCCCTTAAAATCATACTTTAATGAATTTTGTTACATTTCTATGTACAAAAGCTCTCCCTTATATACCTGAGGTATATAAGTAATGTATATAAAGGGAATGGGGGTCGATAAAGCTAAATAAATTAACAGACCAATAAATATATAAGCGGAAGTGCCCTTAAAATCATACTTTAATGAATTTTGTTACATTTCTATGTACAAAAGCTCTCCCTTATATACCTGAGGTATATAAGTAATGTATATAAAGGGAATGGGGGTCGATAAAGCTAAATAAATTAACAGACCAATAAATATATAAGCGGAAGTGCCCTTAAAATCAATTTTCGCAGTTTCATAAAATTAATTTTGTTACATTTCCTTGTACATAAGGGCTCCCTTATATACCTGAAGTATATAAGTAATGTATATAAAGGGAATGGGGGTCGATATAGCTAAATAAATTAACAGACCAATAAATATATAAGCGGAAGTGCCCTTAAAATCATACTTTAATGAATTTTGTTACATTTCTATGTACAAAAGCTCTCCCTTATATACCTGAGGTATATAAGTGATGTATATAAAGGGAATGGGGGTCGATAAAGCTAAATAAATTAACAGACCAATAAATATATAAGCGGAAGTGCCCTTAAAACCATACTTTAATGAATTTTGTTACATTTCTATGTACAAAAGCTCTCCCTTATATACCTGAGGTATATAAGTGATGTATATAAAGGGAATGGGGGTCGATAAAGCTAAATAAATTAACAGACCAATAAATATATAAGCGGAAGTGCCCTTAAAACCATACTTTAATGAATTTTGTTACATTTCTATGTACAAAAGCTCTCCCTTATATACCTGAGGTATATAAGTAATGTATATAAAGGGAATGGGGGTCGATAAAGCTAAATAAATTAACAGACCAATAAATATATAAGCGGAAGTGCCCTTAAAATCAATTTTCGCAGTTTCATAAAATTAATTTTGTTACATTTCCTTGTACATAAGGGCTCCCTTATATACCTGAAGTATATAAGTAATGTATATAAAGGGAATGGGGGTCGATATAGCTAAATAAATTAACAGACCAATAAATATATAAGCGGAAGTGCCCTTAAAATCATACTTTAATGAATTTTGTTACATTTCTATGTACAAAAGCTCTCCCTTATATACCTGAGGTATATAAGTAATGTATATAAAGGGAATGGGGGTCGATAAAGCTAAATAAATTAACAGACCAATAAATATATAAGCGGAAGTGCCCTTAAAATCAATTTTCGCAGTTTCATAAAATTAATTTTGTTACATTTCCTTGTACATAAGGGCTCCCTTATATACCTGAAGTATATAAGTAATGTATATAAAGGGAATGGGGGTCGATAAAGCTAAATAAATTAACAGACCAATAAATATATAAGCGGAAGTGCCCTCAAAATCAATTTTCGCAAGTTTCATAAAATTAATTTTGTTACATTTCGTTGTACATAAGGGCTCCCTTATATACCTGAAGTATATAAGTAATGTATATAAAGGGAATGGGGGTCGATAAAGCTAAATAAATTAACAGACCAATAAATATATAAGCGGAAGTGCCCTTAAAATCATACTTTAATGAATTTTGTTACATTTCTATGTACAAAAGCTCTCCCTTATATACCTGAGGTATATAAGTAATGTATATAAAGGGAATGGGGGTCGATAAAGCTAAATAAATTAACAGACCAATAAATATATAAGCGGAAGTGCCCTTAAAATCATACTTTAATGAATTTTGTTACATTTCTATGTACAAAAGCTCTCCCTTATATACCTGAGGTATATAAGTAATGTATATAAAGGGAATGGGGGTCGATAAAGCTAAATAAATTAACAGACCAATAAATATATAAGCGGAAGTGCCCTTAAAATCAATTTTCGCAGTTTCATAAAATTAATTTTGTTACATTTCCTTGTACATAAGGGCTCCCTTATATACCTGAAGTATATAAGTAATGTATATACAGGGAATGGGGGTCGATAAAGCTAAATAAATTAACAGACCAATAAATATATAAGCGGAAGTGCCCTTAAAATCATACTTTAATGAATTTTGTTACATTTCTATGTACAAAAGCTCTCCCTTATATACCTGAGGTATATAAGTAATGTATATAAAGGGAATGGGGGTCGATAAAGCTAAATAAATTAACAGACCAATAAATATATAAGCGGAAGTGCCCTTAAAATCATACTTTAATGAATTTTGTTACATTTCTATGTACAAAAGCTCTCCCTTATATACCTGAGGTATATAAGTAATGTATATAAAGGGAATGGGGGTCGATAAAGCTAAATAAATTAACAGACCAATAAATAGATAAGCGGAAGTGCCCTTAAAATCATACTTTAATGAATTTTGTTACATTTCTATGTACAAAAGCTCTCCCTTATATACCTGAGGTATATAAGTGATGTATATAAAGGGAATGGGGGTCGATAAAGCTAAATAAATTAACAGACCAATAAATATATAAGCGGAAGTGCCCTTAAAACCATACTTTAATGAATTTTGTTACATTTCTATGTACAAAAGCTCTCCCTTATATACCTGAGGTATATAAGTAATGTATATAAAGGGAATGGGGGTCGATAAAGCTAAATAAATTAACAGACCAATAAATATATAAGCGGAAGTGCCCTTAAAATCAATTTTCGCAGTTTCATAAAATTAATTTTGTTACATTTCCTTGTACATACCTGAAGTATATAAGTAATGTATATAAAGGGAATGGGGGTCGATAAAGCTAAATAAATTAACAGACCAATAAATATATAAGCGGAAGTGCCCTTAAAATCATACTTTAATGAATTTTGTTACATTTCTATGTACAAAAGCTCTCCCTTATATACCTGAGGTATATAAGTAATGTATATAAAGGGAATGGGGGTCGATAAAGCTAAATAAATTAACAGACCAATAAATATATAAGCGGAAGTGCCCTTAAAATCAATTTTCGCAGTTTCATAAAATTAATTTTGTTACATTTCCTTGTACATACCTGAAGTATATAAGTAATGTATATAAAGGGAATGGGGGTCGATAAAGCTAAATAAATTAACAGACCCATAAATATATAAGCGGAAGTGCCCTTAAAATCATACTTTAATGAATTTTGTTACATTTCTATGTACAAAAGCTCTCCCTTATATACCTGAGGTATATAAGTAATGTATATAAAGGGAATGGGGGTCGATAAAGCTAAATAAATTAACAGACCAATAAATATATAAGCGGAAGTGCCCTTAAAATCAATTTTCGCAGTTTCATAAAATTAATTTTGTTACATTTCCTTGTACATAAGGGCTCCCTTATATACCTGAAGTATATAAGTAATGTATATAAAGGGAATGGGGGTCGATAAAGCTAAATAAATTAACAGACCAATAAATATATAAGCGGAAGTGCCCTTAAAATCATACTTTAATGAATTTTGTTACATTTCTATGTACAAAAGCTCTCCCTTATATACCTGAGGTATATAAGTAATGTATATAAAGGGAATGGGGGTCGATAAAGCTAAATAAATTAACAGACCCATAAATATATAAGCGGAAGTGCCCTTAAAATCAATTTTCGCAGTTTCATAAAATTAATTTTGTTACATTTCCTTGTACATAAGGGCTCCCTTATATACCTGAAGTATATAAGTAATGTATATAAAGGGAATGGGGGTCGATAAAGCTAAATAAATTAACAGACCAATAAATATATAAGCGGAAGTGCCCTTAAAATCATACTTTAATGAATTTTGTTACATTTCTATGTACAAAAGCTCTCCCTTATATACCTGAGGTATTTAAGTAATGTATATAAAGGGAATGGGGGTCGATAAAGCTAAATAAATTAACAGACCAATAAATATATAAGCGGAAGTGCCCTTAAAATCATACTTTAATGAATTTTGTTACATTTCTATGTACAAAAGCTCTCCCTTATATACCTGAGGTATATAAGTAATGTATATAAAGGGAATGGGGGTCGATAAAGCTAAATAAATTAACAGACCAATAAATATATAAGCGGAAGTGCCCTTAAAATCATACTTTAATGAATTTTGTTACATTTCTATGTACAAAAGCTCTCCCTTATATACCTGAGGTATATAAGTAATGTATATAAAGGGAATGGGGGTCGATAAAGCTAAATAAATTAACAGACCAATAAATATATAAGCAGAAGTGCCCTTAAAATCAATTTTCGCAGTTTCATAAAATTAATTTTGTTACATTTCCTTGTACATAAGGGCTCCCTTATATACCTGAGGTATATAAGTAATGTATATAAAGGGAATGGGAGTCGATAAAGCTAAATAAATTAACAGACCAATAAATATATAAGCGGAAGTGCCCTTAAAATCATACTTTAATGAATTTTGTTACATTTCTATGTACAAAAGCTCTCCCTTATATACCTGAGGTATATAAGTAATGTATATAAAGGGAATGGGGGTCGATAAAGCTAAATAAATTAACAGACCAATAAATATATAAGCGGAAGTGCCCTTAAAATCATACTTTAATGAATTTTGTTACATTTCTATGTACAAAAGCTCTCCCTTATATACCTGAGGTATATAAGTAATGTATATAAAGGGAATGGGGGTCGATAAAGCTAAATAAATTAACAGACCAATAAATATATAAGCGGAAGTGCCCTTAAAATCAATTTTCGCAGTTTCATAAAATTAATTTTGTTACATTTCCTTGTACATAAGGGCTCCCTTATATACCTGAAGTATATAAGTAATGTATATAAAGGGAATGGGGATCGATAAAGCTAAATAAATTAACAGACCAATAAATATATAAGCGGAAGTGCCCTTAAAATCATACTTTAATGAATTTTGTTACATTTCTCTGTACAAAAGCTCTCCCTTATATACCTGAGGTATATAAGTAATGTATATAAAGGGAATGGGGGTCGATAAAGCTAAATAAATTAACAGACCAATAAATATATAAGCGGAAGTGCCCTTAAAATCATACTTTAATGAATTTTGTTACATTTCTATGTACAAAAGCTCTCCCTTATATACCTGAGGTATATAAGTAATGTATATAAAGGGAATGGGGGTCGATAAAGCTAAATAAATTAACAGACCAATAAATATATAAGCGGAAGTGCCCTTAAAATCAATTTTCGCAGTTTCATAAAATTAATTTTGTTACATTTCCTTGTACATAAGGGCTCCCTTATATACCTGAAGTATATAAGTAATGTATATAAAGGGAATGGGGATCGATAAAGCTAAATAAATTAACAGACCAATAAATATATAAGCGGAAGTGCCCTTAAAATCATACTTTAATGAATTTTGTTACATTTCTCTGTACAAAAGCTCTCCCTTATATACCTGAGGTATATAAGTAATGTATATAAAGGGAATGGGGGTCGATAAAGCTAAATAAATTAACAGACCAATAAATATATAAGCGGAAGTGCCCTTAAAATCATACTTTAATGAATTTTGTTACATTTCTATGTACAAAAGCTCTCCCTTATATACCTGAGGTATATAAGTAATGTATATAAAGGGAATGGGGGTCGATAAAGCTAAATAAATTAACAGACCAATAAATATATAAGCGGAAGTGCCCTTAAAATCAATTTTCGCAGTTTCATAAAATTAATTTTGTTACATTTCCTTGTACATAAGGGCTCCCTTATATACCTGAAGTATATAAGTAATGTATATAAAGGGAATGGGGGTCGATAAAGCTAAATAAATTAACAGACCAATAAATATATAAGCGGAAGTGCCCTTAAAATCATACTTTAATGAATTTTGTTACATTTCTCTGTACAAAAGCTCTCCCTTATATACCTGAGGTATATAAGTAATGTATATAAAGGGAATGGGGGTCGATAAAGCTAAATAAATTAACAGACCAATAAATATATAAGCGGAAGTGCCCTTAAAATCATACTTTAATGAATTTTGTTACATTTCTATGTACAAAAGCTCTCCCTTATATACCTGAGGTATATAAGTAATGTATATAAAGGGAATGGGGGTCGATAAAGCTAAATAAATTAACAGACCAATAAATATATAAGCGGAAGTGCCCTTAAAATCAATTTTCGCAGTTTCATAAAATTAATTTTGTTACATTTCCTTGTACATAAGGGCTCCCTTATATACCTGAAGTATATAAGTAATGTATATAAAGGGAATGGGGGTCGATAAAGCTAAATAAATTAACAGATCAATAAATATATAAGCGGAAGTGCCCTTAAAATCATACTTTAATGAATTTTGTTACATTTCTATGTACAAAAGCTCTCCCTTATATACCTGAGGTATATAAGTAATGTATATAAAGGGAATGGGGGTCGATAAAGCTAAATAAATTAACAGACCAATAAATATATAAGCGGAAGTGCCCTTAAAATCAATATTCGCAGTTTCATAAAATTAATTTTGTTACATTTCCTTGTACATAAGGGCTCCCTTATATACCTGAAGTATATAAGTAATGTATATAAAGAGAATGGGGGTCGATAAAGCTAAATAAATTAACAGACCAATAAATATATAAGCGGAAGTGCCCTTAAAATCATACTTCAATGAATTTTGTTACATTTCTCTGTACAAAAGC
Source organism: Thereva nobilitata (assembly GCA_963855945.1). Classification (NCBI taxonomy): domain Eukaryota; kingdom Metazoa; phylum Arthropoda; class Insecta; order Diptera; family Therevidae; genus Thereva; species Thereva nobilitata. Next base: position 110,193,874 of record OY979698.1, on the reverse strand, counting down.
TCTCCCTTATATACCTGAGGTATATAAGTAATGTATATAAAGGGAATGGGGGTCGATAAAGCTAAATAAATTAACAGACCAATAAATATATAAGCGGAAGTGCCCTTAAAATCAATTTTCGCAGTTTCATAAAATTAATTTTGTTACATTTCCTTGTACATAAGGGCTCCCTTATATACCTGAAGTATATAAGTAATGTATATAAAGGGAATGGGGGTCGATAAAGCTAAATAAATTAACAGACCCATAAATATATAAGCGGAAGTGCCCTTAAAATCATACTTTAATGAATTTTGTTACATTTCTATGTACAAAAGCTCTCCCTTATATACCTGAGGTATATAAGTAATGTATATAAAGGGAATGGGGGTCGATAAAGCTAAATAAATTAACAGACCAATAAATATATAAGCGGAAGTGCCCTTAAAATCAATTTTCGCAGTTTCATAAAATTAATTTGGTTACATTTCCTTGTATATAAGGGCTCCCTTATATACCTGAAGTATATAAGTAATGTATATAAAGGGAATGGGGGTCGATAAAGCTAAATAAATTAACAGACCCATAAATATATAAGCGGAAGTGCCCTTAAAATCATACTTTAATGAATTTTGTTACATTTCTATGTACAAAAGCTCTCCCTTATATACCTGAGGTATTTAAGTAATGTATATAAAGGGAATGGGGGTCGATAAAGCTAAATAAATTAACAGCCCAATAAATATATAAGCGGAAGTGCCCTTAAAATCATACTTTAATGAATTTTGTTACATTTCTATGTACAAAAGCTCTCCCTTATATACCTGAGGTATATAAGTAATGTATATAAAGGGAATGGGGGTCGATAAAGATAAATAAATTAACAGACCAATAAATATATAAGCGGAAGTGCCCTTAAAATCAATTTTCGCAGTTTCATAAAATTAATTTTGTTACATTTCCTTGTACATAAGGGCTCCCTTATATACCTGAAGTATATAAGTAATGTATATAAAGGGAATGGGGGTCGATAAAGCTAAATAAATTAACAGACCAATAAATATATAAGCGGAAGTGCCCTTAAAATCATACTTTAATGAATTTTGTTACATTTCTATGTACAAAAGCTCTCCCTTATATACCTGAGGTATATAAGTAATGTATATAAAGGGAATGGGGGTCGATAAAGCTAAATAAATTAACAGACCAATAAATATATAAGCGGAAGTGCCCTTAAAATCATACTTTAATGAATTTTGTTACATTTCTATGTACAAAAGCTCTCCCTTATATACCTGAGGTATATAAGTAATGTATATAAAGGGAATGGAGGTCGATAAAGCTAAATAAATTAACAGACCAATAAATATATAAGCGGAAGTGCCCTTAAAATCATACTTTAATGAATTTTGTTACATTTCTATGTACAAAAGCTCTCCCTTATATACCTGAGGTATATAAGTAATGTATATAAAGGGAATGGGGGTCGATAAAGCTAAATAAATTAACAGACCAATAAATATATAAGCGGAAGTGCCCTTAAAATCATACTTTAATGAATTTTGTTACATTTCTATGTACAAAAGCTCTCCCTTATATACCTGAGGTATATAAGTAATGTATATAAAGGGAATGGGGGTCGATAAAGCTAAATAAATTAACAGACCAATAAATATATAAGCGGAAGTGCCCTTAAAATCATACTTTAATGAATTTTGTTACATTTCTATGTACAAAAGCTCTCCCTTATATACCTGAGGTATATAAGTAATGTATATAAAGGGAATGGGGGTCGATAAAGCTAAATAAATTAACAGACCAATAAATATATAAGCGGAAGTGCCCTTAAAATCATACTTTAATGAATTTTGTTACATTTCTATGTACAAAAGCTCTCCCTTATATACCTGAGGTATATAAGTAATGTATATAAAGGGAATGGGGGTCGATAAAGCTAAATAAATTAACAGACCAATAAATATATAAGCGGAAGTGCCCTTAAAATCAATTTTCGCAGTTTCATAAAATTAATTTTGTTACATTTCCTTGTACATAAGGGCTCCCTTATATACCTGAGGTATATAAGTAATGTATATAAAGGGAATGGGAGTCGATAAAGCTAAATAAATTAACAGACCAATAAATATATAAGCGGAAGTGCCCTTAAAATCATACTTTAATGAATTTTGTTACATTTCTATGTACAAAAGCTCTCCCTTATATACCTGAGGTATATAAGTAATGTATATAAAGGGAATGGGGGTCGATAAAGCTAAATAAATTAACAGACCAATAAATATATAAGCGGAAGTGCCCTTAAAATCATACTTTAATGAATTTTGTTACATTTCTATGTACAAAAGCTCTCCCTTATATACCTGAGGTATATAAGTAATGTATATAAAGGGAATGGGGGTCGATAAAGCTAAATAAATTAACAGACCAATAAATATATAAGCGGAAGTGCCCTTAAAATCAATTTTCGCAGTTTCATAAAATTAATTTTGTTACATTTCCTTGTACATAAGGGCTCCCTTATATACCTGAAGTATATAAGTAATGTATATAAAGGGAATGGGGGTCGATAAAGCTAAATAAATTAACAGACCAATAAATATATAAGCGGAAGTGCCCTTAAAATCATACTTTAATGAATTTTGTTACATTTCTCTGTACAAAAGCTCTCCCTTATATACCTGAGGTATATAAGTAATGTATATAAAGGGAATGGGGGTCGATAAAGCTAAATAAATTAACAGACCAATAAATATATAAGCGGAAGTGCCCTTAAAATCATACTTTAATGAATTTTGTTACATTTCTATGTACAAAAACTCTCCCTTATATACCTGAGGTATATAAGTAATGTATATAAAGGGAATGGGGGTCGATAAAGCTAAATAAATTAACAGACCAATAAATATATAAGCGGAAGTGCCCTTAAAATCATACTTTAATGAATTTTGTTACATTTCTATGTACAAAAGCTCTCCCTTATATACCTGAGGTATATAAGTAATGTATATAAAGGGAATGGGGGTCGATAAAGCTAAATAAATTAACAGACCAATAAATATATAAGCGGAAGTGCCCTTAAAATCAATTTTCGCAGTTTCATAAAATTAATTTTGTTACATTTCCTTGTACATAAGGGCTCCCTTATATACCTGAAGTATATAAGTAATGTATATAAAAGGAATGGGGGTCGATAAAGCTAAATAAATTAACAGACCAATAAATATATAAGCGGAAGTGCCCTTAAAATCATACTTTAATGAATTTTGTTACATTTCTCTGTACAAAAGCTCTCCCTTATATACCTGAGGTATATAAGTAATGTATATAAAGGGAATGGGGGTCGATAAAGCTAAATAAATTAACAGACCAATAAATATATAAGCGGAAGTGCCCTTAAAATCATACTTTAATGAATTTTGTTACATTTCTATGTACAAAAGCTCTCCCTTATATACCTGAGGTATATAAGTAATGTATATAAAGGGAATGGGGGTCGATAAAGCTAAATAAATTAACAGACCAATAAATATAAAGCGGAAGTGCCCTTAAAATCAATTTTCGCAGTTTCATAAAATTAATTTTGTTACATTTCCTTGTACATAAGGGCTCCCTTATATACCTGAAGTATATAAGTAATGTATATAAAGGGAATGGGGGTCGATAAAGCTAAATAAATTAACAGACCAATAAATATATAAGCGGAAGTGCCCTTAAAATCATAATTTAATGAATTTTGTTACATTTCTATGTACAAAAGCTCTCCCTTATATACCTGAGGTATATAAGTAATGTATATAAAGGGAATGGGGGTCGATAAAGCTAAATAAATTAACAGACCAATAAATATATAAGCGGAAGTGCCCTTAAAATCATACTTTAATGAATTTTGTTACATTTCTATGTACAAAAGCTCTCCCTTATATACCTGAGGTATATAAGTAATGTATATAAAGGGAATGGGGGTCGATAAAGCTAAATAAATTAACAGACCAATAAATATATAAGCGGAAGTGCCCTTAAAATCATACTTTAATGAATTTTGTTACATTTCTATGTACAAAAGCTCTCCCTTATATACCTGAGGTATATAAGTAATGTATATAAAGGGAATGGGGGTCGATAAAGCTAAATAAATTAACAGACCAATAAATATATAAGCGGAAGTGCCCTTAAAATCATACTTTAATGAATTTTGTTACATTTCTATGTACAAAAGCTCTCCCTTATATACCTGAGGTATATAAGTAATGTATATAAAGGGAATGGGGGTCGATAAAGCTAAATAAATTAACAGACCAATAAATATATAAGCGGAAGTGCCCTTAAAATCAATTTTCGCAGTTTCATAAAATTAATTTTGTTACATTTCCTTGTACATAAGGGCTCCCTTATATACCTGAAGTATATAAGTAATGTATATAAAGGGAATGGGGGTCGATAAAGCTAAATAAATTAACAGACCAATAAATATATAAGCGGAAGTGCCCTTAAAATCAATTTTCGCAGTTTCATAAAATTAATTTTGTTACATTTCTATGTACAAAAGCTCTCCCTTATATACCTGAGGTATATAAGTAATGTATATAAAGGGAATGGGGGTCGATAAAGCTAAATAAATTAACAGACCAATAAATATATAAGCGGAAGTGCCCTTAAAATCATACTTTAATGAATTTTGTTACATTTCCTTGTACATAAGGGCTCCCTTATATACCTGAAGTATATAAGTAATGTATATAAAGGGAATGGGGGTCGATAAAGCTAAATAAATTAACAGACCAATAAATATATAAGCGGAAGTGCCCTTAAAATCATACTTTAATGAATTTTGTTACATTTCTATGTACAAAAGCTCTCCCTTATATACCTGAGGTATATAAGTAATGTATATAAAGGGAATGGGGGTCGATAAAGCTAAATAAATTAACAGACCAATAAATATATAAGCGGAAGTGCCTTTAAAATCATCCTTAATGAATTTTGTTACATTTCTATGTACAAAAGCTCTCCCTTATATACCTGAGGTATATAAGTAATGTATATAAAGGGAATGGAGGTCGATAAAGCTAAATAAATTAACAGACCAATAAATATATAAGCGGAAGTGCCCTTAAAATCATACTTTAATGAATTTTGTTACATTTCTATGTACAAAAGCTCTCCCTTATATACCTGAGGTATATAAGTAATGTATATAAAGGGAATGGGGGTCGATAAAGCTAAATAAATTAACAGACCAATAAATATATAAGCGGAAGTGCCCTTAAAATCATACTTTAATGAATTTTGTTACATTTCTATGTACAAAAGCTCTCCCTTATATACCTGAGGTATATAAGTAATGTATATAAAGGGAATGGGGGTCGATAAAGCTAAATAAATTAACAGACCAATAAATATATAAGCGGAAGTGCCCTTAAAATCATACTTTAATGAATTTTGTTGCATTTCTATGTACAAAAGCTCTCCCTTATATACCTGAGGTATATAAGTAATGTATATAAAGGGAATGGGGGTCGATAAAGCTAAATAAATTAACAGACCAATAAATATATAAGCGGAAGTGCCCTTAAAATCATACTTTAATGAATTTTGTTACATTTCTATGTACAAAAGCTCTCCCTTATATACCTGAGGTATATAAGTAATGTATATAAAGGGAATGGGGGTCGATAAAGCTAAATAAATTAACAGACCAATAAATATATAAGCGGAAGTGCCCTTAAAATCAATTTTCGCAGTTTCATAAAATTAATTTTGTTACATTTCCTTGTACATAAGGGCTCCCTTATATACCTGAGGTATATAAGTAATGTATATAAAGGGAATGGGAGTCGATAAAGCTAAATAAATTAACAGACCAATAAATATATAAGCGGAAGTGCCCTTAAAATCATACTTTAATGAATTTTGTTACATTTCTATGTACAAAAGCTCTCCCTTATATACCTGAGGTATATATGTAATGTATATAAAGGGAATGGGGGTCGATAAAGCTAAATAAATTAACAGACCAATAAATATATAAGCGGAAGTGCCCTTAAAATCATACTTTAATGAATTTTGTTACATTTCTATGTACAAAAGCTCTCCCTTATATACCTGAGGTATATAAGTAATGTATATAAAGGGAATGGGGGTCGATAAAGCTAAATAAATTAACAGACCAATAAATATATAAGCGGAAGTGCCCTTAAAATCATACTTTAATGAATTTTGTTACATTTCTATGTACAAAAGCTCTCCCTTATATACCTGAGGTATATAAGTAATGTATATAAAGGGAATGGGGGTCGATAAAGCTAAATAAATTAACAGACCAATAAATATATAAGCGGAAGTGCCCTTAAAATCAATTTTCGCAGTTTCATAAAATTAATTTTGTTACATTTCCTTGTACATAAGGGCTCCCATATATACCTGAAGTATATAAGTAATGTATATAAAGGGAATGGGGGTCGATAAAGCTAAATAAATTAACAGACCAATAAATATATAAGCGGAAGTGCCCTTAAAATCATACTTTAATGAATTTTGTTACATTTCTCTGTACAAAAGCTCTCCCTTATATACCTGAGGTATATAAGTAATGTATATAAAGGGAATGGGGTTCGATAAAGCTAAATAAATTAACAGACCAATAAATATATAAGCGTAAGTGCCCTTAAAATCATACTTTAATGAATTTTGTTAAATTTCTATGTACAAAAGCTCTCCCTTATATACCTGAGGTATATAAGTAATGTATATAAAGGGAATGGGGATCGATAAAGCTAAATAAATTAACAGACCAATAAATATATAAGCGGAAGTGCCCTTAAAATCAATTTTCGCAGTTTCATAAAATTAATTTTGTTACATTTCCTTGTACATAAGGGCTCCCTTATATACCTGAAGTATATAAGTAATGTATATAAAGGGAATGGGGGTCGATAAAGCTAAATAAATTAACAGACCAATAAATATATAAGCGGAAGTGCCCTTAAAATCAATTTTCGCAGTTTCATAAAATTAATTTTGTTACATTTCTATGTACAAAAGCTCTCCCTTATATACCTGAGGTATATAAGTAATGTATATAAAGGGAATGGGGGTCGATAAAGCTAAATAAATTAACAGACCAATAAATATATAAGCGGAAGTGCCCTTAAAATCATACTTTAATGAATTTTGTTACATTTCTATGTACAAAAGCTCTCCCTTATATACCTGAGGTATATAAGTAATGTATATAAAGGGAATGGGGGTCGATAAAGCTAAATAAATTAACAGACCAATAAATATATAAGCGGAAGTGCCCTTAAAATCATACTTTAATGAATTTTGTTACATTTCTATGTACAAAAGCTCTCCCTTATATACCTGAGGTATATAAGTAATGTATATAAAGGGAATGGGGGTCGATAAAGCTAAATAAATTAACAGACCCATAAATATATAAGCGGAAGTGCCCTTAAAATCATACTTTAATGAATTTTGTTACATTTCTATGTACAAAAGCTCTCCCTTATATACCTGAGGTATATAAGTAATGTATATAAAGGGAATGGGGGTCGATAAAGCTAAATAAATTAACAGACCAATAAATATATAAGCGGAAGTGCCCTTAAAATCATACTTTAATGAATTTTGTTACATTTCTATGTACAAAAGCTCTCCCTTATATACCTGAGGTATATAAGTAATGTATATAAAAGGAATGGCGGTCGATAAAGCTAAATAAATTAACAGACCAATAAATATATAAGCGGAAGTGCCCTTAAAATCATACTTTAATGAATTTTGTTACATTTCTATGTACAAAAGCTCTCCCTTATATACCTGAGGTATATAAGTAATGTATATAAAGGGAATGGGGGTCGATAAAGCTAAATAAATTAACAGACCAATAAATATATAAGCGGAAGTGCCCTTAAAATCATACTTTAATGAATTTTGTTACATTTCTATGTACAAAAGCTCTCCCTTATATACCTGAGGTATATAAGTAATGTATATAAAGGGAATGGGGGTCGATAAAGCTAAATAAATTAACAGACCAATAAATATATAAGCGGAAGTGCTCTTAAAATAAATTTTCGCAGTTTCATAAAATTAATTTTGTTACATTTCCTTGTACATAAGGGCTCCCTTATATACCTGAGGTATATAAGTAATGTATATAAAGGCAATGGGAGTCGATAAAGCTAAATAAATTAACAGACCAATAAATATATAAGCGGAAGTGCCCTTAAAATCATACTTTAATGAATTTTGTTACATTTCTATGTACAAAAGCTCTCCCTTATATACCTGAGGTATATATGTAATGTATATAAAGGGAATGGGGGTCGATAAAGCTAAATAAATTAACAGACCAATAAATATATAAGCGGAAGTGCCCTTAAAATCATACTTTAATGAATTTTGTTACATTTCTATGTACAAAAACTCTCCCTTATATACCTGAGGTATATAAGTAATGTATATAAAGGGAATGGGGGTCGATAAAGCTAAATAAATTAACAGACCAATAAATATATAAGCGGAAGTGCCCTTAAAATCATACTTTAATGAATTTTGTTACATTTCTATGTACAAAAGCTCTCCCTTATATACCTGAGGTATATAAGTAATGTATATAAAGGGAATGGGGGTCGATAAAGCTAAATAAATTAACAGACCAATAAATATATAAGCGGAAGTGCCCTTAAAATCAATTTTCGCAGTTTCATAAAATTAATTTTGTTACATTTCCTTGTACATAAGGGCTCCCTTATATACCTGAAGTATATAAGTAATGTATATAAAGGGAATGGGGGTCGATAAAGCTAAATAAATTAACAGACCAATAAATATATAAGCGGAAGTGCCCTTAAAATCAATTTTCGCAGTTTCATAAAATTAATTTTGTTACATTTCTATGTACAAAAGCTCTCCCTTATATACCTGAGGTATATAAGTAATGTATATAAAGGGAATGGGGGTCGATAAAGCTAAATAAATTAACAGACCAATAAATATATAAGCGGAAGTGCCCTTAAAATCATACTTTAATGAATTTTGTTACATTTCTATGTACAAAAGCTCTCCCTTATATACCTGAGGTATATAAGTAATGTATATAAAGGGAATGGGGGTCGATAAAGCTAAATAAATTAACAGACCAATAAATATATAAGCGGAAGTGCCCTTAAAATCATACTTTAATGAATTTTGTTACATTTCTATGTACAAAAGCTCTCCCTTATATACCTGAGGTATATAAGTAATGTATATAAAAGGAATGGCGGTCGATAAAGCTAAATAAATTAACAGACCAATAAATATATAAGCGGAAGTGCCCTTAAAATCATACTTTAATGAATTTTGTTACATTTCTATGTACAAAAGCTCTCCCTTATATACCTGAGGTATATAAGTAATGTATATAAAGGGAATGGGGGTCGATAAAGCTAAATAAATTAACAGACCAATAAATATATAAGCGGAAGTGCCCTTAAAATCATACTTTAATGAATTTTGTTACATTTCTATGTACAAAAGCTCTCCCTTATATACCTGAGGTATATAAGTAATGTATATAAAGGGAATGGGGGTCGATAAAGCTAAATAAATTAACAGACCCATAAATATATAAGCGGAAGTGCCCTTAAAATCATACTTTAATGAATTTTGTTACATTTCTATGTACAAAAGCTCTCCCTTATATACCTGAGGTATATAAGTAATGTATATAAAGGGAATGGGGGTCGATAAAGCTAAATAAATTAACAGACCAATAAATATATAAGCGGAAGTGCCCTTAAAATCATACTTTAATGAATTTTGTTACATTTCTATGTACAAAAGCTCTCCCTTATATACCTGAGGTATATAAGTAATGTATATAAAAGGAATGGCGGTCGATAAAGCTAAATAAATTAACAGACCAATAAATATATAAGCGGAAGTGCCCTTAAAATCATACTTTAATGAATTTTGTTACATTTCTATGTACAAAAGCTCTCCCTTATATACCTGAGGTATATAAGTAATGTATATAAAGGGAATGGGGGTCGATAAAGCTAAATAAATTAACAGACCAATAAATATATAAGCGGAAGTGCCCTTAAAATCATACTTTAATGAATTTTGTTACATTTCTATGTACAAAAGCTCTCCCTTATATACCTGAGGTATATAAGTAATGTATATAAAGGGAATGGGGGTCGATAAAGCTAAATAAATTAACAGACCAATAAATATATAAGCGGAAGTGCTCTTAAAATAAATTTTCGCAGTTTCATAAAATTAATTTTGTTACATTTCCTTGTACATAAGGGCTCCCTTATATACCTGAGGTATATAAGTAATGTATATAAAGGCAATGGGAGTCGATAAAGCTAAATAAATTAACAGACCAATAAATATATAAGCGGAAGTGCCCTTAAAATCATACTTTAATGAATTTTGTTACATTTCTATGTACAAAAGCTCTCCCTTATATACCTGAGGTATATATGTAATGTATATAAAGGGAATGGGGGTCGATAAAGCTAAATAAATTAACAGACCAATAAATATATAAGCGGAAGTGCCCTTAAAATCATACTTTAATGAATTTTGTTACATTTCTATGTACAAAAACTCTCCCTTATATACCTGAGGTATATAAGTAATGTATATAAAGGGAATGGGGGTCGATAAAGCTAAATAAATTAACAGACCAATAAATATATAAGCGGAAGTGCCCTTAAAATCATACTTTAATGAATTTTGTTACATTTCTATGTACAAAAGCTCTCCCTTATATACCTGAGGTATATAAGTAATGTATATAAAGGGAATGGGGGTCGATAAAGCTAAATAAATTAACAGACCAATAAATATATAAGCGGAAGTGCCCTTAAAATCAATTTTCGCAGTTTCATAAAATTAATTTTGTTACATTTCCTTGTACATAAGGGCTCCCTTATATACCTGAAGTATATAAGTAATGTATATAAAGGGAATGGGGGTCGATAAAGCTAAATAAATTAACAGACCAATAAATATATAAGCGGAAGTGCCCTTAAAATCAATTTTCGCAGTTTCATAAAATTAATTTTGTTACATTTCTATGTACAAAAGCTCTCCCTTATATACCTGAGGTATATAAGTAATGTATATAAAGGGAATGGGGGTCGATAAAGCTAAATAAATTAACAGACCAATAAATATATAAGCGGAAGTGCCCTTAAAATCATACTTTAATGAATTTTGTTACATTTCTATGTACAAAAGCTCTCCCTTATATACCTGAGGTATATAAGTAATGTATATAAAGGGAATGGGGGTCGATAAAGCTAAATAAATTAACAGACCAATAAATATATAAGCGGAAGTGCCCTTAAAATCATACTTTAATGAATTTTGTTACATTTCTATGTACAAAAGCTCTCCCTTATATACCTGAGGTATATAAGTAATGTATATAAAGGGAATGGGGGTCGATAAAGCTAAATAAATTAACAGACCAATAAATATATAAGCGGAAGTGCCCTTAAAATCATACTTTAATGAATTTTGTTACATTTCTATGTACAAAAGCTCTCCCTTATATACCTGAGGTATATAAGTAATGTATATAAAAGGAATGGCGGTCGATAAAGCTAAATAAATTAACAGACCAATAAATATATAAGCGGAAGTGCCCTTAAAATCATACTTTAATGAATTTTGTTACATTTCTATGTACAAAAGCTCTCCCTTATATACCTGAGGTATATAAGTAATGTATATAAAGGGAATGGGGGTCGATAAAGCTAAATAAATTAACAGACCAATAAATATATAAGCGGAAGTGCCCTTAAAATCATACTTTAATGAATTTTGTTACATTTCTATGTACAAAAGCTCTCCCTTATATACCTGAGGTATATAAGTAATGTATATAAAGGGAATGGGGGTCGATAAAGCTAAATAAATTAACAGACCAATAAATATATAAGCGGAAGTGCTCTTAAAATCAATTTTCGCAGTTTCATAAAATTAATTTTGTTACATTTCCTTGTACATAAGGGCTCCCTTATATACCTGAGGTATATAAGTAATGTATATAAAGGCAATGGGAGTCGATAAAGCTAAATAAATTAACAGACCAATAAATATATAAGCGGAAGTGCCCTTAAAATCATACTTTAATGAATTTTGTTACATTTCTATGTACAAAAGCTCTCCCTTATATACCTGAGGTATATATGTAATGTATATAAAGGGAATGGGGGTCGATAAAGCTAAATAAATTAACAGACCAATAAATATATAAGCGGAAGTGCCCTTAAAATCAATTTTCGCAGTTTCATAAAATTAATTTTGTTACATTTCCTTGTACATAAGGGCTCCCTTATATACCTGAAGTATATAAGTAATGTATATAAAGGGAATGGGGGTCGATAAAGCTAAATAAATTAACAGACCAATAAATATATAAGCGGAAGTGCCCTTAAAATCAATTTTCGTAGTTTCATAAAATTAATTTTGTTACATTTCTATGTACAAAAGCTCTCCCTTATATACCTGAGGTATATAAGTAATGTATATAAAGGGAATGGGGGTCGATAAAGCTAAATAAATTAACAGACCAATAAATATATAAGCGGAAGTGCCCTTAAAATCATACTTTAATGAATTTTGTTACATTTCTATGTACAAAAGCTCTCCCTTATATACCTGAGGTATATAAGTAATGTATATAAAGGGAATGGGGGTCGATAAAGCTAAATAAATTAACAGACCAATAAATATATAAGCGGAAGTGCTCTTAAAATCAATTTTCGCAGTTTCATAAAATTAATTTTGTTACATTTCTATGTACAAAAGCTCTCCCTTATATACCTGAGGTATATAAGTAATGTATATAAAGGGAATGGGGGTCGATAAAGCTAAATAAATTAACAGACCAATAAATATATAAGCGGAAGTGCCTTTAAAATCATCCTTAATGAATTTTGTTACATTTCTATGTACAAAAGCTCTCCCTTATATACCTGAGGTATATAAGTAATGTATATAAAGGGAATGGAGGTCGATAAAGCTAAATAAATTAACAGACCAATAAATATATAAGCGGAAGTGCCCTTAAAATCATACTTTAATGAATTTTGTTACATTTCTATGTACAAAAGCTCTCCCTTATATACCTGAGGTATATAAGTAATGTATATAAAGGGAATGGGGGTCGATAAAGCTAAATAAATTAACAGACCAATAAATATATAAGCGGAAGTGCCCTTAAAATCATACTTTAATGAATTTTGTTACATTTCTATGTACAAAAGCTCTCCCTTATATACCTGAGGTATATAAGTAATGTATATAAAGGGAATGGGGGTCGATAAAGCTAAATAAATTAACAGACCAATAAATATATAAGCGGAAGTGCCCTTAAAATCATACTTTAATGAATTTTGTTACATTTCTATGTACAAAAGCTCTCCCTTATATACCTGAGGTATATAAGTAATGTATATAAAGGGAATGGGGGTCGATAAAGCTAAATAAATTAACAGACCAATAAATATATAAGCGGAAGTGCCCTTAAAATCATACTTTAATGAATTTTGTTACATTTCTATGTACAAAAGCTCTCCCTAATATACCTGAGGTATATAAGTAATGTATATAAAGGGAATGGGGGTCGATAAAGCTAAATAAATTAACAGACCAATAAATATATAAGCGGAAGTGCTCTTAAAATCAATTTTCGCAGTTTCATAAAATTAATTTTGTTACATTTCCTTGTACATAAGGGCTCCCTTATATACCTGAGGTATATAAGTAATGTATATAAAGGGAATGGGGGTCGATAAAGCTAAATAAATTAACAGACCAATAAATATATAAGCGGAAGTGCCCTTAAAATCATACTTTAATGAATTTTGTTACATTTCTATGTACAAAAGCTCTCCCTTATATACCTGAGGTATATAAGTAATGTATATAAAGGGAATGGGGGTCGATAAAGCTAAATAAATTAACAGACCAATAAATATATAAGCGGAAGTGCCCTTAAAATCATTCTTTAATGAATTTTGTTACATTTCTATGTACAAAAGCTCTCCCTTATATACCTGAGGTATATAAGTAATGTATATAAAGGGAATGGGGGTCGATAAAGCTAAATAAATTAACAGACCAATAAATATATAAGCGGAAGTGCTCTTAAAATCAATTTTCGCAGTTTCATAAAATTAATTTTGTTACATTTCCTTGTACATAAGGGCTCCCTTATATACCTGAAGTATATAAGTAATGTATATAAAGGGAATGGGGGTCGATAAAGCTAAATAAATTAACAGACCAATAAATATATAAGCGGAAGTGCCCTTAAAATCAATTTTCGCAGTTTCATAAAATTAATTTTGTTACATTTCTATGTACAAAAGCTCTCCCTTATATACCTGAGGTATATATGTAATGTATATAAAGGGAATGGGGGTCGATAAAGCTAAATAAATTAACAGACCAATAAATATATAAGCGGAAGTGCCCTTAAAATCATACTTTAATGAATTTTGTTACATTTCTATGTACAAAAGCTCTCCCTTATATACCTGAGGTATATAAGTAATGTATATAAAGGGAATGGAGGTCGATAAAGCTAAATAAATTAACAGACCAATAAATATATAAGCGGAAGTGCCCTTAAAATCATACTTTAATGAATTTTGTTACATTTCTATGTACAAAAACTCTCCCTTATATACCTGAGGTATATAAGTAATGTATATAAAGGGAATGGGGGTCGATAAAGCTAAATAAATTAACAGACCAATAAATATATAAGCGGAAGTGCTCTTAAAATCAATTTTCGCAGTTTCATAAAATTAATTTTGTTACATTTCCTTGTACATAAGGGCTCCCTTATATACCTGAAGTATATAAGTAATGTATATAAAGGGAATGGGGGTCGATAAAGCTAAATAAATTAACAGACCAATAAATATATAAGCGGAAGTGCCCTTAAAATCAATTTTCGCAGTTTCATAAAATTAATTTTGTTACATTTCTATGTACAAAAGCTCTCCCTTATATACCTGAGGTATATAAGTAATGTATATAAAGGGAATGGGGGTCGATAAAGCTAAATAAATTAACAGACCAATAAATATATAAGCGGAAGTGCCCTTAAAATCATACTTTAATGAATTTTGTTACATTTCTATGTACAAAAGCTCTCCCTTATATACCTGAGGTATATAAGTAATGTATATAAAGGGAATGGGGGTCGATAAAGCTAAATAAATTAACAGACCAATAAATATATAAGCGGAAGTGCCTTTAAAATCATCCTTAATGAATTTTGTTACATTTCTATGTACAAAAGCTCTCCCTTATATACCTGAGGTATATAAGTAATGTATATAAAGGGAATGGAGGTCGATAAAGCTAAATAAATTAACAGACCAATAAATATATAAGCGGAAGTGCCCTTAAAATCATACTTTAATGAATTTTGTTACATTTCTATGTACAAAAGCTCTCCCTTATATACCTGAGGTATATATGTAATGTATATAAAGGGAATGGGGGTCGATAAAGCTAAATAAATTAACAGACCAATAAATATATAAGCGGAAGTGCCCTTAAAATCATACTTTAATGAATTTTGTTACATTTCTATGCACAAAAGCTCTCCCTTATATACCTGAGGTATATAAGTAATGTATATAAAGGGAATGGGGGTCGATAAAGCTAAATAAATTAACAGACCAATAAATATATAAGCGGAAGTGCCCTTAAAATCATACTTTAATGAATTTTGTTACATTTCTATGTACAAAAGCTCTCCCTTATATACCTGAGGTATATAAGTAATGTATATAAAGGGAATGGGGGTCGATAAAGCTAAATAAATTAACAGACCAATAAATATATAAGCGGAAGTGCCCTTAAAATCAATTTTCGCAGTTTCATAAAATTAATTTTGTTACATTTCCTTGTACATAAGGGCTCCCTTATATACCTGAAGTATATAAGTAATGTATATAAAGGGAATGGGGGTCGATAAAGCTAAATAAATTAACAGACCAATAAATATATAAGCGGAAGTGCCCTTAAAATCATACTTTAATGAATTTTGTTACATTTCTCTGTACAAAAGCTCTCCCTTATATACCTGAGGTATATAAGTAATGTATATAAAGGGAATGGGGGTCGATAAAGCTAAATAAATTAACAGACCAATAAATATATAAGCGGAAGTGCCCTTAAAATCATACTTTAATGAATTTTGTTACATTTCTATGTACAAAAGCTCTCCCTTATATACCTGAGGTATATAAGTAATGTATATAAAGGGAATGGGGGTCGATAAAGCTAAATAAATTAACAGACCAATAAATATATAAGCGGAAGTGCCCTTAAAATCAATTTTCGCAGTTTCATAAAATTAATTTTGTTACATTTCCTTGTACATAAGGGCTCCCTTATATACCTGAAGTATATAAGTAATGTATATAAAGGGAATGGGGGTCGATAAAGCTAAATAAATTAACAGACCAATAAATATATAAGCGGAAGTGCCCTTAAAATCAATTTTCGCAGTTTCATAAAATTAATTTTGTTACATTTCTATGTACAAAAGCTCTCCCTTATATACCTGAGGTATATAAGTAATGTATATAAAGGGAATGGGGGTCGATAAAGCTAAATAAATTAACAGACCAATAAATATATAAGCGGAAGTGCCCTTAAAATCATACTTTAATGAATTTTGTTACATTTCTATGTACAAAAGCTCTCCCTTATATACCTGAGGTATATAAGTAATGTATATAAAGGGAATGGGGGTCGATAAAGCTAAATAAATTAACAGACCAATAAATATATAAGCGGAAGTGCCCTTAAAATCATACTTTAATGAATTTTGTTACATTTCTATGTACAAAAGCTCTCCCTTATATACCTGAGGTATATAAGTAATGTATATAAAGGGAATGGGGGTCGATAAAGCTAAATAAATTAACAGACCAATAAATATATAAGCGGAAGTGCCCTTAAAATCAATTTTCGCAGTTTCATAAAATTAATTTTGTTACATTTCCTTGTACATAAGGGCTCCCTTATATACCTGAAGTATATAAGTAATGTATATAAAGGGAATGGGGGTCGATAAAGCTAAATAAATTAACAGACCAATAAATATATAAGCGGAAGTGCCCTTAAAATCATACTTTAATGAATTTTGTTACATTTCTCTGTACAAAAGCTCTCCCTTATATACCTGAGGTATATAAGTAATGTATATAAAGGGAATGGGGGTCGATAAAGCTAAATAAATTAACAGACCAATAAATATATAAGCGGAAGTGCCCTTAAAATCATACTTTAATGAATTTTGTTACATTTCTATGTACAAAAGCTCTCCCTTATATACCTGAGGTATATAAGTAATGTATATAAAGGGAATGGGGGTCGATAAAGCTAAATAAATTAACAGACCAATAAATATATAAGCGGAAGTGCCCTTAAAATCAATTTTCGCAGTTTCATAAAATTAATTTTGTTACATTTCCTTGTACATAAGGGCTCCCTTATATACCTGAAGTATATAAGTAATGTATATAAAGGGAATGGGGGTCGATAAAGCTAAATAAATTAACAGACCAATAAATATATAAGCGGAAGTGCCCTTAAAATCAATTTTCGCAGTTTCATAAAATTAATTTTGTTACATTTCTATGTACAAAAGCTCTCCCTTATATACCTGAGGTATATAAGTAATGTATATAAAGGGAATGGGGGTCGATAAAGCTAAATAAATTAACAGACCAATAAATATATAAGCGGAAGTGCCCTTAAAATCATACTTTAATGAATTTTGTTACATTTCTATGTACAAAAGCTCTCCCTTATATACCTGAGGTATATAAGTAATGTATATAAAGGGAATGGGGGTCGATAAAGCTAAATAAATTAACAGACCAATAAATATATAAGCGGAAGTGCCCTTAAAATCATACTTTAATGAATTTTGTTACATTTCTATGTACAAAAGCTCTCCCTTATATACCTGAGGTATATAAGTAATGTATATAAAGGGAATGGGGGTCGATAAAGCTAAATAAATTAACAGACCCATAAATATATAAGCGGAAGTGCCCTTAAAATCATACTTTAATGAATTTTGTTACATTTCTATGTACAAAAGCTCTCCCTTATATACCTGAGGTATATAAGTAATGTATATAAAGGGAATGGGGGTCGATAAAGCTAAATAAATTAACAGACCAATAAATATATAAGCGGAAGTGCCCTTAAAATCAATTTTCGCAGTTTCATAAAATTAATTTTGTTACATTTCCTTGTACATAAGGGCTGCCTTATATACCTGAAGTATATAAGTAATGTATATAAAGGGAATGGGGGTCGATAAAGCTAAATAAATTAACAGACCAATAAATATATAAGCGGAAGTGCCCTTAAAATCAATTTTCGCAGTTTCATAAAATTAATTTTGTTACATTTCCTTGTACATAAGGGCTCCCTTATATACCTGAAGTATATAAGTAATGTATATAAAGGGAATGGGGGTCGATAAAGCTAAATAAATTAACAGACCAATAAATATATAAGCGGAAGTGCCCTTAAAATCAATTTTCGCAGTTTCAAAAAATTAATTTTGTTACATTTCCTTGTACATAAGGGCTCCCTTATATACCTGAAGTATATAAGTAATGTATATAAAGGGAATGGGGGTCGATAAAGCTAAATAAATTAACAGACCAATAAATATATAAGCGGAAGTGCCCTTAAAATCAATTTTCGCAGTTTCATAAAATTAATTTTGTTACATTTCCTTGTACATAAGGGCTGCCTTATATACCTGAAGTATATAAGTAATGTATATAAAGGGAATGGGGGTCGATAAAGCTAAATAAATTAACAGACCAATAAATATATAAGCGGAAGTGCCCTTAAAATCAATTTTCGCAGTTTCATAAAATTAATTTTGTTACATTTCCTTGTACATAAGGGCTCCCTTATATACCTGAAGTATATAAGTAATGTATATAAAGGGAATGGGGGTCGATAAAGCTAAATAAATTAACAGACCAATAAATATATAAGCGGAAGTGCCCTTAAAATCAATTTTCGCAGTTTCAAAAAATTAATTTTGTTACATTTCCTTGTACATAAGGGCTCCCTTATATACCTGAAGTATATAAGTAATGTATATAAAGGGAATGGGGGTCGATAAAGCTAAATAAATTAACAGACCAATAAATATATAAGCGGAAGTGCCCTTAAAATCAATTTTCGCAGTTTCAAAAAATTAATTTTGTTACATTTCCTTGTACATAAGGGCTCCCTTATATACCTGAAGTATATAAGTAATGTATATAAAGGGAATGGGGGTCGATAAAGCTAAATAAATTAACAGACCAATAAATATATAAGCGGAAGTGCCCTTAAAATCAATTTTCGCAGTTTCAAAAAATTAATTTTGTTACATTTCCTTGTACATAAGGGCTCCCTTATATACCTGAAGTATATAAGTAATGTATATAAAGGCAATGGGGGTCGATAAAGCTAAATAAATTAACAGACCCATAAATATATAAGCGGAAGTGCCCTTAAAATCATACTTTAATGAATTTTGTTACATTTCTATGTACAAAAGCTCTCCCTTATATACCTGAGGTATATAAGTAATGTATATAAAAGGAATGGGGGTCGATAAAGCTAAATAAATTAACAGACCAATAAATATATAAGCGGAAGTGCCCTTAAAATCATACTTTAATGAATTTTGTTACATTTCTATGTACAAAAGCTCTCCCTTATATACCTGAGTTATATAAGTAATGTATATAAAGGGAATGGGGGTCGATAAAGCTAAATAAATTAACAGACCAATAAATATATACGCGGAAGTGCCCTTAAAATCAATTTTCGCAGTCTCATAAAATTAATTTTGTTACATTTCCTTGTACATAAGGGCTCCCTTATATACCTGAAGTATATAAGTAATGTATATAAAGGGAATGGGGGTCGATAAAGCTAAATAAATTAACAGACCAATAAATATATATGCGGAAGTGCCCTTAAAATCAATTTTCGCAGTTTCATAAAATTAATTTTGTTACATTTCCTTGTACATAAGGGCTCCCTTATATACCTGAAGTATATAAGTAATGTATATAAAGGGAATGGGGGTCGATAAAGCTAAATAAATTAACAGACCAATAAATATATAAGCGGAAGTGCCCTTAAAATCAATTTTCGCAGTTTCATAAAATTAATTTTGTTACATTTCTATGTACAAAAGCTCTCCCTTATATACCTGAGGTATATAAGTAATGTATATAAAGGGAATGGGGGTCGATAAAGCTAAATAAATTAACAGACCAATAAATATATAAGCGGAAGTGCCCTTAAAATCATACTTTAATGAATTTTGTTACATTTCTATGTACAAAAGCTCTCCCTTATATACCTGAGGTATATAAGTAATGTATATAAAGGGAATGGGGGTCGATAAAGCTAAATAAATTAACAGACCAATAAATATATAAGCGGAAGTGCCCTTAAAATCATACTTTAATGAATTTTGTTACATTTCTATGTACAAAAGCTCTCCCTTATATACCTGAGGTATATAAGTAATGTATATAAAGGGAATGGGGGTCGATAAAGCTAAATAAATTAACAGACCCATAAATATATAAGCGGAAGTGCCCTTAAAATCATACTTTAATGAATTTTGTTACATTTCTATGTACAAAAGCTCTCCCTTATATACCTGAGGTATATAAGTAATGTATATAAAGGGAATGGGGGTCGATAAAGCTAAATAAATTAACAGACCAATAAATATATAAGCGGAAGTGCCCTTAAAATCAATTTTCGCAGTTTCATAAAATTAATTTTGTTACATTTCCTTGTACATAAGGGCTGCCTTATATACCTGAAGTATATAAGTAATGTATATAAAGGGAATGGGGGTCGATAAAGCTAAATAAATTAACAGACCAATAAATATATAAGCGGAAGTGCCCTTAAAATCAATTTTCGCAGTTTCATAAAATTAATTTTGTTACATTTCCTTGTACATAAGGGCTCCCTTATATACCTGAAGTATATAAGTAATGTATATAAAGGGAATGGGGGTCGATAAAGCTAAATAAATTAACAGACCAATAAATATATAAGCGGAAGTGCCCTTAAAATCAATTTTCGCAGTTTCAAAAAATTAATTTTGTTACATTTCCTTGTACATAAGGGCTCCCTTATATACCTGAAGTATATAAGTAATGTATATAAAGGGAATGGGGGTCGATAAAGCTAAATAAATTAACAGACCAATAAATATATAAGCGGAAGTGCCCTTAAAATCAATTTTCGCAGTTTCATAAAATTAATTTTGTTACATTTCCTTGTACATAAGGGCTGCCTTATATACCTGAAGTATATAAGTAATGTATATAAAGGGAATGGGGGTCGATAAAGCTAAATAAATTAACAGACCAATAAATATATAAGCGGAAGTGCCCTTAAAATCAATTTTCGCAGTTTCATAAAATTAATTTTGTTACATTTCCTTGTACATAAGGGCTCCCTTATATACCTGAAGTATATAAGTAATGTATATAAAGGGAATGGGGGTCGATAAAGCTAAATAAATTAACAGACCAATAAATATATAAGCGGAAGTGCCCTTAAAATCAATTTTCGCAGTTTCAAAAAATTAATTTTGTTACATTTCCTTGTACATAAGGGCTCCCTTATATACCTGAAGTATATAAGTAATGTATATAAAGGGAATGGGGGTCGATAAAGCTAAATAAATTAACAGACCAATAAATATATAAGCGGAAGTGCCCTTAAAATCAATTTTCGCAGTTTCAAAAAATTAATTTTGTTACATTTCCTTGTACATAAGGGCTCCCTTATATACCTGAAGTATATAAGTAATGTATATAAAGGGAATGGGGGTCGATAAAGCTAAATAAATTAACAGACCAATAAATATATAAGCGGAAGTGCCCTTAAAATCAATTTTCGCAGTTTCAAAAAATTAATTTTGTTACATTTCCTTGTACATAAGGGCTCCCTTATATACCTGAAGTATATAAGTAATGTATATAAAGGCAATGGGGGTCGATAAAGCTAAATAAATTAACAGACCCATAAATATATAAGCGGAAGTGCCCTTAAAATCATACTTTAATGAATTTTGTTACATTTCTATGTACAAAAGCTCTCCCTTATATACCTGAGGTATATAAGTAATGTATATAAAAGGAATGGGGGTCGATAAAGCTAAATAAATTAACAGACCAATAAATATATAAGCGGAAGTGCCCTTAAAATCATACTTTAATGAATTTTGTTACATTTCTATGTACAAAAGCTCTCCCTTATATACCTGAGTTATATAAGTAATGTATATAAAGGGAATGGGGGTCGATAAAGCTAAATAAATTAACAGACCAATAAATATATACGCGGAAGTGCCCT
Source organism: Thereva nobilitata (assembly GCA_963855945.1). Taxonomy (NCBI): domain Eukaryota; kingdom Metazoa; phylum Arthropoda; class Insecta; order Diptera; family Therevidae; genus Thereva; species Thereva nobilitata. Next base: position 110,171,410 of record OY979698.1, on the reverse strand, counting down.
TAAAATCAATTTTCGCAGTCTCATAAAATTAATTTTGTTACATTTCCTTGTACATAAGGGCTCCCTTATATACCTGAAGTATATAAGTAATGTATATAAAGGGAATGGGGGTCGATAAAGCTAAATAAATTAACAGACCAATAAATATATATGCGGAAGTGCCCTTAAAATCAATTTTCGCAGTTTCATAAAATTAATTTTGTTACATTTCCTTGTACATAAGGGCTCCCTTATATACCTGAAGTATATAAGTAATGTATATAAAGGGAATGGGGGTCGATAAAGCTAAATAAATTAACAGACCAATAAATATATAAGCGGAAGTGCCCTTAAAATCAATTTTCGCAGTTTCAAAAAATTAATTTTGTTACATTTCCTTGTACATAAGGGCTCCCTTATATACCTGAAGTATATAAGTAATGTATATAAAGGGAATGGGGGTCGATAAAGCTAAATAAATTAACAGACCAATAAATATATAAGCGGAAGTGCCCTTAAAATCAATTTTCGCAGTTTCATAAAATTAATTTTGTTACATTTCCTTGTACATAAGGGCTCCCTTATATACCTGAAGTATATAAGTAATGTATATAAAGGGAATGGGGGTCGATAAAGCTAAATAAATTAACAAACCAATAAATATATAAGCGGAAGTGCCCTTAAAATCATACTTTAATGAATTTTGATACATTTCTATGTACAAAAGCTCTCCCTTATATACCTGAGGTATATAAGTAATGTATATAAAGGGAATGGGGGTCGATAAAGCTAAATAAATTAACAGACCAATAAATATATAAGCGGAAGTGCCCTTAAAATCATACTTTATTGAATTTTGTTACATTTCTATGTACAAAAGCTCTCCCTTATATACCTGAGGTATATAAGTAATGTATATAAAGGGAATGGGGGTCGATAAAGCTAAATAAATTAACAGACCCATAAATATATAAGCGGAAGTGCCCTTAAAATCATACTTTAATGAATTTTGTTACATTTCTATGTACAAAAGCTCTCCCTTATATACCTGAGGTATATAAGTAATGTATATAAAGGGAATGGGGGTCGATAAAGCTAAATAAATTAACATACCAATAAATATATAAGCGGAAGTGCCCTTAAAATCATACTTTAATGAATTTTGTTACATTTCTATGTACAAAAGCTCTCCCTTATATACCTGAGGTATATAAGTAATGTATATAAAGGGAATGGGGGTCGATAAAGCTAAATAAATTAACAGACCAATAAATATATAAGCGGAAGTGCCCTTAAAATCAATTTTCGCAGTTTCATAAAATTAATTTTGTTACATTTCCTTGTACATAAGGGCTCCCTTATATACCTGAAGTATATAAGTAATGTATATAAAGGCAATGGGGGTCGATAAAGCTAAATAAATTAACAGACCCATAAATATATAAGCGGAAGTGCCCTTAAAATCATACTTTAATGAATTTTGTTACATTTCTATGTACAAAAGCTCTCCCTTATATACCTGAGGTATATAAGTAATGTATATAAAGGGAATGGGGGTCGATAAAGCTAAATAAATTAACAGACCAATAAATATATAAGCGGAAGTGCCCTTAAAATCATACTTTAATGAATTTTGTTACATTTCTATGTACAAAAGCTCTCCCTTATATACCTGAGGTATATAAGTAATGTATATAAAGGGAATGGGGGTCGATAAAGCTAAATAAATTAACAGACCAATAAATATATAAGCGGAAGTGCCCTTAAAATCAATTTTCGCAGTTTCATAAAATTAATTTTGTTACATTTCCTTGTACATAAGGGCTCCCTTATATACCTGAAGTATATAAGTAATGTATATAAAGGGAATGGGGGTCGATAAAGCTAAATAAATTAACAGACCAATAAATATATAAGCGGAAGTGCCCTTAAAATCAATTTTCGCAGTTTCATAAAATTAATTTTGTTACATTTCTATGTACAAAAGCTCTCCCTTATATACCTGAGGTATATATGTAATGTATATAAAGGGAATGGGGGTCGATAAAGCTAAATAAATTAACAGACCAATAAATATATAAGCGGAAGTGCCCTTAAAATCATACTTTAATGAATTTTGTTACATTTCTATGTACAAAAGCTCTCCCTTATATACCTGAGGTATATAAGTAATGTATATAAAGGGAATGGGGGTCGATAAAGCTAAATAAATTAACAGACCAATAAATATATAAGCGGAAGTGCTCTTAAAATCAATTTTCGCAGTTTCATAAAATTAATTTTGTTACATTTCCTTGTACATAAGGGCTCCCTTATATACCTGAAGTATATAAGTAATGTATATAAAGGGAATGGGGGTCGATAAAGCTAAATAAATTAACAGACCAATAAATATATAAGCGGAAGTGCCCTTAAAATCAATTTTCGCAGTTTCATAAAATTAATTTTGTTACATTTCTATGTACAAAAGCTCTCCCTTATATACCTGAGGTATATAAGTAATGTATATAAAGGGAATGGGGGTCGATAAAGCTAAATAAATTAACAGACCAATAAATATATAAGCGGAAGTGCCCTTAAAATCATACTTTAATGAATTTTGTTACATTTCTATGTACAAAAGCTCTCCCTTATATACCTGAGGTATATAAGTAATGTATATAAAGGGAATGGGGGTCGATAAAGCTAAATAAATTAACAGACCAATAAATATATAAGCGGAAGTGCCTTTAAAATCATCCTTAATGAATTTTGTTACATTTCTATGTACAAAAGCTCTCCCTTATATACCTGAGGTATATAAGTAATGTATATAAAGGGAATGGAGGTCGATAAAGCTAAATAAATTAACAGACCAATAAATATATAAGCGGAAGTGCCCTTAAAATCATACTTTAATGAATTTTGTTACATTTCTATGTACAAAAGCTCTCCCTTATATACCTGAGGTATATATGTAATGTATATAAAGGGAATGGGGGTCGATAAAGCTAAATAAATTAACAGACCAATAAATATATAAGCGGAAGTGCCCTTAAAATCATACTTTAATGAATTTTGTTACATTTCTATGCACAAAAGCTCTCCCTTATATACCTGAGGTATATAAGTAATGTATATAAAGGGAATGGGGGTCGATAAAGCTAAATAAATTAACAGACCAATAAATATATAAGCGGAAGTGCCCTTAAAATCATACTTTAATGAATTTTGTTACATTTCTATGTACAAAAGCTCTCCCTTATATACCTGAGGTATATAAGTAATGTATATAAAGGGAATGGGGGTCGATAAAGCTAAATAAATTAACAGACCAATAAATATATAAGCGGAAGTGCCCTTAAAATCAATTTTCGCAGTTTCATAAAATTAATTTTGTTACATTTCCTTGTACATAAGGGCTCCCTTATATACCTGAAGTATATAAGTAATGTATATAAAGGGAATGGGGGTCGATAAAGCTAAATAAATTAACAGACCAATAAATATATAAGCGGAAGTGCCCTTAAAATCATACTTTAATGAATTTTGTTACATTTCTCTGTACAAAAGCTCTCCCTTATATACCTGAGGTATATAAGTAATGTATATAAAGGGAATGGGGGTCGATAAAGCTAAATAAATTAACAGACCAATAAATATATAAGCGGAAGTGCCCTTAAAATCATACTTTAATGAATTTTGTTACATTTCTATGTACAAAAGCTCTCCCTTATATACCTGAGGTATATAAGTAATGTATATAAAGGGAATGGGGGTCGATAAAGCTAAATAAATTAACAGACCAATAAATATATAAGCGGAAGTGCCCTTAAAATCAATTTTCGCAGTTTCATAAAATTAATTTTGTTACATTTCCTTGTACATAAGGGCTCCCTTATATACCTGAAGTATATAAGTAATGTATATAAAGGGAATGGGGGTCGATAAAGCTAAATAAATTAACAGACCAATAAATATATAAGCGGAAGTGCCCTTAAAATCAATTTTCGCAGTTTCATAAAATTAATTTTGTTACATTTCTATGTACAAAAGCTCTCCCTTATATACCTGAGGTATATAAGTAATGTATATAAAGGGAATGGGGGTCGATAAAGCTAAATAAATTAACAGACCAATAAATATATAAGCGGAAGTGCCCTTAAAATCATACTTTAATGAATTTTGTTACATTTCTATGTACAAAAGCTCTCCCTTATATACCTGAGGTATATAAGTAATGTATATAAAGGGAATGGGGGTCGATAAAGCTAAATAAATTAACAGACCAATAAATATATAAGCGGAAGTGCCCTTAAAATCATACTTTAATGAATTTTGTTACATTTCTATGTACAAAAGCTCTCCCTTATATACCTGAGGTATATAAGTAATGTATATAAAGGGAATGGGGGTCGATAAAGCTAAATAAATTAACAGACCAATAAATATATAAGCGGAAGTGCCCTTAAAATCAATTTTCGCAGTTTCATAAAATTAATTTTGTTACATTTCCTTGTACATAAGGGCTCCCTTATATACCTGAAGTATATAAGTAATGTATATAAAGGGAATGGGGGTCGATAAAGCTAAATAAATTAACAGACCAATAAATATATAAGCGGAAGTGCCCTTAAAATCATACTTTAATGAATTTTGTTACATTTCTCTGTACAAAAGCTCTCCCTTATATACCTGAGGTATATAAGTAATGTATATAAAGGGAATGGGGGTCGATAAAGCTAAATAAATTAACAGACCAATAAATATATAAGCGGAAGTGCCCTTAAAATCATACTTTAATGAATTTTGTTACATTTCTATGTACAAAAGCTCTCCCTTATATACCTGAGGTATATAAGTAATGTATATAAAGGGAATGGGGGTCGATAAAGCTAAATAAATTAACAGACCAATAAATATATAAGCGGAAGTGCCCTTAAAATCAATTTTCGCAGTTTCATAAAATTAATTTTGTTACATTTCCTTGTACATAAGGGCTCCCTTATATACCTGAAGTATATAAGTAATGTATATAAAGGGAATGGGGGTCGATAAAGCTAAATAAATTAACAGACCAATAAATATATAAGCGGAAGTGCCCTTAAAATCAATTTTCGCAGTTTCATAAAATTAATTTTGTTACATTTCTATGTACAAAAGCTCTCCCTTATATACCTGAGGTATATAAGTAATGTATATAAAGGGAATGGGGGTCGATAAAGCTAAATAAATTAACAGACCAATAAATATATAAGCGGAAGTGCCCTTAAAATCATACTTTAATGAATTTTGTTACATTTCTATGTACAAAAGCTCTCCCTTATATACCTGAGGTATATAAGTAATGTATATAAAGGGAATGGGGGTCGATAAAGCTAAATAAATTAACAGACCAATAAATATATAAGCGGAAGTGCCCTTAAAATCATACTTTAATGAATTTTGTTACATTTCTATGTACAAAAGCTCTCCCTTATATACCTGAGGTATATAAGTAATGTATATAAAGGGAATGGGGGTCGATAAAGCTAAATAAATTAACAGACCCATAAATATATAAGCGGAAGTGCCCTTAAAATCATACTTTAATGAATTTTGTTACATTTCTATGTACAAAAGCTCTCCCTTATATACCTGAGGTATATAAGTAATGTATATAAAGGGAATGGGGGTCGATAAAGCTAAATAAATTAACAGACCAATAAATATATAAGCGGAAGTGCCCTTAAAATCAATTTTCGCAGTTTCATAAAATTAATTTTGTTACATTTCCTTGTACATAAGGGCTGCCTTATATACCTGAAGTATATAAGTAATGTATATAAAGGGAATGGGGGTCGATAAAGCTAAATAAATTAACAGACCAATAAATATATAAGCGGAAGTGCCCTTAAAATCAATTTTCGCAGTTTCATAAAATTAATTTTGTTACATTTCCTTGTACATAAGGGCTCCCTTATATACCTGAAGTATATAAGTAATGTATATAAAGGGAATGGGGGTCGATAAAGCTAAATAAATTAACAGACCAATAAATATATAAGCGGAAGTGCCCTTAAAATCAATTTTCGCAGTTTCAAAAAATTAATTTTGTTACATTTCCTTGTACATAAGGGCTCCCTTATATACCTGAAGTATATAAGTAATGTATATAAAGGGAATGGGGGTCGATAAAGCTAAATAAATTAACAGACCAATAAATATATAAGCGGAAGTGCCCTTAAAATCAATTTTCGCAGTTTCATAAAATTAATTTTGTTACATTTCCTTGTACATAAGGGCTGCCTTATATACCTGAAGTATATAAGTAATGTATATAAAGGGAATGGGGGTCGATAAAGCTAAATAAATTAACAGACCAATAAATATATAAGCGGAAGTGCCCTTAAAATCAATTTTCGCAGTTTCATAAAATTAATTTTGTTACATTTCCTTGTACATAAGGGCTCCCTTATATACCTGAAGTATATAAGTAATGTATATAAAGGGAATGGGGGTCGATAAAGCTAAATAAATTAACAGACCAATAAATATATAAGCGGAAGTGCCCTTAAAATCAATTTTCGCAGTTTCAAAAAATTAATTTTGTTACATTTCCTTGTACATAAGGGCTCCCTTATATACCTGAAGTATATAAGTAATGTATATAAAGGGAATGGGGGTCGATAAAGCTAAATAAATTAACAGACCAATAAATATATAAGCGGAAGTGCCCTTAAAATCAATTTTCGCAGTTTCAAAAAATTAATTTTGTTACATTTCCTTGTACATAAGGGCTCCCTTATATACCTGAAGTATATAAGTAATGTATATAAAGGGAATGGGGGTCGATAAAGCTAAATAAATTAACAGACCAATAAATATATAAGCGGAAGTGCCCTTAAAATCAATTTTCGCAGTTTCAAAAAATTAATTTTGTTACATTTCCTTGTACATAAGGGCTCCCTTATATACCTGAAGTATATAAGTAATGTATATAAAGGCAATGGGGGTCGATAAAGCTAAATAAATTAACAGACCCATAAATATATAAGCGGAAGTGCCCTTAAAATCATACTTTAATGAATTTTGTTACATTTCTATGTACAAAAGCTCTCCCTTATATACCTGAGGTATATAAGTAATGTATATAAAAGGAATGGGGGTCGATAAAGCTAAATAAATTAACAGACCAATAAATATATAAGCGGAAGTGCCCTTAAAATCATACTTTAATGAATTTTGTTACATTTCTATGTACAAAAGCTCTCCCTTATATACCTGAGTTATATAAGTAATGTATATAAAGGGAATGGGGGTCGATAAAGCTAAATAAATTAACAGACCAATAAATATATACGCGGAAGTGCCCTTAAAATCAATTTTCGCAGTCTCATAAAATTAATTTTGTTACATTTCCTTGTACATAAGGGCTCCCTTATATACCTGAAGTATATAAGTAATGTATATAAAGGGAATGGGGGTCGATAAAGCTAAATAAATTAACAGACCAATAAATATATATGCGGAAGTGCCCTTAAAATCAATTTTCGCAGTTTCATAAAATTAATTTTGTTACATTTCCTTGTACATAAGGGCTCCCTTATATACCTGAAGTATATAAGTAATGTATATAAAGGGAATGGGGGTCGATAAAGCTAAATAAATTAACAGACCAATAAATATATAAGCGGAAGTGCCCTTAAAATCAATTTTCGCAGTTTCATAAAATTAATTTTGTTACATTTCTATGTACAAAAGCTCTCCCTTATATACCTGAGGTATATAAGTAATGTATATAAAGGGAATGGGGGTCGATAAAGCTAAATAAATTAACAGACCAATAAATATATAAGCGGAAGTGCCCTTAAAATCATACTTTAATGAATTTTGTTACATTTCTATGTACAAAAGCTCTCCCTTATATACCTGAGGTATATAAGTAATGTATATAAAGGGAATGGGGGTCGATAAAGCTAAATAAATTAACAGACCAATAAATATATAAGCGGAAGTGCCCTTAAAATCATACTTTAATGAATTTTGTTACATTTCTATGTACAAAAGCTCTCCCTTATATACCTGAGGTATATAAGTAATGTATATAAAGGGAATGGGGGTCGATAAAGCTAAATAAATTAACAGACCCATAAATATATAAGCGGAAGTGCCCTTAAAATCATACTTTAATGAATTTTGTTACATTTCTATGTACAAAAGCTCTCCCTTATATACCTGAGGTATATAAGTAATGTATATAAAGGGAATGGGGGTCGATAAAGCTAAATAAATTAACAGACCAATAAATATATAAGCGGAAGTGCCCTTAAAATCAATTTTCGCAGTTTCATAAAATTAATTTTGTTACATTTCCTTGTACATAAGGGCTGCCTTATATACCTGAAGTATATAAGTAATGTATATAAAGGGAATGGGGGTCGATAAAGCTAAATAAATTAACAGACCAATAAATATATAAGCGGAAGTGCCCTTAAAATCAATTTTCGCAGTTTCATAAAATTAATTTTGTTACATTTCCTTGTACATAAGGGCTCCCTTATATACCTGAAGTATATAAGTAATGTATATAAAGGGAATGGGGGTCGATAAAGCTAAATAAATTAACAGACCAATAAATATATAAGCGGAAGTGCCCTTAAAATCAATTTTCGCAGTTTCAAAAAATTAATTTTGTTACATTTCCTTGTACATAAGGGCTCCCTTATATACCTGAAGTATATAAGTAATGTATATAAAGGGAATGGGGGTCGATAAAGCTAAATAAATTAACAGACCAATAAATATATAAGCGGAAGTGCCCTTAAAATCAATTTTCGCAGTTTCATAAAATTAATTTTGTTACATTTCCTTGTACATAAGGGCTGCCTTATATACCTGAAGTATATAAGTAATGTATATAAAGGGAATGGGGGTCGATAAAGCTAAATAAATTAACAGACCAATAAATATATAAGCGGAAGTGCCCTTAAAATCAATTTTCGCAGTTTCATAAAATTAATTTTGTTACATTTCCTTGTACATAAGGGCTCCCTTATATACCTGAAGTATATAAGTAATGTATATAAAGGGAATGGGGGTCGATAAAGCTAAATAAATTAACAGACCAATAAATATATAAGCGGAAGTGCCCTTAAAATCAATTTTCGCAGTTTCAAAAAATTAATTTTGTTACATTTCCTTGTACATAAGGGCTCCCTTATATACCTGAAGTATATAAGTAATGTATATAAAGGGAATGGGGGTCGATAAAGCTAAATAAATTAACAGACCAATAAATATATAAGCGGAAGTGCCCTTAAAATCAATTTTCGCAGTTTCAAAAAATTAATTTTGTTACATTTCCTTGTACATAAGGGCTCCCTTATATACCTGAAGTATATAAGTAATGTATATAAAGGGAATGGGGGTCGATAAAGCTAAATAAATTAACAGACCAATAAATATATAAGCGGAAGTGCCCTTAAAATCAATTTTCGCAGTTTCAAAAAATTAATTTTTTACATTTCCTTGTACATAAGGGCTCCCTTATATACCTGAAGTATATAAGTAATGTATATAAAGGCAATGGGGGTCGATAAAGCTAAATAAATTAACAGACCCATAAATATATAAGCGGAAGTGCCCTTAAAATCATACTTTAATGAATTTTGTTACATTTCTATGTACAAAAGCTCTCCCTTATATACCTGAGGTATATAAGTAATGTATATAAAAGGAATGGGGGTCGATAAAGCTAAATAAATTAACAGACCAATAAATATATAAGCGGAAGTGCCCTTAAAATCATACTTTAATGAATTTTGTTACATTTCTATGTACAAAAGCTCTCCCTTATATACCTGAGTTATATAAGTAATGTATATAAAGGGAATGGGGGTCGATAAAGCTAAATAAATTAACAGACCAATAAATATATACGCGGAAGTGCCCTTAAAATCAATTTTCGCAGTCTCATAAAATTAATTTTGTTACATTTCCTTGTACATAAGGGCTCCCTTATATACCTGAAGTATATAAGTAATGTATATAAAGGGAATGGGGGTCGATAAAGCTAAATAAATTAACAGACCAATAAATATATATGCGGAAGTGCCCTTAAAATCAATTTTCGCAGTTTCATAAAATTAATTTTGTTACATTTCCTTGTACATAAGGGCTCCCTTATATACCTGAAGTATATAAGTAATGTATATAAAGGGAATGGGGGTCGATAAAGCTAAATAAATTAACAGACCAATAAATATATAAGCGGAAGTGCCCTTAAAATCAATTTTCGCAGTTTCAAAAAATTAATTTTGTTACATTTCCTTGTACATAAGGGCTCCCTTATATACCTGAAGTATATAAGTAATGTATATAAAGGGAATGGGGGTCGATAAAGCTAAATAAATTAACAGACCAATAAATATATAAGCGGAAGTGCCCTTAAAATCAATTTTCGCAGTTTCATAAAATTAATTTTGTTACATTTCCTTGTACATAAGGGCTCCCTTATATACCTGAAGTATATAAGTAATGTATATAAAGGGAATGGGGGTCGATAAAGCTAAATAAATTAACAAACCAATAAATATATAAGCGGAAGTGCCCTTAAAATCATACTTTAATGAATTTTGATACATTTCTATGTACAAAAGCTCTCCCTTATATACCTGAGGTATATAAGTAATGTATATAAAGGGAATGGGGGTCGATAAAGCTAAATAAATTAACAGACCAATAAATATATAAGCGGAAGTGCCCTTAAAATCATACTTTATTGAATTTTGTTACATTTCTATGTACAAAAGCTCTCCCTTATATACCTGAGGTATATAAGTAATGTATATAAAGGGAATGGGGGTCGATAAAGCTAAATAAATTAACAGACCCATAAATATATAAGCGGAAGTGCCCTTAAAATCATACTTTAATGAATTTTGTTACATTTCTATGTACAAAAGCTCTCCCTTATATACCTGAGGTATATAAGTAATGTATATAAAGGGAATGGGGGTCGATAAAGCTAAATAAATTAACATACCAATAAATATATAAGCGGAAGTGCCCTTAAAATCATACTTTAATGAATTTTGTTACATTTCTATGTACAAAAGCTCTCCCTTATATACCTGAGGTATATAAGTAATGTATATAAAGGGAATGGGGGTCGATAAAGCTAAATAAATTAACAGACCAATAAATATATAAGCGGAAGTGCCCTTAAAATCAATTTTCGCAGTTTCATAAAATTAATTTTGTTACATTTCCTTGTACATAAGGGCTCCCTTATATACCTGAAGTATATAAGTAATGTATATAAAGGCAATGGGGGTCGATAAAGCTAAATAAATTAACAGACCCATAAATATATAAGCGGAAGTGCCCTTAAAATCATACTTTAATGAATTTTGTTACATTTCTATGTACAAAAGCTCTCCCTTATATACCTGAGGTATATAAGTAATGTATATAAAGGGAATGGGGGTCGATAAAGCTAAATAAATTAACAGACCAATAAATATATAAGCGGAAGTGCCCTTAAAATCATACTTTATTGAATTTTGTTACATTTCTATGTACAAAAGCTCTCCCTTATATACCTGAGGTATATAAGTAATGTATATAAAGGGAATGGGGGTCGATAAAGCTAAATAAATTAACAGACCAATAAATATATACGCGGAAGTGCCCTTAAAATCAATTTTCGCAGTTTCATAAAATTAATTTTGTTACATTTCCTTGTACATAAGGGCTCCCTTATATACCTGAAGTATATAAGTAATGTATATAAAGGGAATGGGGGTCGATAAAGCTAAATAAATTAACAGACCAATAAATATATATGCGGAAGTGCCCTTAAAATCAATTTTCGCAGTTTCATAAAATTAATTTTGTTACATTTCCTTGTACATAAGGGCTCCCTTATATACCTGAAGTATATAAGTAATGTATATAAAGGGAATGGGGGTCGATAAAGCTAAATAAATTAACAGACCAATAAATATATAAGCGGAAGTGCCCTTAAAATCAATTTTCGCAGTTTCAAAAAATTAATTTTGTTACATTTCCTTGTACATAAGGGCTCCCTTATATACCTGAAGTATATAAGTAATGTATATAAAGGGAATGGGGGTCGATAAAGCTAAATAAATTAACAGACCAATAAATATATAAGCGGAAGTGCCCTTAAAATCAATTTTCGCAGTTTCATAAAATTAATTTTGTTACATTTCCTTGTACATAAGGGCTCCCTTATATACCTGAAGTATATAAGTAATGTATATAAAGGGAATGGGGGTCGATAAAGCTAAATAAATTAACAGACCAATAAATATATAAGCGGAAGTGCCCTTAAAATCATACTTTAATGAATTTTGTTACATTTCTATGTACAAAAGCTCTCCCTTATATACCTGAGGTATATAAGTAATGTATATAAAGGGAATGGGGGTCGATAAAGCTAAATAAATTAACAGACCAATAAATATATAAGCGGAAGTGCCCTTAAAATCAATTTTCGCAGTTTCATAAAATTAATTTTGTTACATTTCCCTGTACATAAGGGCTCCCTTATATACCTGAAGTATATAAGTAATTTATATAAAGGCAATGGGGTCGATAAAGCTAAATAAATTAACAGACCAATAAATATATAAGCGGAAGTGCCCTTAAAATCATACTTTAATGAATTTTGTTACATTTCTATGTACAAAAGCTCTCCCTTATATACCTGAGGTATATAAGTAATGTATATAAAGGGAATGGGGGTCGATAAAGCTAAATAAATTAACAGACCAATAAATATATAAGCGGAAGTGCCCTTAAAATCAATTTTCGCAGTTTCATAAAATTAATTTTGTTACATTTCCTTGTACATAAGGGCTCCCTTATATACCTGAGGTATATAAGTAATGTATATAAAGGGAATGGGGGTCGATAAAGCTAAATAAATTAACAGACCAATAAATATATAAGCGGAAGTGCCCTTAAAATCATACTTTAATGAATTTTGTTACATTTCTATGTACAAAAGCTCTCCCTTATATACCTGAGGTATATAAGTAATGTATATAAAGGGAATGGGGGTCGATAAAGCTAAATAAATTAACAGACCAATAAATATATAAGCGGAAGTGCCCTTAAAATCATACTTTAATGAATTTTGTTACATTTCTATGTACAAAAGCTCTCCCTTATATACCTGAGGTATATAAGTAATGTATATAAAGGGAATGGGGGTCGATAAAGCTAAATAAATTAACAGACCAATAAATATATAAGCGGAAGTGCCCTTAAAATCATACTTTAATGAATTTTGTTACATTTCTATGTACAAAAGCTCTCCCTTATATACCTGAGGTATATAAGTAATGTATATAAAGGGAATGGGGGTCGATAAAGCTAAATAAATTAACAGACCAATAAATATATAAGCGGAAGTGCCCTTAAAATCATACTTTAATGAATTTTGTTACATTTCTATGTACAAAAGCTCTCCCTTATATACCTGAGGTATATAAGTAATGTATATAAAGGGAATGGGCTTCGATAAAGCTAAATAAATTAACAGACCAATAAATATATACGCGGAAGTGCCCTTAAAATCAATTTTCGCAGTTTCATAAAATTAATTTTGTTACATTTCCTTGTACATACGGGCTCCCTTATATACCTGAAGTATATAAGTAATGTATATAAAGGCAATGGGGGTCGATAAAGCTAAATAAATTAACAGACCCATAAATATATAAGCGGAAGTGACCCTAAAATCATACTTTAATGAATTTTGTTACATTTCTATGTACAAAAGCTCTCCCTTATATACCTGAGGTATATAAGTAATGTATATAAAGGGAATGGGGGTCGATAAAGCTAAATAAATTAACAGACCAATAAATATATAAGCGGAAGTGCCCTTAAAATCAATTTTCGCAGTTTCATAAAATTAATTTTGTTACATTTCCTTGTACATAAGGGCTCCCTTATATACCTGAGGTATATAAGTAATGTATATAAAGGGAATGGGGGTCGATAAAGCTAAATAAATTAACAGACCAATAAATATATAAGCGTAAGTGCCCTTAAAATCATACTTTAATGAATTTTGCTACATTTCTATGTACAAAAGCTCTCCCTTATATACCTGAGGTATATAAGTAATGTATATAAAGGGAATGGGGGTCGATAAAGCTAAATAAATTAACAGACCAATAAATATATAAGCGGAAGTGCCCTTAAAATCATACTTTAATGAATTTTGTTACATTTCTATGTACAAAAGCTCTCCCTTATATACCTGAGGTATATAAGTAATGTATATAAAGGGAATGGGGGTCGATAAAGCTAAATAAATTAACAGACCCATAAATATATAAGCGGAAGTGCCCTTAAAATCATACTTTAATGAATTTTGTTACATTTCTATGTACAAAAGCTCTCCCTTATATACCTGAGGTATATAAGTAATGTATATAAAGGGAATGGGCTTCGATAAAGCTAAATAAATTAACAGACCAATAAATATATACGCGGAAGTGCCCTTAAAATCAATTTTCGCAGTTTCATAAAATTAATTTTGTTACATTTCCTTGTACATAAGGGCTCCCTTATATACCTGAAGTATATAAGTAATGTATATAAAGGCAATGGGGGTCGATAAAGCTAAATAAATTAACAGACCCATAAATATATAAGCGGAAGTGCCCTTAAAATCATACTTTAATGAATTTTGTTACATTTCTATGTACAAAAGCTCTCCCTTATATACCTGAGGTATATAAGTAATGTATATAAAGGGAATGGGGGTCGATAAAGCTAAATAAATTAACAGACCAATAAATATATAAGCGGAAGTGCCCTTAAAATCATACTTTAATGAATTTTGTTACATTTCTATGTACAAAAGCTCTCCCTTATATACCTGAGGTATATAAGTAATGTATATAAAGGGAATGGGGGTCGATAAAGCTAAATAAATTAACAGACCAATAAATATATAAGCGGAAGTGCCCTTAAAATCATACTTTAATGAATTTTGTTACATTTCTATGTACAAAAGCTCTCCCTTATATACCTGAGGTATATAAGTAATGTATATAAAGGGAATGGGGGTCGATAAAGCTAAATAAATTAACAGACCAATAAATATATAAGCGGAAGTGCCCTTAAAATCATACTTTAATGAATTTTGTTACATTTCTATGTACAAAAGCTCTCCCTTATATACCTGAGGTATATAAGTAATGTATATAAAGGGAATGGGCTTCGATAAAGCTAAATAAATTAACAGACCAATAAATATATACGCGGAAGTGCCCTTAAAATCAATTTTCGCAGTTTCATAAAATTAATTTTGTTACATTTCCTGGTACATAAGGGCTCCCTTATATACCTGAAGTATATAAGTAATGTATATAAAGGGAATGGGGGTCGATAAAGCTAAATAAATTAACAGACCAATAAATATATAAGCGGAAGTGCCCTTAAAATCAATTTTCGCAGTTTCATAAAATTGATTTTGTTACATTTCCTTGTACATAAGGGCTCCCTTATCTACCTGAAGTATATAAGTAATGTATATAAAGGGAATGGGGGTCGATAAAGCTAAATAAATTAACAGACCAATAAATATATGTATAAGCGGAAGTGCCCTTAAAATCAATTTTCGCAGTTTCATAAAATTAATTTTGTTACATTTCCTTGTACATAAGGGCTCCCTTATATACCTGAAGTATATAAGTAATGTATATAAAGGGAATGGGGGTCGATAAAGCTAAATAAATTAACAGACCAATAAATATATAAGCGGAAGTGCCCTTAAAATGAGGTATATAAGTAATGTATATAAAGGGAATGGGGGTCGATAAAGCTAAATAAATTAACAGACCAATAAATATATAAGCGGAAGTGCCCTTAAAATCAATTTTCGCAGTTTCATAAAATTAATTTTGTTACATTTCCTTGTACATAAGGGCTCCCTTATATACCTGAAGTATATAAGTAATGTATATAAAGGCAATGGGGGTCGATAAAGCTAAATAAATTAACAGACCCATAAATATATAAGCGGAAGTGCCCTTAAAATCATACTTTAATGAATTTTGTTACATTTCTATGTACAAAAGCTCTCCCTTATATACCTGAGGTATATAAGTAATGTATATAAAGGGAATGGGGGTCGATAAAGCTAAATAAATTAACAGACCAATAAATATATAAGCGGAAGTGCCCTTAAAATCATACTTTAATGAATTTTGTTACATTTCTATGTACAAAAGCTCTCCCTTATATACCTGAGGTATATAAGTAATGTATATAAAGGGAATGGGGGTCGATAAAGCTAAATAAATTAACAGACCAATAAATATATACGCGGAAGTGCCCTTAAAATCAATTTTCGCAGTTTCATAAAATTAATTTTGTTACATTTCCTTGTACATAAGGGCTCCCTTATATACCTGAAGTATATAAGTAATGTATATAAAGGGAATGGGGGTCGATAAAGCTAAATAAATTAACAGACCAATAAATATATATGCGGAAGTGCCCTTAAAATCAATTTTCGCAGTTTCATAAAATTAATTTTGTTACATTTCCTTGTACATAAGGGCTCCCTTATATACCTGAAGTATATAAGTAATGTATATAAAGGGAATGGGGGTCGATAAAGCTAAATAAATTAACAGACCAATAAATATATAAGCGGAAGTGCCCTTAAAATCAATTTTCGCAGTTTCAAAAAATTAATTTTGTTACATTTCCTTGTACATAAGGGCTCCCTTATATACCTGAAGTATATAAGTAATGTATATAAAGGGAATGGGGGTCGATAAAGCTAAATAAATTAACAGACCAATAAATATATAAGCGGAAGTGCCCTTAAAATCAATTTTCGCAGTTTCATAAAATTAATTTTGTTACATTTCCTTGTACATAAGGGCTCCCTTATATACCTGAAGTATATAAGTAATGTATATAAAGGGAATGGGGGTCGATAAAGCTAAATAAATTAACAGACCAATAAATATATAAGCGGAAGTGCCCTTAAAATCATACTTTAATGAATTTTGTTACATTTCTATGTACAAAAGCTCTCCCTTATATACCTGAGGTATATAAGTAATGTATATAAAGGGAATGGGGGTCGATAAAGCTAAATAAATTAACAGACCAATAAATATATAAGCGGAAGTGCCCTTAAAATCAATTTTCGCAGTTTCATAAAATTAATTTTGTTACATTTCCTTGTACATAAGGGCTCCCTTATATACCTGAAGTATATAAGTAATTTATATAAAGGCAATGGGGTCGATAAAGCTAAATAAATTAACAGACCAATAAATATATAAGCGGAAGTGCCCTTAAAATCATACTTTAATGAATTTTGTTACATTTCTATGTACAAAAGCTCTCCCTTATATACCTGAGGTATATAAGTAATGTATATAAAGGGAATGGGGGTCGATAAAGCTAAATAAATTAACAGACCAATAAATATATAAGCGGAAGTGCCCTTAAAATCAATTTTCGCAGTTTCATAAAATTAATTTTGTTACATTTCCTTGTACATAAGGGCTCCCTTATATACCTGAGGTATATAAGTAATGTATATAAAGGGAATGGGGG
Source organism: Thereva nobilitata (assembly GCA_963855945.1). Lineage (NCBI taxonomy): Eukaryota > Metazoa > Arthropoda > Insecta > Diptera > Therevidae > Thereva > Thereva nobilitata. The sequence goes on along the minus strand of OY979698.1, from coordinate 110,153,842 downwards.
TCGATAAAGCTAAATAAATTAACAGACCAATAAATATATAAGCGGAAGTGCCCTTAAAATCATACTTTAATGAATTTTGTTACATTTCTATGTACAAAAGCTCTCCCTTATATACCTGAGGTATATAAGTAATGTATATAAAGGGAATGGGGGTCGATAAAGCTAAATAAATTAACAGACCAATAAATATATAAGCGGAAGTGCCCTTAAAATCATACTTTAATGAATTTTGTTACATTTCTATGTACAAAAGCTCTCCCTTATATACCTGAGGTATATAAGTAATGTATATAAAGGGAATGGGGGTCGATAAAGCTAAATAAATTAACAGACCAATAAATATATAAGCGGAAGTGCCCTTAAAATCATACTTTAATGAATTTTGTTACATTTCTATGTACAAAAGCTCTCCCTTATATACCTGAGGTATATAAGTAATGTATATAAAGGGAATGGGGGTCGATAAAGCTAAATAAATTAACAGACCAATAAATATATAAGCGGAAGTGCCCTTAAAATCATACTTTAATGAATTTTGTTACATTTCTATGTACAAAAGCTCTCCCTTATATACCTGAGGTATATAAGTAATGTATATAAAGGGAATGGGCTTCGATAAAGCTAAATAAATTAACAGACCAATAAATATATACGCGGAAGTGCCCTTAAAATCAATTTTCGCAGTTTCATAAAATTAATTTTGTTACATTTCCTTGTACATACGGGCTCCCTTATATACCTGAAGTATATAAGTAATGTATATAAAGGCAATGGGGGTCGATAAAGCTAAATAAATTAACAGACCCATAAATATATAAGCGGAAGTGACCCTAAAATCATACTTTAATGAATTTTGTTACATTTCTATGTACAAAAGCTCTCCCTTATATACCTGAGGTATATAAGTAATGTATATAAAGGGAATGGGGGTCGATAAAGCTAAATAAATTAACAGACCAATAAATATATAAGCGGAAGTGCCCTTAAAATCAATTTTCGCAGTTTCATAAAATTAATTTTGTTACATTTCCTTGTACATAAGGGCTCCCTTATATACCTGAGGTATATAAGTAATGTATATAAAGGGAATGGGGGTCGATAAAGCTAAATAAATTAACAGACCAATAAATATATAAGCGTAAGTGCCCTTAAAATCATACTTTAATGAATTTTGCTACATTTCTATGTACAAAAGCTCTCCCTTATATACCTGAGGTATATAAGTAATGTATATAAAGGGAATGGGGGTCGATAAAGCTAAATAAATTAACAGACCAATAAATATATAAGCGGAAGTGCCCTTAAAATCATAATTTAATGAATTTTGTTACATTTCTATGTACAAAAGCTCTCCCTTATATACCTGAGGTATATAAGTAATGTATATAAAGGGAATGGGGGTCGATAAAGCTAAATAAATTAACAGACCCATAAATATATAAGCGGAAGTGCCCTTAAAATCATACTTTAATGAATTTTGTTACATTTCTATGTACAAAAGCTCTCCCTTATATACCTGAGGTATATAAGTAATGTATATAAAGGGAATGGGCTTCGATAAAGCTAAATAAATTAACAGACCAATAAATATATACGCGGAAGTGCCCTTAAAATCAATTTTCGCAGTTTCATAAAATTAATTTTGTTACATTTCCTTGTACATAAGGGCTCCCTTATATACCTGAAGTATATAAGTAATGTATATAAAGGCAATGGGGGTCGATAAAGCTAAATAAATTAACAGACCCATAAATATATAAGCGGAAGTGCCCTTAAAATCATACTTTAATGAATTTTGTTACATTTCTATGTACAAAAGCTCTCCCTTATATACCTGAGGTATATAAGTAATGTATATAAAGGGAATGGGGGTCGATAAAGCTAAATAAATTAACAGACCAATAAATATATAAGCGGAAGTGCCCTTAAAATCATACTTTAATGAATTTTGTTACATTTCTATGTACAAAAGCTCTCCCTTATATACCTGAGGTATATAAGTAATGTATATAAAGGGAATGGGGGTCGATAAAGCTAAATAAATTAACAGACCAATAAATATATAAGCGGAAGTGCCCTTAAAATCATACTTTAATGAATTTTGTTACATTTCTATGTACAAAAGCTCTCCCTTATATACCTGAGGTATATAAGTAATGTATATAAAGGGAATGGGGGTCGATAAAGCTAAATAAATTAACAGACCAATAAATATATAAGCGGAAGTGCCCTTAAAATCATACTTTAATGAATTTTGTTACATTTCTATGTACAAAAGCTCTCCCTTATATACCTGAGGTATATAAGTAATGTATATAAAGGGAATGGGCTTCGATAAAGCTAAATAAATTAACAGACCAATAAATATATACGCGGAAGTGCCCTTAAAATCAATTTTCGCAGTTTCATAAAATTAATTTTGTTACATTTCCTGGTACATAAGGGCTCCCTTATATACCTGAAGTATATAAGTAATGTATATAAAGGGAATGGGGGTCGATAAAGCTAAATAAATTAACAGACCAATAAATATATAAGCGGAAGTGCCCTTAAAATCAATTTTCGCAGTTTCATAAAATTGATTTTGTTACATTTCCTTGTACATAAGGGCTCCCTTATCTACCTGAAGTATATAAGTAATGTATATAAAGGGAATGGGGGTCGATAAAGCTAAATAAATTAACAGACCAATAAATATATGTATAAGCGGAAGTGCCCTTAAAATCAATTTTCGCAGTTTCATAAAATTAATTTTGTTACATTTCCTTGTACATAAGGGCTCCCTTATATACCTGAAGTATATAAGTAATGTATATAAAGGGAATGGGGGTCGATAAAGCTAAATAAATTAACAGACCAATAAATATATAAGCGGAAGTGCCCTTAAAATCAATTTTCGCAGTTTCAAAAAATTAATTTTGTTACATTTCCTTGTACATAAGGGCTCCCTTATATACCTGAAGTATATAAGTAATGTATATAAAGGGAATGGGGGTCGATAAAGCTAAATAAATTAACAGACCAATAAATATATAAGCGGAAGTGCCCTTAAAATCAATTTTCGCAGTTTCAAAAAATTAATTTTGTTACATTTCCTTGTACATAAGGGCTCCCTTATATACCTGAAGTATATAAGTAATGTATATAAAGGGAATGGGGGTCGATAAAGCTAAATAAATTAACAGACCAATAAATATATAAGCGGAAGTGCCCTTAAAATCATACTTTAATGAATTTTGTTACATTTCTATGTACAAAAGCTCTCCCTTATATACCTGAGGTATATAAGTAATGTATATAAAGGGAATGGGGGTCGATAAAGCTAAATAAATTAACAGACCAATAAATATATAAGCGGAAGTGCCCTTAAAATCATACTTTAATGAATTTTGTTACATTTCTATGTACAAAAGCTCTCCCTTATATACCTGAGGTATATAAGTAATGTATATAAAGGGAATGGGCTTCGATAAAGCTAAATAAATTAACAGACCAATAAATATATACGCGGAAGTGCCCTTAAAATCAATTTTCGCAGTTTCATAAAATTAATTTTGTTACATTTCCTTGTACATACGGGCTCCCTTATATACCTGAAGTATATAAGTAATGTATATAAAGGCAATGGGGGTCGATAAAGCTAAATAAATTAACAGACCCATAAATATATAAGCGGAAGTGACCCTAAAATCATACTTTAATGAATTTTGTTACATTTCTATGTACAAAAGCTCTCCCTTATATACCTGAGGTATATAAGTAATGTATATAAAGGGAATGGGGGTCGATAAAGCTAAATAAATTAACAGACCAATAAATATATAAGCGGAAGTGCCCTTAAAATCAATTTTCGCAGTTTCATAAAATTAATTTTGTTACATTTCCTTGTACATAAGGGCTCCCTTATATACCTGAGGTATATAAGTAATGTATATAAAGGGAATGGGGGTCGATAAAGCTAAATAAATTAACAGACCAATAAATATATAAGCGGAAGTGCCCTTAAAATCATACTTTAATGAATTTTGCTACATTTCTATGTACAAAAGCTCTCCCTTATATACCTGAGGTATATAAGTAATGTATATAAAGGGAATGGGGGTCGATAAAGCTAAATAAATTAACAGACCAATAAATATATAAGCGGAAGTGCCCTTAAAATCATACTTTAATGAATTTTGTTACATTTCTATGTACAAAAGCTCTCCCTTATATACCTGAGGTATATAAGTAATGTATATAAAGGGAATGGGGGTCGATAAAGCTAAATAAATTAACAGACCCATAAATATATAAGCGGAAGTGCCCTTAAAATCATACTTTAATGAATTTTGTTACATTTCTATGTACAAAAGCTCTCCCTTATATACCTGAGGTATATAAGTAATGTATATAAAGGGAATGGGCTTCGATAAAGCTAAATAAATTAACAGACCAATAAATATATACGCGGAAGTGCCCTTAAAATCAATTTTCGCAGTTTCATAAAATTAATTTTGTTACATTTCCTTGTACATAAGGGCTCCCTTATATACCTGAAGTATATAAGTAATGTATATAAAGGCAATGGGGGTCGATAAAGCTAAATAAATTAACAGACCCATAAATATATAAGCGGAAGTGCCCTTAAAATCATACTTTAATGAATTTTGTTACATTTCTATGTACAAAAGCTCTCCCTTATATACCTGAGGTATATAAGTAATGTATATAAAGGGAATGGGGGTCGATAAAGCTAAATAAATTAACAGACCAATAAATATATAAGCGGAAGTGCCCTTAAAATCATACTTTAATGAATTTTGTTACATTTCTATGTACAAAAGCTCTCCCTTATATACCTGAGGTATATAAGTAATGTATATAAAGGGAATGGGGGTCGATAAAGCTAAATAAATTAACAGACCAATAAATATATAAGCGGAAGTGCCCTTAAAATCATACTTTAATGAATTTTGTTACATTTCTATGTACAAAAGCTCTCCCTTATATACCTGAGGTATATAAGTAATGTATATAAAGGGAATGGGGGTCGATAAAGCTAAATAAATTAACAGACCAATAAATATATAAGCGGAAGTGCCCTTAAAATCATACTTTAATGAATTTTGTTACATTTCTATGTACAAAAGCTCTCCCTTATATACCTGAGGTATATAAGTAATGTATATAAAGGGAATGGGCTTCGATAAAGCTAAATAAATTAACAGACCAATAAATATATAAGCGGAAGTGCCCTTAAAATCAATTTTCGCAGTTTCATAAAATTGATTTTGTTACATTTCCTTGTACATAAGGGCTCCCTTATATACCTGAAGTATATAAGTAATGTAGATAAAGGGAATGGGGGTCGATAAAGCTAAATAAATTAACAGACCAATAAATATATAAGCGGAAGTGCCCTTAAAATCAATTTTCGCAGTTTCATAAAATTGATTTTGTTACATTTCCTTGTACATAAGGGCTCCCTTATATACCTGAAGTATATAAGTAATGTATATAAAGGGAATGGGGGTCGATAAAGCTAAATAAATTAACAGACCAATAAATATATGTATAAGCGGAAGTGCCCTTAAAATCAATTTTCGCAGTTTCATAAAATTAATTTTGTTACATTTCCTTGTACATAAGGGCTCCCTTATATACCTGAAGTATATAAGTAATGTATATAAAGGGAATGGGGGTCGATAAAGCTAAATAAATTAACAGACCAATAAATATATAAGCGGAAGTGCCCTTAAAATCAATTTTCGCAGTTTCAAAAAATTAATTTTGTTACATTTCCTTGTACATAAGGGCTTCCTTATATACCTGAAGTATATAAGTAATGTATATAAAGGGAATGGGGGTCGATAAAGCTAAATAAATTAACAGACCAATAAATATATAAGCGGAAGTGCCCTTAAAATCAATTTTCGCAGTTTCAAAAAATTAATTTTGTTACATTTCCTTGTACATAAGGGCTCCCTTATATACCTGAAGTATATAAGTAATGTATATAAAGGGAATGGGGGTCGATAAAGCTAAATAAATTAACAGACCAATAAATATATAAGCGGAAGTGCCCTTAAAATCAATTTTCGCAGTTTCATAAAATTAATTTTGTTACATTTCCTTGTACATAAGGGCTCCCTTATATACCTGAAGTATATAAGTAATGTATATAAAGGGAATGGAGGTCGATAAAGCTAAATAAATTAACAGACCAATAAATATATAAGCGGAAGTGCCCTTAAAATCAATTTTCGCAGTTTCATAAAATTAATTTTGTTACATTTCCTTGTACATAAGGGCTCCCTTATATACCTGAAGTATATAAGTAATGTATATAAAGGGAATGGGGGTCGATAAAGCTAAATAAATTAACAGACCAATAAATATATAAGCGGAAGTGCCCTTAAAATCACTTTTCGCAGTATCAAAAAATTAATGTTGTTACATTTCTATGTACATAAGGGCTCCCTTATATACCTGAAGTATATAAGTAATGTATATAAAGGGAATGGGGGTCGATAAAGCTAAATAAATTAACAGACCAATAAATATATAAGCGGAAGTGCCCTTAAAATCAATTTTCGCAGTTTCATAAAATTAATTTTGTTACATTTCCTTGTACATAAGGGCTCCCTTATATACCTGAGGTATATAAGTAATGTATATAAAGGGAATGGGGGTCGATAAAGCTAAATAAATTAACAGACCAATAAATATATAAGCGGAAGTGCCCTTAAAATCATACTTTAATGAATTTTGTTACATTTCTATGTACAAAAGCTCTCCCTTATATACCTGAGGTATATAAGTAATGTATATAAAGGGAATGGGGGTCGATAAAGCTAAATAAATTAACAGACCAATAAATATATAAGCGGAAGTGCCCTTAAAATCAATTTTCGCAGTTTCATAAAATTAATTTTGTTACATTTCCTTGTACATAAGGGCTCCCTTATATACCTGAAGTATATAAGTAATGTATATAAAGGGAATGGGGGTCGATAAAGCTAAATAAATTAACAGACCAATAAATATATAAGCGGAAGTGCCCTTAAAATCAATTTTCGCAGTTTCATAAAATTGATTTTGTTACATTTCCTTGTACATAAGGGCTCCCTTATATACCTGAAGTATATAAGTAATGTATATAAAGGGAATGGGGGTCGATAAAGCTAAATAAATTAACAGACCAATAAATATATGTATAAGCGGAAGTGCCCTTAAAATCAATTTTCGCAGTTTCATAAAATTAATTTTGTTACATTTCCTTGTACATAAGGGCTCCCTTATATACCTGAAGTATATAAGTAATGTATATAAAGGGAATGGGGGTCGATAAAGCTAAATAAATTAACAGACCAATAATTATATAAGCGGAAGTGCCCTTAAAATCAATTTTCGCAGTTTCAAAAAATTAATTTTGTTACATTTCCTTGTACGTAAGGGCTCCCTTATATACCTGAAGTATATAAGTAATGTATATAAAGGGAATGGGGGTCGATAAAGCTAAATAAATTAACAGACCAATAAATATATAAGCGGAAGTGCCCTTAAAATCAATTTTCGCAGTTTCATAAAATTAATTTTGTTACATTTCCTTGTACATAAGGGCTCCCTTATATACCTGAAGTATATAAGTAATGTATATAAAGGGAATGGGGGTCGATAAAGCTAAATAAATTAACAGACCAATAAATATATAAGCGGAAGTGCCCTTAAAATCAATTTTCGCAGTTTCATAAAATTAATTTTGTTACATTTCCTTGTACATAAGGGCTCCCTTATATACCTGAAGTATATAAGTAATGTATATAAAGGGAATGGGGGTCGATAAAGCTAAATAAATTAACAGACCAATAAATATATAAGCGGAAGTGCCCTTAAAATCAATTTTCGCAGTTTCATAAAATTAATTTTGTTACATTTCCTTGTACATAAGGGCTCCCTTATATACCTGAAGTATATAAGTAATGTATATAAAGGGAATGGGGGTCGATAAAGCTAAATAAATTAACAGACCAATAAATATATAAGCGGAAGTGCCTTAAAATCACTTTTCGCAGTATCAAAAAATTAATGTTGTTACATTTCTATGTACATAAGGGCTCCCTTATATACCTGAAGTATATAAGTAATGTATATAAAGGGAATGGGGGTCGATAAAGCTAAATAAATTAACAGACCAATAAATATATTAGCGGAAGTGCCCTTAAAATCAATTTTCGCAGTTTCATAAAATTAATTTTGTTACATTTCCTTGTACATAAGGGCTCCCTTATATACCTGAAGTATATAAGTAATGTATATAAAGGGAATGGGGGTCGATAAAGCTAAATAAATTAACAGACCAATAAATATATAAGCGGAAGTGCCCTTAAAATCAATTTTCGCAGTTTCATAAAATTAATTTTGTTACATTTCCTTGTACATAAGGGCTCCCTTATATACCTGAAGTATATAAGTAATGTATATAAAGGGAATGGGGGTCGATAAAGCTAAATAAATTAACAGACCAATAAATATATAAGCGGAAGTGCCCTTAAAATCATACTTTATTGAATTTTGTTACATTTCTATGTACAAAAGCTCTCCCTTATATACCTGAGGTATATAAGTAATGTATATAAAGGGAATGGGGGTCGATAAAGCTAAATAAATTAACAGACCAATAAATATATAAGCGGAAGTGCCCTTAAAATCATACTTTATTGAATTTTGTTACATTTCTATGTACAAAAGCTCTCCCTTATATACCTGAGGTATATAAGTAATGTATATAAAGGGAATGGGGGTCGATAAAGCTAAATAAATTAACAGACCAATAAATATATAAGCGGAAGTGCCCTTAAAATCATACTTTAATGAATTTTGTTACATTTCTATGTACAAAAGCTCTCCCTTATATACCTGAGGTATATAAGTAATGTATATAAAGGGAATGGGGGTCGATAAAGCTAAATAAATTAACAGACCAATAAATATATAAGCGGAAGTGCCCTTAAAATCAATTTTCGCAGTTTCATAAAATTAATTTTGTTACATTTCCTTGTACATAAGGGCTCCCTTATATACCTGAAGTATATAAGTAATGTATATAAAGGGAATGGGGGTCGATAAAGCTAAATAAATTAACAGACCAATAAATATATAAGCGGAAGTGCCCTTAAAATCATACTTTAATGAATTTTGTTACATTTCTATGTACAAAAGCTCTCCCTTATATACCTGAGGTATATAAGTAATGTATATAAAGGGAATGGGGGTCGATAAAGCTAAATAAATTAACAGACCAATAAATATATAAGCGGAAGTGCCCTTAAAATCAATTTTCGCAGTTTCATAAAATTAATTTTGTTACATTTCCTTGTACATAAGGGCTCCCTTATATACCTGAAGTATATAAGTAATGTATATAAAGGGAATGGGGGTCGATAAAGCTAAATAAATTAACAGACCCATAAATATATAAGCGGAAGTGCCCTTAAAATCATACTTTAATGAATTTTGTTACATTTCTATGTACAAAAGCTCTCCCTTATATACCTGAGGTATATAAGTAATGTATATAAAGGGAATGGGGGTCGAAAAAGCTAAATAAATTAACAGACCAATAAATATATAAGCGGAAGTGCCCTTAAAATCAATTTTCGCAGTTTCATAAAATTAATTTTGTTACATTTCCTTGTACATAAGGGCTCCCTTATATACCTGAAGTATATAAGTAATGTATATAAAGGGAATGGGGGTCGATAAAGCTAAATAAATTAACAGACCAATAAATATATAAGCGGAAGTGCCCTTAAAATCAATTTTCGCAGTTTCATAAAATTAATTTTGTTACATTTCCTTGTACATAAGGGCTCCCTTATATACCTGAAGTATATAAGTAATGTATATAAAGGGAATGGGGGTCGATAAAGCTAAATAAATTAACAGACCCATAAATATATAAGCGGAAGTGCCCTTAAAATCATACTTTAATGAATTTTGTTACATTTCTATGTACAAAAGCTCTCCCTTATATACCTGAGGTATATAAGTAATGTATATAAAGGGAATGGGGGTCGATAAAGCTAAATAAATTAACAGACCAATAAATATATAAGCGGAAGTGCCCTTAAAATCAATTTTCGCAGTTTCATAAAATTAATTTTGTTACATTTCCTTGTACATAAGGGCTCCCTTATATACCTGAAGTATATAAGTAATGTATATAAAGGGAATGGGGGTCGATAAAGCTAAATAAATTAACAGACCAATAAATATATAAGCGGAAGTGCCCTTAAAATCATACTTTAATGAATTTTGTTACATTTCTATGTACAAAAGCTCTCCCTTATATACCTGAGGTATATAAGTAATGTATATAAAGGGAATGGGGGTCGATAAAGCTAAATAAATTAACAGACCAATAAATATATAAGCGGAAGTGCCCTTAAAATCAATTTTCGCAGTTTCATAAAATTAATTTTGTTACATTTCCTTGTACATAAGGGCTCCCTTATATACCTGAAGTATATAAGTAATGTATATAAAGGGAATGGGGGTCGATAAAGCTAAATAAATTAACAGACCAATAAATATATAACCGGAAGTGCCCTTAAAATCATACTTTAATGAATTTTGTTACATTTCTATGTACAAAAGCTCTCCCTTATATACCTGAGGTATATAAGTAATGTATATAAAGGGAATGGGGGTCGATAAAGCTAAATAAATTAACAGACCAATAAATATATAAGCGGAAGTGCCCTTAAAATCAATTTTCGCAGTTTCATAAAATTAATTTTGTTACATTTCCTTGTACATAAGGGCTCCCTTATATACCTGAAGTATATAAGTAATGTATATAAAGGGAACGGGGGTCGATAAAGCTAAATAAATTAACAGACCCATAAATATATAAGCGGAAGTGCCCTTAAAATCATACTTTAATGAATTTTGTTACATTTCTATGTACAAAAGCTCTCCCTTATATACCTGAGGTATATAAGTAATGTATATAAAGGGAATGGGGGTCGATAAAGCTAAATAAATTAACAGACCAATAAATATATAAGCGGAAGTGCCCTTAAAATCAATTTTCGCAGTTTCATAAAATTAATTTTTTTACATTTCCTTGTACATAAGGGCTCCCTTATATACCTGAAGTATATAAGTAATGTATATAAAGGGAATGGGGGTCGATAAAGCTAAATAAATTAACAGACCAATAAATATATAAGCGGAAGTGCCCTTAAAATCATTTTTCGCAGTTTCATAAAATTAATTTTGTTACATTTCCTTGTACATAAGGGCTCCCTTATATACCTGAAGTATATAAGTAATGTATATAAAGGGAACGGGGGTCGATAAAGCTAAATAAATTAACAGACCCATAAATATATAAGCGGAAGTGCCCTTAAAATCATACTTTAATGAATTTTGTTACATTTCTATGTACAAAAGCTCTCCCTTATATACCTGAGGTATATAAGTAATGTATATAAAGGGAATGGGGGTCGATAAAGCTAAATAAATTAACAGACCAATAAATATATAAGCGGAAGTGCCCTTAAAATCAATTTTCGCAGTTTCATAAAATTAATTTTTTTACATTTCCTTGTACATAAGGGCTCCCTTATATACCTGAAGTATATAAGTAATGTATATAAAGGGAATGGGGGTCGATAAAGCTAAATAAATTAACAGACCCATAAATATATAAGCGGAAGTGCCCTTAAAATCATACTTTAATGAATTTTGTTACATTTCTATGTACAAAAGCTCTCCCTTATATACCTGAGGTATATAAGTAATGTATATAAAGGGAATGGGGGTCGATAAAGCTAAATAAATTAACAGACCAATAAATATATAAGCGGAAGTGCCCTTAAAATCAATTTTCGCAGTTTCATAAAATTAATTTTGTTACATTTCCTTGTACATAAGGGCTCCCTTATATACCTGAAGTATATAAGTAATGTATATAAAGGGAATGGGGGTCGATAAAGCTAAATAAATTAACAGACCCATAAATATATAAGCGGAAGTGCCCTTAAAATCATACTTTAATGAATTTTGTTACATTTCTATGTACAAAAGCTCTCCCTTATATACCTGAGGTATATAAGTAATGTATATAAAGGGAATGGGGGTCGATAAAGCTAAATAAATTAACAGACCAATAAATATATAAGCGGAAGTGCCCTTAAAATCAATTTTCGCAGTTTCATAAAATTAATTTTGTTACATTTCCTTGTACATAAGGGCTCCCTTATCTACCTGAAGTATATAAGTAATGTATATAAAGGGAATGGGGGTCGATAAAGCTAAATAAATTAACAGACCAATAAATATATAAGCGGAAGTGCCCTTAAAATCAATTTTCGCAGTTTCATAAAATTAATTTTGTTACATTTCCTTGTACATAAGGGCTCCCTTATATACCTGAAGTATATAGGTAATGTATATAAAGGGAATGGGGGTCGATAAAGCTAAATAAATTAACAGACCAATAAATATATAAGCGGAAGTGCCCTTAAAATCATACTTTAATGAATTTTGTTACATTTCTATGTACAAAAGCTCTCCCTTATATACCTGAGGTATATAAGTAATGTATATAAAGGGAATGGGGGTCGATAAAGCTAAATAAATTAACAGAACAATAAATATATAAGCGGAAGTGCCCTTAAAATCAATTTTCGCAGTTTCATAAAATTAATTTTGTTACATTTCCTTGTACATAAGGGCTCCCTTATATACCTGAAGTATATAGGTAATGTATATAAAGGGAATGGGGGTCGATAAAGCTAAATAAATTAACAGACCAATAAATATATAAGCGGAAGTGCCCTTAAAATCATACTTTAATGAATTTTGTTACATTTCTATGTACAAAAGCTCTCCCTTATATACCTGAGGTATATAAGTAATGTATATGAAGGGAATGGGGGTCGATAAAGCTAAATAAATTAACAGACCAATAAATATATAAGCGGAAGTGCCCTTAAAATCATACTTTAATGAATTTTGTTACATTTCTATGTACAAAAGCTCTCCCTTATATACCTGAGGTATATAAGTAATGTATATAAAGGGAATGGGGGTCGATAAAGCTAAATAAATTAACAGACCAATAAATATATAAGCGGAAGTGCCCTTAAAATCAATTTTCGCAGTTTCATAAAATTAATTTTGTTACATTTCCTTGTACATAAGGGCTCCCTTATATACCTGAAGTATATAGGTAATGTATATAAAGGGAATGGGGGTCGATAAAGCTAAATAAATTAACAGACCAATAAATATATAAGCGGAAGTGCCCTTAAAATCAATTTTCGCAGTTTCATAAAATTAATTTTGTTACATTTCCTTGTACATAAGGGCTCCCTTATATACCTGAAGTATATAAGTAATGTATATAAAGGGAATGGGGGTCGATAAAGCTAAATAAATTAACAGACCAATAAATATATAAGCGGAAGTGCCCTTAAAATCATACTTTAATGAATTTTGTTACATTTCTATGTACAAAAGCTCTCCCTTATATACCTGAGGTATATAAGTAATGTATATAAAGGGAATGGGGGTCGATAAAGCTAAATAAATTAACAGACCTATAAATATATAAGCGGAAGTGCCCTTAAAATCAATTTTCGCAGTTTCATAAAATTAATTTTGTTACATTTCCTTGTACATAAGGGCTCCCTTATATACCTGAAGTATATAAGTAATGTATATAAAGGGAATGGGGGTCGATAAAGCTAAATAAATTAACAGACCAATAAATATATAAGAGGAAGTGCCCTTAAAATCATACTTTAATGAATTTTGTTACATTTATATGTACAAAAGCTCTCCCTTATATACCTGAGGTATATAAGTAATGTATATAAAGGGAATGGGGGTCGATAAAGCTAAATAAATTAACAGACCAATAAATATATAAGCGGAAGTGCCCTTAAAATCAATTTTCGCAGTTTCATAAAATTAATTTTGTTACATTTCCTTGTACATAAGGGCTCCCTTATATACCTGAAGTATATAAGTAATGTATATAAAGGGAATGGGGGTCGATAAAGCTAAATAAATTAACAGACCAATAAATATATAAGCGGAAGTGCCCTTAAAATCACACTTTAATGAATTTTGTTACATTTCTATGTACAAAAGCTCTCCCTTATATATCTGAGGTATATAAGTAATGTATATAAAGGGAATGGGGGTCGATAAAGCTAAATAAATTAACAGACCAATAAATATATAAGCGGAAGTGCCCTTAAAATCAATTTTCGCAGTTTCATAAAATTAATTTTGTTACATTTCCTTGTACATAAGGGCTCCCTTATATACCTGAAGTATATAAGTAATGTATATAAAGGGAATGGGGGTCGATAAAGCTAAATAAATTAACAGACCAATAAATATATAAGCGGAAGTGCCCTTAAAATCAATTTTCGCAGTTTCATAAAATTAATTTTGTTACATTTCCTTGTACATAAGGGCTCCCTTATATACCTGAAGTATATAAGTAATGTATATAAAGGGAATGGGGGTCGATAAAGCTAAATAAATTAACAGACCAATAAATATATAAGCGGAAGTGCCCTTAAAATCATACTTTAATGAATTTTGTTACATTTCTATGTACAAAAGCTCTCCCTTATATACCTGAGGTATATAAGTAATGTATATAAAGGGAATGGGGGTCGATAAAGCTAAATAAATTAACAGACCAATAAATATATAAGCGGAAGTGCCCTTAAAATCAATTTTCGCAGTTTCATAAAATTAATTTTGTTACATTTCCTTGTACATAAGGGCTCCCTTATATACCTGAAGTATATAAGTAATGTATATAAAGGGAATGGGGGTCGATAAAGCTAAATAAATTAACAGACCAATAAATATATAAGCGGAAGTGCCCTTAAAATCATACTTTAATGAATTTTGTTACATTTCTATGTACAAAAGCTCTCCCTTATATACCTGAGGTATATAAGTAATGTATATAAAGGGAATGGGGGTCGATAAAGCTAAATAAATTAACAGACCAATAAATATATAAGCGGAAGTGCTCTTAAAATCAATTTTCGCAGTTTCATAAAATTAATTTTGTTACATTTCCTTGTACATAAGGGCTCCCTTATATACCTGAAGTATATAAGTAATGTATATAAAGGGAATGGGGGTCGATAAAGCTAAATAAATTAACAGACCAATAAATATATAAGCGGAAGTGCCCTTAAAATCATACTTTAATGAATTTTGTTACATTTCTATGTACAAAAGCTCTCCCTTATATACCTGAGGTATATAAGTAATGTATATAAAGGGAATGGGGGTCGATAAAGCTAAATAAATTAACAGACCAATAAATATATAAGCGGAAGTGCCCTTAAAATCAATTTTCGCAGTTTCATAAAATTAATTTTGTTACATTTCCTTGTACATAAGGGCTCCCTTATATACCTGAAGTATATAAGTAATGTATATAAAGGGAATGGGGGTCGATAAAGCTAAATAAATTAACAGACCAATAAATATATAAGCGGAAGTGCCCTTAAAATCAATTTTCGCAGTTTCATAAAATTAATTTTGTTACATTTCCTTGTACATAAGGGCTCCCTTATATACCTGAAGTATATAAGTAATGTATATAAAGGGAATGGGGGTCGATAAAGCTAAATAAATTAACAGACCAATAAATATATAAGCGGTAGTGCCCTTAAAATCAATTTTCGCAGTTTCATAAAATTAATTTTGTTACATTTCCTTGTACATAAGGGCTCCCTTATATACCTGAAGTATATAAGTAATGTATATAAAGGGAATGGGGGTCGATAAAGCTAAATAAATTAACAGACCAATAAATATATAAGCGGAAGTGCCCTTAAAATCATACTTTAATGAATTTTGTTACATTTCTATGTACAAAAGCTCTCCCTTATATACCTGAGGTATATAAGTAATGTATATAAAGGGAATGGGGGTCGATAAAGCTAAATAAATTAACAGACCAATAAATATATAAGCGGAAGTGCCCTTAAAATCAATTTTCGCAGTTTCCTAAAATTAATTTTGTTACATTTCCTTGTACATAAGGGCTCCCTTATATACCTGAAGTATATAAGTAATGTATATAAAGGGAATGGGGGTCGATAAAGCTAAATAAATTAACAGACCAATAAATATATAAGCGGAAGTGCCATTAAAATCATACTTTAATGAATTTTGTTACATTTCTATGTACAAAAGCTCTCCCTTATATACCTGAGGTATATAAGTAATGTATATAAAGGGAATGGGGGTCGATAAAGCTAAATAAATTAACAGACCAATAAATATATAAGCGGAAGTGCCCTTAAAATCAATTTTCGCAGTTTCATAAAATTAATTTTGTTACATTTCCTTGTACATAAGGGCTCCCTTATATACCTGAAGTATATAAGTAATGTATATAAAGGGAATGGGGGTCGATAAAGCTAAATAAATTAACAGACCAATAAATATATAAGCGGAAGTGCCCTTAAAATCATACTTTAATGAATTTTGTTACATTTCTATGTACAAAAGCTCTCCCTTATATACCTGAGGTATATAAGTAATGTATATAAAGGGAATGGGGGTCGATAAAGCTAAATAAATTAACAGACCAATAAATATATAAGCGGAAGTGCCCTTAAAATCATACTTTAATGAATTTTGTTACATTTCTATGTACAAAAGCTCTCCCATATATACCT
Source organism: Thereva nobilitata (assembly GCA_963855945.1). Classification (NCBI taxonomy): domain Eukaryota; kingdom Metazoa; phylum Arthropoda; class Insecta; order Diptera; family Therevidae; genus Thereva; species Thereva nobilitata. The sequence goes on along the minus strand of OY979698.1, from coordinate 110,137,118 downwards.
GAGGTATATAAGTAATGTATATAAAGGGAATGGTGGTCGATATAGCTAAATAAATTAACAGACCCATAAATATATAAGCGGAAGTGCCCTTAAAATCAATTTTCGCAGTTTCATAAAATTAATTTTGTTACATTTCCTTGTACATAAGGGCTCCCTTATATACCTGAAGTATATAAGTAATGTATATAAAGGGAATGGGGGTCGATAAAGCTAAATAAATTAACAGACCAATAAATATATAAGCGGAAGTGCCCTTAAAATCAATTTTCGCAGTTTCATAAAATTAATTTTGTTACATTTCCTTGTACATAAGGGCTCCCTTATATACCTGAAGTATATAAGTAATGTATATAAAGGGAATGGGGGTCGATAAAGCTAAATAAATTAACAGACCAATAAATATATAAGCGGAAGTGCCCTTAAAATCATACTTTAATGAATTTTGTTACATTTATATGTACAAAAGCTCTCCCTTATATACCTGAGGTATATAAGTAATGTATATAAAGGGAATGGGAGTCGATAAAGCTAAATAAATTAACAGACCTATAAATATATAAGCGGAAGTGCCCTTAAAATCAATTTTCGCAGTTTCATAAAATTAATTTTGTTACATTTCCTTGTACATAAGGGCTCCCTTATATACCTGAAGTATATAAGTAATGTATATAAAGGGAATGGGGGTCGATAAAGCTAAATAAATTAACAGACCAATAAATATATAAGCGGAAGTGCCCTTAAAATCATACTTTAATGAATTTTGTTACATTTCTATGTACAAAAGCTCTCCCTTATATACCTGAGGTATATAAGTAATGTATATAAAGGGAATGGGGGTCGATAAAGCTAAATAAATTAACAGACCAATAAATATATAAGCGGAAGTGCCCTTAAAATCAATTTTCGCAGTTTCATAAAATTAATTTTGTTATATTTCCTTGTACATAAGGGCTCCCTTATATACCTGAAGTATATAAGTAATGTATATAAAGGGAATGGGGGTCGATAAAGCTAAATAAATTAACAGACCAATAAATATATAAGCGGAAGTGCCCTTAAAATCAATTTTCGCAGTTTCATAAAATTAATTTTGTTACATTTCCTTGTACATAAGGGCTCCCTTAAATACCTGAAGTATATAAGTAATGTATATAAAGGGAATGGGGGTCGATAAAGCTAAATAAATTAACAGACCAATAAATATATAAGCGGAAGTGCCCTTAAAATCATACTTTAATGAATTTTGTTACATTTCTATGTACAAAAGCTCTCCCTTATATACCTGAGGTATATAAGTAATGTATATAAAGGGAATGGGGGTCGATAAAGCTAAATAAATTAACAGACCAATAAATATATAAGCGGAAGTGCCCTTAAAATCAATTTTCGCAGTTTCATAAAGTTAATTTTGTTACATTTCCTTGTACATAAGGGCTCCCTTATATACCTGAAGTATATAAGTAATGTATATAAAGGGAATGAGGGTCGATAAAGCTAAATAAATTAACAGACCAATAAATATATAAGCGGAAGTGCCCTTAAAATCATACTTTAATGAATTTTGTTACATTTCTATGTACAAAAGCTCTCCCTTATATACCTGAGGTATATAAGTAATGTATATAAAGGGAATGGGGGTCGATAAAGCTAAATAAATTAACAGACCCATAAATATATAAGCGGAAGTGCCCTTAAAATCATACTTTAATGAATTTTGTTACATTTCTATGTACAAAAGCTCTCCCTTATATACCTGAGGTATATAAGTAATGTATCTAAAGGGAATGGGGGTCGATAAAGCTAAATAAATTAACAGACCAATAAATATATAAGCGGAAGTGCCCTTAAAATCATACTTTAATGAATTTTGTTACATTTCTATGTACAAAAGCTCTCCCTTATATACCTGAGGTATATAAGTAATGTATATAAAGGGAATGGGGGTCGATAAAGCTAAATAAATTAACAGACCAATAAATATATAAGCGGAAGTGCCCTTAAAATCAATTTTCGCAGTTTCATAAAGTTAATTTTGTTACATTTCCTTGTACATAAGGGCTCCCTTATATACCTGAAGTATATAAGTAATGTATATAAAGGGAATGGGGGTCGATAAAGCTAAATAAATTAACAGACCAATAAATATATAAGCGGAAGTGCCCTTAAAATCATACTTTAATGAATTTTGTTACATTTCTATGTACAAAAGCTCTCCCTTATATACCTGAGGTATATAAGTAATGTATATAAAGGGAATGGGGGTCGATAAAGCTAAATAAATTAACAGACCCATAAATATATAAGCGGAAGTGCCCTTAAAATCATACTTTAATGAATTTTGTTACATTTCTATGTACAAAAGCTCTCCCTTATATACCTGAGGTATATAAGTAATGTATCTAAAGGGAATGGGGGTCGATAAAGCTAAATAAATTAACAGACCAATAAATATATAAGCGGAAGTGCCCTTAAAATCATACTTTAATGAATTTTGTTACATTTCTATGTACAAAAGCTCTCCCTTATATACCTGAGGTATATAAGTAATGTATATAAAGGGAATGGGGGTCGATAAAGCTAAATAAATTAACAGACCAATAAATATATAAGCGGAAGTGCCCTTAAAATCAAATTTCGCAGTTTCATAAAATTAATTTTGTTACATTTCCTTGTACATAAGTGCTCCCTTATATACCTGAAGTATATAAGTAATGTATATAAAGGGAATGGGGGTCGATAAAGCTAAATAAATTAACAGACCCATAAATATATAAGCGGAAGTGCCCTTAAAATCATACTTTAATGAATTTTGTTACATTTCTATGTACAAAAGCTTTCCCTTATATACCTGAGGTATATAAGTAATGTATATAAAGGGAATGGGGGTCGATAAAGCTAAATAAATTAACAGACCAATAAATATATAAGCGGAAGTGCCCTTAAAATCAATTTTCGCAGTTTCATAAAATTAATTTTGTTACATTTCCTTGTACATAAGGGCTCCCTTATATACCTGAAGTATATAAGTAATGTATATAAAGGGAATGGGGGTCGATAAAGCTAAATAAATTAACAGACCAATAAATATATAAGCGGAAGTGCCCTTAAAATCATACTTTAATGAATTTTGTTACATTTCTATGTACAAAAGCTCTCCCTTATATACCTGAGGTATATAAGTAATGTATATAAAGGGAATGGGGGTCGATAAAGCTAAATAAATTAACAGACCAATAAATATATAAGCGGAAGTGCCCTTAAAATCAATTTTCGCAGTTTCATAAAATTAATTTTGTTACATTTCCTTGTACATAAGGGCTCCCTTATATACCTGAAGTATATAAGTAATGTATATAAAGGGGATGGGGGTCGATAAAGCTAAATAAATTAACAGACCCATAAATATATAAGCGGAAGTGCCCTTAAAATCATACTTTAATGAATTTTGTTACATTTCTATGTACAAAAGCTCTCCCTTATATACCTGAGGTATATAAGTAATGTATATAAAGGGAATGGGGGTCGATAAAGCTAAATAAATTAACAGACCAATAAATATATAAGCGGAAGTGCCCTTAAAATCAATTTTCGCAGTTTCATAAAATTAATTTTGTTACATTTCCTTGTACATAAGGGCTCCCTTATATACCTGAAGTATATAAGTAATGTATATAAAGGGAATGGGGGTCGATAAAGCTAAATAAATTAACAGACCCATAAATATATAAGCGGAAGTGCCCTTAAAATCATACTTTAATGAATTTTGTTACATTTCTATGTACAAAAGCTCTCCCTTATATACCTGAGGTATATAAGTAATGTATATAAAGGGAATGGGGGTCGATAAAGCTAAATAAATTAACAGACCAATAAATATATAAGCGGAAGTGCCCTTAAAATCAATTTTCGCAGTTTCATAAAATTAATTTTGTTACATTTCCTTCTACATAAGGGCTCCCTTATATACCTGAAGTATATAAGTAATGTATATAAAGGGAATGGGGGTCGATAAAGCTAAATAAATTAACAGACCAATAAATATATAAGCGGAAGTGCCCTTAAAATCATACTTGAATGAATTTTGTTACATTTCTATGTACAAAAGCTCTCCCTTATATACCTGAGATATATAAGTAATGTATATAAAGGGAATGGGGGTCGATAAAGCTAAATAAATTAACAGACCAATAAATATATAAGCGGAAGTGCCCTTAAAATCATACTTTAATGAATTTTGTTACATTTCTATGTACAAAAGCTCTCCCTTATATACCTGAGGTATATAAGTAATGTATATAAAGGGAATGGGGGTCGATAAAGCTAAATAAATTAACAGACCAATAAATATATAAGCGGAAGTGCCCTTAAAATCAATTTTCGCAGTTTCATAAAATTAATTTTGTTACATTTCCTTGTACATAAGGGCTCCCTTATATACCTGAAGTATATAAGTAATGTATATAAAGGGAATGGGGGTCGATAAAGCTAAATAAATTAACAGACCAATAAATATATAAGCGGAAGTGCTCTTAAAATCATACTTTAATGAATTTTGTTACATTTCTATGTACAAAAGCTCTCCCTTATATACCTGAGGTATATAAGTAATGTATATAAAGGGAAAGGGGGTCGATAAAGCTTAATAAATTAACAGACCAATAAATATATAAGCGGAAGTGCCCTTAAAATCAATTTTCGCAGTTTCATAAAATTAATTTTGTTACATTTCCTTGTACATAAGGGCTCCCTTATATACCTGAAGTATATAAGTAATGTATATAAAGGGAATGGGGGTCGATAAAGCTAAATAAATTAACAGACCAATAAATATATAAGCGGAAGTGCCCTTAAAATCAATTTTCGCAGTTTCATAAAATTAATTTTGTTACATTTCCTTGTACATAAGGGCTCCCTTATATACCTGAAGTATATAAGTAATGTATATAAAGGGAATGGGGGTCGATAAAGCTAAATAAATTAACAGACCAATAAATATATAAGCGGAAGTGCCCTTAAAATCATACTTTAATGAATTTTGTTACATTTCTATGTACAAAAGCTCTCCCTTATATACCTGAGGTATATAAGTAATGTATATAAAGGGAATGGGGGTCGATAAAGCTAAATAAATTAACAGACCAATAAATATATAAGCGGAAGTGCCCTTAAAATCAATTTTCGCAGTTTCATAAAATTAATTTTGTTACATTTCCTTGTACATAAGGGCTCCCTTATATACCTGAAGTATATAAGTAATGTATATAAAGGGAATGGGGGTCGATAAAGCTAAATAAATTAACAGACCAATAAATATATAAGCGGAAGTGCCCTTAAAATCATACTTTAATGAATTTTGTTACATTTCTATGTACAAAAGCTCTCCCTTATATACCTGAGGTATATAAGTAATGTATATAAAGGGAATGGGGGTCGATAAAGCTAAATAAATTAACAGACCCATAAATATATAAGCGGAAGTGCCCTTAAAATCATACTTTAATGAATTTTGTTACATTTCTATGTACAAAAGCTCTCCCTTATATACCTGAGGTATATAAGTAATGTATATAAAGGGAATGGGGGTCGATAAAGCTAAATAAATTAACAGACCAATAAATATATAAGCGGAAGTGCCCTTAAAATCAATTTTCGCAGTTTCATAAAATTAATTTTGTTACATTTCCTTGTACATAAGGGCTCCCTTATATACCTGAAGTATATAAGTAATGTATATAAAGGGAATGGGGGTCGATAAAGCTAAATAAATTAACAGACCCATAAATATATAAGCGGAAGTGCCCTTAAAATCATACTTTAATGAATTTTGTTACATTTCTATGTACAAAAGCTCTCCCTTATATACCTGAGGTATATAAGTAATGTATATAAAGGGAATGGGGGTCGATAAAGCTAAATAAATTAACAGACCAATAAATATATAAGCGGAAGTGCCCTTAAAATCATACTTGAATGAATTTTGTTACATTTCTATGTACAAAAGCTCTCCCTTATATACCTGAGGTATATAAGTAATGTATATAAAGGGAATGGGGGTCGATAAAGCTAAATAAATTAACAGACCAATAAATATATAAGCGGAAGTGCCCTTAAAATCAATTTTCGCAGTTTCATAAAATTAATTTTGTTACATTTCCTTGTACATAAGGGCTCCCTTATATACCTGAAGTATATAAGTAATGTATATAAAGGGAATGGGGGTCGATAAAGCTAAATAAATTAACAGACCCATAAATATATAAGCGGAAGTGCCCTTAAAATCATACTTTAATGAATTTTGTTACATTTCTATGTACAAAAGCTCTTCCTTATATACCTGAGGTATATAAGTAATGTATATAAAGGGAATGGGGGTCGGTAAAGCTAAATAAATTAACAGACCAATAAATATATATGCGGAAGTGCCCTTAAAATCAATTTTCGCAGTTTCATAAAATTAATTTTGTTACATTTCCTTGTACATAAGGGCTCCCTTATATACCTGAAATATATAAGTAATGTATATAAAGGGAATGGGGGTCGATAATGCTAAATAAATTAACAGACCAATAAATATATAAGCGGAAGTGCCCTTAAAATCAATTTTCGCAGTTTCATAAAATTAATTTTGTTACATTTCCTTGTACATAAGGGCTCCCTTATATACCTGAAGTATATAAGTAATGTATATAAAGGGAGTGGGGGTCGATAAAGCTAAATAAATTAACAGACCAATAAATATATAAGCGGAAGTGCCCTTAAAATCATACTTTAATGAATTTTGTTACATTTCTATGTACAAAAGCTCTCCCTTATATACCTGAGGTATATAAGTAATGTATATAAAGGGAATGGGGGTCGATAAAGCTAAATAAATTAACAGACCAATAAATATATAAGCGGAAGTGCCCTTAAAATCAATTTTCGCAGTTTCATAAAATTAATTTTGTTACATTTCCTTGTACATAAGGGCTCCCTTATATACCTGAAGTATATAAGTAATGTATATAAAGGGAATGGGGGTCGATAAAGCTAAATAAATTAACAGACCCATAAATATATAAGCGGAAGTGCCCTTAAAATCATACTTTAATGAATTTTGTTACATTTCTATGTACAAAAGCTCTCCCTTATATACCTGAGGTATATAAGTAATGTATATAAAGGGAATGGGGGTCGATAAAGCTAAATAAATTAACAGACCAATAAATATATAAGCGGAAGTGCCCTTAAAATCAATTTTCGCAGTTTCATAAAATTAATTTTGTTACATTTCCTTCTACATAAGGGCTCCCTTATATACCTGAAGTATATAAGTAATGTATATAAAGGGAATGGGGGTCGATAAAGCTAAATAAATTAACAGACCAATAAATATATAAGCGGAAGTGCCCTTAAAATCATACTTGAATGAATTTTGTTACATTTCTATGTACAAAAGCTCTCCCTTATATACCTGAGATATATAAGTAATGTATATAAAGGGAATGGGGGTCGATAAAGCTAAATAAATTAACAGACCAATAAATATATAAGCGGAAGTGCCCTTAAAATCATACTTTAATGAATTTTGTTACATTTCTATGTACAAAAGCTCTCCCTTATATACCTGAGGTATATAAGTAATGTATATAAAGGGAATGGGGGTCGATAAAGCTAAATAAATTAACAGACCAATAAATATATAAGCGGAAGTGCCCTTAAAATCAATTTTCGCAGTTTCATAAAATTAATTTTGTTACATTTCCTTGTACATAAGGGCTCCCTTATATACCTGAAGTATATAAGTAATGTATATAAAGGGAATGGGGGTCGATAAAGCTAAATAAATTAACAGACCAATAAATATATAAGCGGAAGTGCTCTTAAAATCATACTTTAATGAATTTTGTTACATTTCTATGTACAAAAGCTCTCCCTTATATACCTGAGGTATATAAGTAATGTATATAAAGGGAAAGGGGGTCGATAAAGCTTAATAAATTAACAGACCAATAAATATATAAGCGGAAGTGCCCTTAAAATCAATTTTCGCAGTTTCATAAAATTAATTTTGTTACATTTCCTTGTACATAAGGGCTCCCTTATATACCTGAAGTATATAAGTAATGTATATAAAGGGAATGGGGGTCGATAAAGCTAAATAAATTAACAGACCAATAAATATATAAGCGGAAGTGCCCTTAAAATCAATTTTCGCAGTTTCATAAAATTAATTTTGTTACATTTCCTTGTACATAAGGGCTCCCTTATATACCTGAAGTATATAAGTAATGTATATAAAGGGAATGGGGGTCGATAAAGCTAAATAAATTAACAGACCAATAAATATATAAGCGGAAGTGCCCTTAAAATCATACTTTAATGAATTTTGTTACATTTCTATGTACAAAAGCTCTCCCTTATATACCTGAGGTATATAAGTAATGTATATAAAGGGAATGGGGGTCGATAAAGCTAAATAAATTAACAGACCAATAAATATATAAGCGGAAGTGCCCTTAAAATCAATTTTCGCAGTTTCATAAAATTAATTTTGTTACATTTCCTTGTACATAAGGGCTCCCTTATATACCTGAAGTATATAAGTAATGTATATAAAGGGAATGGGGGTCGATAAAGCTAAATAAATTAACAGACCAATAAATATATAAGCGGAAGTGCCCTTAAAATCATACTTTAATGAATTTTGTTACATTTCTATGTACAAAAGCTCTCCCTTATATACCTGAGGTATATAAGTAATGTATATAAAGGGAATGGGGGTCGATAAAGCTAAATAAATTAACAGACCCATAAATATATAAGCGGAAGTGCCCTTAAAATCATACTTTAATGAATTTTGTTACATTTCTATGTACAAAAGCTCTCCCTTATATACCTGAGGTATATAAGTAATGTATATAAAGGGAATGGGGGTCGATAAAGCTAAATAAATTAACAGACCAATAAATATATAAGCGGAAGTGCCCTTAAAATCAATTTTCGCAGTTTCATAAAATTAATTTTGTTACATTTCCTTGTACATAAGGGCTCCCTTATATACCTGAAGTATATAAGTAATGTATATAAAGGGAATGGGGGTCGATAAAGCTAAATAAATTAACAGACCCATAAATATATAAGCGGAAGTGCCCTTAAAATCATACTTTAATGAATTTTGTTACATTTCTATGTACAAAAGCTCTCCCTTATATACCTGAGGTATATAAGTAATGTATATAAAGGGAATGGGGGTCGATAAAGCTAAATAAATTAACAGACCAATAAATATATAAGCGGAAGTGCCCTTAAAATCATACTTGAATGAATTTTGTTACATTTCTATGTACAAAAGCTCTCCCTTATATACCTGAGGTATATAAGTAATGTATATAAAGGGAATGGGGGTCGATAAAGCTAAATAAATTAACAGACCAATAAATATATAAGCGGAAGTGCCCTTAAAATCAATTTTCGCAGTTTCATAAAATTAATTTTGTTACATTTCCTTGTACATAAGGGCTCCCTTATATACCTGAAGTATATAAGTAATGTATATAAAGGGAATGGGGGTCGATAAAGCTAAATAAATTAACAGACCCATAAATATATAAGCGGAAGTGCCCTTAAAATCATACTTTAATGAATTTTGTTACATTTCTATGTACAAAAGCTCTTCCTTATATACCTGAGGTATATAAGTAATGTATATAAAGGGAATGGGGGTCGGTAAAGCTAAATAAATTAACAGACCAATAAATATATATGCGGAAGTGCCCTTAAAATCAATTTTCGCAGTTTCATAAAATTAATTTTGTTACATTTCCTTGTACATAAGGGCTCCCTTATATACCTGAAATATATAAGTAATGTATATAAAGGGAATGGGGGTCGATAATGCTAAATAAATTAACAGACCAATAAATATATAAGCGGAAGTGCCCTTAAAATCATACTTTAATGAATTTTGTTACATTTCTATGTACAAAAGCTCTCCCTTATATACCTGAGGTATATAAGTAATGTATATAAAGGGAATGGGGGTCGATAAAGCTAAATAAATTAACAGACCAATAAATATATAAGCGGAAGTGCCCTTAAAATCAATTTTCGCAGTTTCATAAAATTAATTTTGTTACATTTCCTTGTACATAAGGGCTCCCTTATATACCTGAAGTATATAAGTAATGTATATAAAGAGAATGGGGGTCGATAAAGCTAAATAAATTAACATACCCATAAATATATAAGCGGAAATGCCCTTAAAATCATAATTTAATGAATTTTGTTACATTTCTATGTACAAAAGCTCTCCCTTATATACCTGAGGTATATAAGTAATGTATATAAAGGGAATGGGGGTCGATAAAGCTAAATAAATTAACAGACCAATAAATATATAAGCGGAAGTGCCCTTAAAATCAATTTTCGCAGTTTCATAAAATTAATTTTGTTACATTTCCTTGTACATAAGGGCTCCCTTATATACCTGAAGTATATAAGTAATGTATATAAAGGGAATGGGGGTCGATAAAGCTAAATAAATTAACAGACCAATAAATATATAAGCGGAAGTGCCCTTAAAATCATACTTTAATGAATTTTGTTACATTTCTATGTACAAAAGCTCTCCCTTATATACCTGAGGTATATAAGTAATGTATATAAAGGGAATGGGGGTCGATAAAGCTAAATAAATTAACAGACCAATAAATATATAAGCGGAAGTGCCCTTAAAATCAATTTTCGCAGTTTCATAAAATTAATTTTGTTACATTTCCTTGTACATAAGGGCTCCCTTATATACCTGAAGTATATAAGTAATGTATATAAAGGGAGTGGGGGTCGATAAAGCTAAATAAATTAACAGACCAATAAATATATAAGCGGAAGTGCCCTTAAAATCATACTTTAATGAATTTTGTTACATTTCTATGTACAAAAGCTCTCCCTTATATACCTGAGGTATATAAGTAATGTATATAAAGGGAAGGGGGTCGATAAAGCTAAATAAATTAACAGACCAATAAATATATAAGCGGAAGTGCCCTTAAAATCAATTTTCGCAGTTTCATAAAATTAATTTTGTTACATTTCCTTGTACATAAGGGCTCCCTTATATACCTGAAGTATATAAGTAATGTATATAAAGGGAATGGGGGTCGATAAAGCTAAATAAATTAACAGACCCATAAATATATAAGCGGAAGTGCCCTTAAAATCATACTTTAATGAATTTTGTTACATTTCTATGTACAAAAGCTCTCCCTTATATACCTGAGGTATATAAGTAATGTATATAAAGGGAATGGGGGTCGATAAAGCTAAATAAATTAACAGACCAATAAATATATAAGCGGAAGTGCCCTTAAAATCAATTTTCGCAGTTTCATAAAATTAATTTTGTTACATTTCCTTGTACATAAGGGCTCCCTTATATACCTGAAGTATATAAGTAATGTATATAAAGGGAATGGGGGTCGATAAAGCTAAATAAATTAACAGACCCATAAATATATAAGCGGAAGTGCCCTTAAAATCATACTTTAATGAATTTTGTTACATTTCTATGTACAAAAGCTCTCCCTTATATACCTGAGGTATATAAGTAATGTATATAAAGGGAATGGGGGTCGATAAAGCTAAATAAATTAACAGACCAATAAATATATAAGCGGAAGTGCCCTTAAAATCATACTTTAATGAATTTTGTTACATTTCTATGTACAAAAGCTCTCCCTTATATACCTGAGGTATATAAGTAATGTATATAAAGGGAATGGGGGTCGATAAAGCTAAATAAATTAACAGACCAATAAATATATAAGCGGAAGTGCCCTTAAAATCAATTTTCGCAGTTTCATAAAATTAATTTTGTTACATTTCCTTGTACATAAGGGCTCCCTTATATACCTGAAGTATATAAGTAATGTATATAAAGGGAATGGGGGTCGGTAAAGCTAAATAAATTAACAGACCAATAAATATATAAGCGGAAGTGCCCTTAAAATCATACTTTAATGAATTTTGTTACATTTCTATGTACAAAAGCTCTCCCTTATATACCTGAGGTATATAAGTAATGTATATAAAGGGAATGGGGGTCGATAAAGCTAAATAAATTAACAGACCAATAAATATATAAGCAGAAGTGTCCTTAAAATCAATTTTCGCAGTTTCATAAAATTAATTTTGTTACATTTCCTTGTACATAAGGGCTCCCTTATATACCTGAAGTATATAAGTAATGTATATAAAGGGAATGGGGGTCGATAAAGCTAAATAAATTAACAGACCAATAAATATATAAGCGGAAGTGCCGTTAAAATCAATTTTCGCAGTTTCATAAAATTAATTTTGTTACATTTCCTTGTACATAAGGGCTCCCTTATATACCTGAAGTATATAAGTAATGCATATAAAGGGAATGGGGGTCGATAAAGCTAAATAAATTAACAGACCCATAAATATATAAGCGGAAGTGCCCTTAAAATCATACTTTAATGAATTTTGTTACATTTCTATGTACAAAAGCTCTCCCTTATATACCTGAGGTATATAAGTAATGTATATAAAGGGAATGGGGGTCGATAAAGCTAAATAAATTAACAGACCAATAAATATATAAGCGGAAGTGCCCTTAAAATCAATTTTCGCAGTTTCATAAAATTAATTTTGTTACATTTCCTTGTACATAAGGGCTCCCTTATATACCTGAAGTATATAAGTAATGTATATAAAGGGAATGGGGGTCTATAAAGCTAAATAAATTAACAGACCAATAAATATATAAGCGGAAGTGCCCTTAAAATCATACTTTAATGAATTTTGTTACATTTCTATGTACAAAAGCTCTCCCTTATATAGATACCTGAGGTATATAAGTAATGTATATAAATGGAATGGGGGTCGATAAAGCTAAATAAATTAACAGACCAATAAATATATAAGCGGAAGTGCCCTTAAAATCAATTTTCGCAGTTTCATAAAATTAATTTTGTTACATTTCCTTGTACATAAGGGCTCCCTTATATACCTGAAGTATATAAGTAATGTATATAAAGGGAATGGGGGTCGATAAAGCTAAATAAATTAACAGACCAATAAATATATAAGCGGAAGTGCCCTTAAAATCAATTTTCGCAGTTTCATAAAATTAATTTTGTTACATTTCCTTGTACATAAGGGCTCCCTTATATACCTGAAGTATATAAGTAATGTATATAAAGGGAATGGGGGTCGATAAAGCTAAATAAATTAACAGACCCATAAATATATAAGCGGAAGTGCCCTTAAAATCATACTTTAATGAATTTTGTTACATTTCTATGTACAAAAGCTCTCCCTTATATACCTGAGGTATATAAGTAATGTATATAAAGGGAATGGCGGTCGATAAAGCTAAATAAATTAACAGACCAATAAATATATAAGCGGAAGTGCCCTTAAAATCAATTTTCGCAGTTTCATAAAATTAATTTTGTTACATTTCCTTGTACATAAGGGCTCCCTTATATACCTGAAGTATATAAGTAATGTATATAAAGGGAATGGGGGTCGATAAAGCTAAATAAATTAACAGACCAATAAATATATAAGCGGAAGTGCCCTTAAAATCAATTTTCGCAGTTTCATAAAATTAATTTTGTTACATTTCCTTGTACATAAGGGCTCCCTTATATACCTGAAGTATATAAGTAATGTATATAAAGGGAATGGGGGTCGATAAAGCTAAATAAATTAACAGACCAATAAATATATAAGCGGAAGTGCCCTTAAAATCATACTTTAATGAATTTTGTTACATTTCTATGTACAAAAGCTCTCCCTTATATACCTGAGGTATATAAGTAATGTATATAAAGGGAATGGGGGTCGATAAAGCTAAATAAATTAACAGACCAATAAATATATAAGCGGAAGTGCCCTTAAAATCAATTTTCGCAGTTTCATAAAATTAATTTTGTTACATTTCCTTGTACATAAGGGCTCCCTTATATACCTGAAGTATATAAGTAATGTATATAAAGGGAATGGGGGTCGATAAAGCTAAATAAATTAACAGACCAATAAATATATAAGCGGAAGTGCCCTTAAAATCATACTTTAATGAATTTTGTTACATTTCTATGTACAAAAGCTCTCCCTTATATACCTGAGGTATATAAGTAATGTATATAAAGGGAATGGGGGTCGATAAAGCTAAATAAATTAACAGACCCATAAAGATATAAGCGGAAGTGCCCTTAAAATCATACTTTAATGAATTTTGTTACATTTCTATGTACAAAAGCTCTCCCTTATATACCTGAGGTATATAAGTAATGTATATAAAGGGAATGGGGGTCGATAAAGCTAAATAAATTAACAGACCAATAAATATATAAGCGGAAGTGCCCTTAAAATCAATTATCGCAGTTTCATAAAATTAATTTTGTTACATTTCCTTGTACATAAGGGCTCCCTTATATACCTGAAGTATATAAGTAATGTATATAAAGGGAATGGGGGTCGATAAAGCTAAATAAATGAACAGACCAATAAATATATAAGCGGAAGTGCCCTTAAAATCATACTTTAATGAATTTTGTTACATTTCTATGTACAAAAGCTCTCCCTTATATACCTGAGGTATATAAGTAATGTATATAAAGGGAATGGGGGTCGATAAAGCTAAATAAATTAACAGACCAATAAATATATAAGCGGAAGTGCCCTTAAAATCAATTTTCGCAGTTTCATAAAATTAATTTTGTTACATTTCCTTGTACATAAGGGCTCCCTTATATACCTGAAGTATATAAGTAATGTATATAAAGGGAATGGGGGTCGATAAAGCTAAATAAATTAACAGACCAATAAATATATAAGCGGAAGTGCCTTTAAAATCATACTTTAATGAATTTTGTTACATTTCTATGTACAAAAGCTCTCCCTTATATACCTGAGGTATATAAGTAATGTATATAAAGGGAATGGGGGTCGATAAAGCTAAATAAATTAACAGACCCATAAATATATAAGCGGAAGTGCCCTTAAAATCATACTTTAATGAATTTTGTTACATTTCTATGTACAAAAGCTCTCCCTTATATACCTGAGGTATATAAGTAATGTATATAAAGGGAATGGGGGTCGATAAAGCTAAATAAATTAACAGACCAATAAATATATAAGCGGTAGTGCCCTTAAAATCAATTATCGCAGTTTCATAAAATTAATTTTGTTACATTTCCTTGTACATAAGGGCTCCCTTATATACCTGAAGTATATAAGTAATGTATATAAAGGGAATGGGGGTCGATAAAGCTAAATAAATTAACAGACCAATAAATATATAAGCGGAAGTGCCCTTAAAATCATACTTTAATGAATTTTGTTACATTTCTATGTACAAAAGCTCTCCCTTATATACCTGAGGTATATAAGTAATGTATATAAAGGGAATGGGGGTCGATAAAGCTAAATAAATTAACAGACCAATAAATATATAAGCGGAAGTGCCCTTAAAATCATACTTTAATGAATTTTGTTACATTTCTATGTACAAAAGCTCTCCCTTATATACCTGAGGTATATAAGTAATGTATATAAAGGGAATGGGGGTCGATAAAGCTAAATAAATTAACAGACCCATAAATATATAAGCGGAAGTGCCCTTAAAATCATACTTTAATGAATTTTGTTACATTTCTATGTACAAAAGCTCTCCCTTATATACCTGAGGTATATAAGTAATGTATATAAAGGGAATGGGGGTCGATAAAGCTAAATAAATTAACAGACCAATAAATATATAAGCGGAAGTGCCCTTAAAATCAATTTTCGCAGTTTCATAAAATTAATTTTGTTACATTTCCTTGTACATAAGGGCTCCCTTATATACCTGAAGTATATAAGTAATGTATATAAAGGGAATGGGGGTCGATAAATCTAAATAAATTAACAGACCCATAAATATATAAGCGGAAGTGCCCTTAAAATCATACTTTAATGAATTTTGTTACATTTCTATGTACAAAAGCTCTCCCTTATATACCTGAGGTATATAAGTAATGTATATAAAGGGAATGGGGGTCGATAAAGCTAAATAAATTAACAGACCCATAAATATATAAGCGGAAGTGGCCTTAAAATCATACTTTAATGAATTTTGTTACATTTCTATGTACAAAAGCTCTCCCTTATATACCTGAGGTATATAAGTAATGTATATAAAGGGAATGGGGGTCGATAAAGCTAAATAAATTAACATACCAATAAATATATAAGCGGAAGTGCCCTTAAAATCAATTTTCGCAGTTTCATAAAATTAATTTTGTTACATTTCCTTGTACATAAGGGCTCCCTTATATACCTGAAGTATATAAGTAATGTATATAAAGGGAATGGGGGTCGATAAAGCTAAATAAATTAACAGACCCATAAATATATAAGCGGAAGTGACCTTAAAATCATACTTTAATGAATTTTGTTACATTTCTATGTACAAAAGCTCTCCCTTATATACCTGAGGTATATAAGTAATGTATATAAAGGGAATGGGGGTCGATAAAGCTAAATAAATTAACAGACCAATAAATATATAAGCGGAAGTGCCCTTAAAATCAATTTTCGCAGTTTCATAAAATTAATTTTGTTACATTTCCTTGTACATAAGGGCTCCCTTATATACCTGAAGTATATAAGTAATGTATATAAAGGGAAGGGGGGTCGATAAAGCTAAATAAATTAACAGACCAATAAATATATAAGCGGAAGTGCCCTTAAAATCAATTTTCGCAGTTTCATAAAATTAATTTTGTTACATTTCCTTGTACATAAGGGCTCCCTTATATACCTGAAGTATATAAGTAATGTATATAAAGGGAATGGGGGTCGATAAAGCTAAATAAATTAACAGACCCATAAATATATAAGCGGAAGTCCCCTTAAAATCATACTTTAATGAATTTTGTTACATTTCTATGTACAAAAGCTCTCCCTTATATACCTGAGGTATATAAGTAATGTATATAAAGGGAATGGGGGTCGATAAAGCTAAATAAATTAACAGACCCATAAATATATAAGCGGAAGTGCCCTTAAAATCAATTTTCGCAGTTTCATAAAATTAATTTTGTTACATTTCCTTGTACATAAGGGCTCCCTTATATACCTGAAGTATATAAGTAATGTATATAAAGGGAATGGGGGTCGATAAATCTAAATAAATTAACAGACCCATAAATATATAAGCGGAAGTGCCCTTAAAATCATACTTTAATGAATTTTGTTACATTTCTATGTACAAAAGCTCTCCCTTATATACCTGAGGTATATAAGTAATGTATATAAAGGGAATGGGGGTCGATAAAGCTAAATAAATTAACAGACCCATAAATATATAAGCGGAAGTGCCCTTAAAATCATACTTTAATGAATTTTGTTACATTTCTATGTACAAAAGCTCTCCCTTATATACCTGAGGTATATAAGTAATGTATATAAAGGGAATGGGGGTCGATAAAGCTAAATAAATTAACATACCAATAAATATATAAGCGGAAGTGCCCTTAAAATCAATTTTCGCAGTTTCATAAAATTAATTTTGTTACATTTCCTTGTACATAAGGGCTCCCTTATATACCTGAAGTATATAAGTAATGTATATAAAGGGAATGGGGGTCGATAAAGCTAAATAAATTAACAGACCCATAAATATATAAGCGGAAGTGCCCTTAAAATCATACTTTAATGAATTTTGTTACATTTCTATGTACAAAAGCTCTCCCTTATATACCTGAGGTATATAAGTAATGTATATAAAGGGAATGGGGGTCGATAAAGCTAAATAAATTAACAGACCCATAAATATATAAGCGGAAGTGCCCTTAAAATCAATTTTCGCAGTTTCATAAAATTAATTTTGTTACATTTCCTTGTACATAAGGGCTCCCTTATATACCTGAAGTATATAAGTAATGTATATAAAGGGAATGGGGGTCGATAAATCTAAATAAATTAACAGACCCATAAATATATAAGCGGAAGTGCCCTTAAAATAATACTTTAATGAATTTTGTTACATTTCTATGTACAAAAGCTCTCCCTTATATACCTGAGGTATATAAGTAATGTATATAAAGGGAATGGGGGTCGATAAAGCTAAATAAATTAACAGACCCATAAATATATAAGCGGAAGTGCCCTTAAAATCATACTTTAATGAATTTTGTTACATTTCTATGTACAAAAGCTCTCCCTTATATACCTGAGGTATATAAGTAATGTATATAAAGGGAATGGGGGTCGATAAAGCTAAATAAATTAACAGACCAATAAATATATAAGCGGAAGTGCCCTTAAAATCAATTATCGCAGTTTCATAAAATTAATTTTGTTACATTTCCTTGTACATAAGGGCTCCCTTATATACCTGAAGTATATAAGTAATGTATATAAAGGGAATGGGGGTCGATAAAGCTAAATAAATTAACAGACCAATAAATATATAAGCGGAAGTGCCCTTAAAATCATACTTTAATGAATTTTGTTACATTTCTATGTACAAAAGCTCTCCCTTATATACCTGAGGTATATAAGTAATGTATATAAAGGGAATGGGGGTCGATAAAGCTAAATAAATTAACAGACCAATAAATATATAAGCGGAAGTGCCCTTAAAATCATACTTTAATGAATTTTGTTACATTTCTATGTACAAAAGCTCTCCCTTATATACCTGAGGTATATAAGTAATGTATATAAAGGGAATGGGGGTCGATAAAGCTAAATAAATTAACAGACCCATAAATATATAAGCGGAAGTGCCCTTAAAATCATACTTTAATGAATTTTGTTACATTTCTATGTACAAAAGCTCTCCCTTATATACCTGAGGTATATAAGTAATGTATATAAAGGGAATGGGGGTCGATAAAGCTAAATAAATTAACAGACCAATAAATATATAAGCGGAAGTGCCCTTAAAATCAATTTTCGCAGTTTCATAAAATTAATTTTGTTACATTTCCTTGTACATAAGGGCTCCCTTATATACCTGAAGTATATAAGTAATGTATATAAAGGGAATGGGGGTCGATAAATCTAAATAAATTAACAGACCCATAAATATATAAGCGGAAGTGCCCTTAAAATCATACTTTAATGAATTTTGTTACATTTATATGTACAAAAGCTCTCCCTTATATACCTGAGGTATATAAGTAATGTATATAAAGGGAATGGGGGTCGATAAAGCTAAATAAATTAACAGACCCATAAATATATAAGCGGAAGTGCCCTTAAAATCATACTTTAATGAATTTTGTTACATTTCTATGTACAAAAGCTCTCCCTTATATACCTGAGGTATATAAGTAATGTATATAAAGGGAATGGGGGTCGATAAAGCTAAATAAATTAACATACCAATAAATATATAAGCGGAAGTGCCCTTAAAATCAATTTTCGCAGTTTCATAAAATTAATTTTGTTACATTTCCTTGTACATAAGGGCTCCCTTATATACCTGAAGTATATAAGTAATGTATATAAAGGGAATGGGGGTCGATAAAGCTAAATAAATTAACAGACCCATAAATATATAAGCGGAAGTGACCTTAAAATCATACTTTAATGAATTTTGTTACATTTCTATGTACAAAAGCTCTCCCTTATATACCTGAGGTATATAAGTAATGTATATAAAGGGAATGGGGGTCGATAAAGCTAAATAAATTAACAGACCAATAAATATATAAGCGGAAGTGCCCTTAAAATCAATTTTCGCAGTTTCATAAAATTAATTTTGTTACATTTCCTTGTACATAAGGGCTCCCTTATATACCTGAAGTATATAAGTAATGTATATAAAGGGAAGGGGGGTCAATAAAGCTAAATAAATTAACAGACCAATAAATATATAAGCGGAAGTGCCCTTAAAATCAATTTTCGCAGTTTCATAAAATTAATTTTGTTACATTTCCTTGTACATAAGGGCTCCCTTATATACCTGAAGTATATAAGTAATGTATATAAAGGGAATGGGGGTCGATAAAGCTAAATAAATTAACAGACCCATAAATATATAAGCGGAAGTGCCCTTAAAATCATACTTTAATGAATTTTGTTACATTTCTATGTACAAAAGCTCTCCCTTATATACCTGAGGTATATAAGTAATGTATATAAAGGGAATGGGGGTCGATAAAGCTAAATAAATTAACAGACCCATAAATATATAAGCGGAAGTGCCCTTAAAATCAATTTTCGCAGTTTCATAAAATTAATTTTGTTACATTTCCTTGTACATAAGGGCTCCCTTATATACCTGAAGTATATAAGTAATGTATATAAAGGGAATGGGGGTCGATAAATCTAAATAAATTAACAGACCCATAAATATATAAGCGGAAGTGCCCTTAAAATCATACTTTAATGAATTTTGTTACATTTCTATGTACAAAAGCTCTCCCTTATATACCTGAGGTATATAAGTAATGTATATAAAGGGAATGGGGGTCGATAAAGCTAAATAAATTAACAGACCCATAAATATATAAGCGGAAGTGCCCTTAAAATCATACTTTAATGAATTTTGTTACATTTCTATGTACAAAAGCTCTCCCTTATATACCTGAGGTATATAAGTAATGTATATAAAGGGAATGGGGGTCGATAAAGCTAAATAAATTAACATACCAATAAATATATAAGCGGAAGTGCCCTTAAAATCAATTTTCGCAGTTTCATAAAATTAATTTTGTTACATTTCCTTGTACATAAGGGCTCCCTTATATACCTGAAGTATATAAGTAATGTATATAAAGGGAATGGGGGTCGATAAAGCTAAATAAATTAACAGACCCATAAATATATAAGCGGAAGTGCCCTTAAAATCATACTTTAATGAATTTTGTTACATTTCTATGTACAAAAGCTCTCCCTTATATACCTGAGGTATATAAGTAATGTATATAAAGGGAATGGGGGTCGATAAAGCTAAATAAATTAACAGACCCATAAATATATAAGCGGAAGTGCCCTTAAAATCATACTTTAATGAATTTTGTTACATTTCTATGTACAAAAGCTCTCCCTTATATACCTGAGGTATATAAGTAATGTATATAAAGGGAATGGGGGTCGATAAAGCTAAATAAATTAACAGACCCATAAATATATAAGCGGAAGTGCCCTTAAAATCATACTTTAATGAATTTTGTTACATTTCTATGTACAAAAGCTCTCCCTTATATACCTGAGGTATATAAGTAATGTATATAAAGGGAATGGGGGTCGATAAAGCTAAATAAATTAACATACCAATAAATATATAAGCGGAAGTGCCCTTAAAATCAATTTTCGCAGTTTCATAAAATTAATTTTGTTACATTTCCTTGTACATAAGGGCTCCCTTATATACCTGAAGTATATAAGTAATGTATATAAAGGGAATGGGGGTCGATAAAGCTAAATAAATTAACAGACCCATAAATATATAAGCGGAAGTGCCCTTAAAATCATACTTTAATGAATTTTGTTACATTTCTATGTACAAAAGCTCTCCCTTATATACCTGAGGTATATAAGTAATGTATATAAAGGGAATGGGGGTCGATAAAGCTAAATAAATTAACAGACCCATAAATATATAAGCGGAAGTGCCCTTAAAATCAATTTTCGCAGTTTCATAAAATTAATTTTGTTACATTTCCTTGTACATAAGGGCTCCCTTATATACCTGAAGTATATAAGTAATGTATATAAAGGGAATGGGGGTCGATAAATCTAAATAAATTAACAGACCCATAAATATATAAGCGGAAGTGCCCTTAAAATAATACTTTAATGAATTTTGTTACATTTCTATGTACAAAAGCTCTCCCTTATATACCTGAGGTATATAAGTAATGTATATAAAGGGAATGGGGGTCGATAAAGCTAAATAAATTAACAGACCCATAAATATATAAGCGGAAGTGCCCTTAAAATCATACTTTAATGAATTTTGT
This sequence comes from Thereva nobilitata, assembly GCA_963855945.1. Classification (NCBI taxonomy): domain Eukaryota; kingdom Metazoa; phylum Arthropoda; class Insecta; order Diptera; family Therevidae; genus Thereva; species Thereva nobilitata. The sequence continues at coordinate 110,115,141 of OY979698.1, read as the reverse complement.
TACATTTCTATGTACAAAAGCTCTCCCTTATATACCTGAGGTATATAAGTAATGTATATAAAGGGAATGGGGGTCGATAAAGCTAAATAAATTAACAGACCAATAAATATATAAGCGGAAGTGCCCTTAAAATCAATTTTCGCAGTTTCATAAAATTAATTTTGTTACATTTCTATGTACAAAAGCTCTCCCTTATATACCTGAGGTATATAAGTAATGTATATAAAGGGAATGGGGGTCGATAAAGCTAAATAAATTAACAGACCAATAAATATATAAGCGGAAGTGCCCTTAAAATCATACTTTAATGAATTTTGTTACATTTCTATGTACAAAAGCTCTCCCTTATATACCTGAGGTATATAAGTAATGTATATAAAGGGAATGGGGGTCGATAAAGCTAAATAAATTAACAGACCAATAAATATATAAGCGGAAGTGCCCTTAAAATCAATTTTCGCAGTTTCATAAAATTAATTTTGTTACATTTCCTTGTACATAAGGGCTCCCTTATATACCTGAAGTATATAAGTAATGTATATAAAGGGAATGGGGGTCGATAAAGCTAAATAAATTAACAGACCCATAAATATATAAGCGGAAGTGCCCTTAAAATCAATTTTCGCAGTTTCATAAAATTAATTTTGTTACATTTCCTTGTACATAAGGGCTCCCTTATATACCTGAAGTATATAAGTAATGTATATAAAGGGAATGGGGGTCGATAAAGCTAAATAAATTAACAGACCAATAAATATATAAGCGGAAGTGCCCTTAAAATCAATTTTCGCAGTTTCATAAAATTAATTTTGTTACATTTCCTTGTACATAAGGGCTCCCCTATATACCTGAAGTATATAAGTAATGTATATAAAGGGAATGGGGGTCGATAAAGCTAAATAAATTAACAGGCCCATAAATATATAAGCGGAAGTGCCCTTAAAATCATACTTTAATGAATTTTGTTACATTTCTATGTACAAAAGCTCTCCCTTATATACCTGAGGTATATAAGTAATGTATATAAAGGGAATGGGGGTCGATAAATCTAAATAAATTAACAGACCCATAAATATATAAGCGGAAGTGCCCTTAAAATCATACTTTAATGAATTTTGTTACATTTCTATGTACAAAAGCTCTCCCTTATATACCTGAGGTATATAAGTAATGTATATAAAGGGAATGGGGGTCGATAAAGCTAAATAAATTAACAGACCAATAAATATATAAGCGGAAGTGCCCTTAAAATCAATTTTCGCAGTTTCATAAAATTAATTTTGTTACATTTCCTTGTACATAAGGGCTCCCTTATATACCTGAAGTATATAAGTAATGTATATAAAGGGAATGGGGGTCGATAAATCTAAATAAATTAACAGACCCATAAATATATAAGCGGAAGTGCCCTTAAAATCATACTTTAATGAATTTTGTTACATTTCTATGTACAAAAGCTCTCCCTTATATACCTGAGGTATATAAGTAATGTATATAAAGGGAATGGGGGTCGATAAAGCTAAATAAATTAACAGACCCATAAATATATAAGCGGAAGTGCCCTTAAAATCATACTTTAATGAATTTTGTTACATTTCTATGTACAAAAGCTCTCCCTTATATACCTGAGGTATATAAGTAATGTATATAAAGGGAATGGGGGTCGATAAAGCTAAATAAATTAACATACCAATAAATATATAAGCGGAAGTGCCCTTAAAATCAATTTTCGCAGTTTCATAAAATTAATTTTGTTACATTTCCTTGTACATAAGGGCTCCCTTATATACCTGAAGTATATAAGTAATGTATATAAAGGGAATGGGGGTCGATAAAGCTAAATAAATTAACAGACCCATAAATATATAAGCGGAAGTGCCCTTAAAATCATACTTTAATGAATTTTGTTACATTTCTATGTACAAAAGCTCTCCCTTATATACCTGAGGTATATAAGTAATGTATATAAAGGGAATGGGGGTCGATAAAGCTAAATAAATTAACAGACCAATAAATATATAAGCGGAAGTGCCCTTAAAATCAATTTTCGCAGTTTCATAAAATTAATTTTGTTACATTTCCTTGTACATAAGGGCTCCCTTATATACCTGAAGTATATAAGTAATGTATATAAAGGGAATGGGGGTCGATAAAGCTAAATAAATTAACAGACCAATAAATATATAAGCGGAAGTGTCCTTAAAATCATACTTTAATGAATTTTGTTACATTTCTATGTACAAAAGCTCTCCCTTATATACCTGAGGTATATAAGTAATGTATATAAAGGGAATGGGGGTCGATAAAGCTAAATAAATTAACAGACCAATAAATATATAAGCGGAAGTGCCCTTAAAATCAATTTTCGCAGTTTCATAAAATTAATTTTGTTACATTTCCTTGTACATAAGGGCTCCCTTATATACCTGTAATATATATATTTTTTGTCGAATGATATATATGTATTTATATAGTTTTGTGTATTACATTTAGATCGATACGGTTGAAAATTTAATTGTGTTACAGCTTTTTTATCTTACTCACCACAACGTTTGCGGACTTTATCCTCTTTACGTCCAAACAAAATTGTTCCACAATAATTTTAAAATCCCAGTCTTTGATGTAATAAAACTTCAATTTTCCACTATCTTTAAAATGTATTTATACTTCTTTTAATTCTTAACTAACAGACGAATCACCGTTTTCCACAATCTTTCTCTAAACTATTGATTATCGAATTTCTACTTTTCCACAATCTATTAATCTCCGTTTTCCACAATCTTTTAATTCTTAACTAACAGACAAATCACCGTTTTCCACAATCTTTTAAATTCTTAAGTATCGATTAAATCTCTGTTTTCCACAATCTTTTAATACTTAACTAACAAACAAATCACCGTTTTCCACAATCTTTCTCTAAACTATCGATTATCGAATTTCTACTTTTCCACAATCTATTAAATTCTTAAGTATCAATTAAATCTTTGTTTTCCACAATCTTTTAATCTCCGTTTTCCACAATCTTTTAATACTTAACTAACAGACAAATCACCGTTTTCCACAATCTTTCTTTAAACTATCGATTATCGAATTTCTACTTTTCCACAATCTATTAATCTCCGTTTTCCACAATCTTTTAATTCTTAACTAACAGACGAATCACCGTTTTCCACAATCTTTCTCTAAACTATTGATTATCGGATTTCTACTTTTCCACAATCTATTAAATTCTTAAGTATCAATTAAATCTTTGTTTTCCACAATCTTTTAATTCTTAACTAACAGACAAATCACCGTTTTCCCGAATTTTCCGTAACGCCCGGAACCGACCAAAGATAAAAACCAACTCCTCTAGATACGCGGAAACCACCCGCCGTGGTTCATAAATTCGAGAGAAAAAAAACTGTTTTTTTTAAAACAAAAATCGCGAACATTTCGCGATTTAAACCAAAACTCGGAAAACTGCAGATTTTGCATTTCTCACGGTTAGCTTTGACCTTCGCTTCAGTTAACTTCTGGTCGCACGTTAAGTGCTTATTTTGCGTTTTTCACACATGAGGTGAGCGCGCAAATTATCTTATCAGACAAAAGGACTCATATTACCGGCGCCGATTCGACGTTCCCGTGCAGGGAAAATGTGCATGGGTGTAATAAAACCGGTACAATATGAGTTTTAGAAGTTTTTTGACAAATTTAATTTATTTTCCCTGAGGTTTTTGTTCAACCTTGAAATGGTTGAACAATGGGAAACTTCGTTGTTTTAGGAAAAGGGCCAATCATTTTTGGGAAAGTTAGGCCCTTTTTTTTGGTACACAACATTCCTTCCCCCCTGAAATAAGAGAATCGCTACGAAGTAAGGCGATTCTCGACTCGATGGCTATTGGGTGGTGGAAGTTGAGGGGTAAACTTAAAGGACAATAGTTAATTGGTAACATGTAAAAAAGAAGAGTAAAATTTGTTCTTCGAACCAAAATTAGGTGTTGCTTATATGAGAGATATGTGGAAGAAGCGTTTTGTTAAGTTTATAGATACATTTTTGTATTTGTTTGTTTACGTTATTATTGTTATTTTTTTTGTTAATATGGCTTTTTTTGTTTATTATTTTCGCCTTGTTACTCTACTAAAAATTCTTTCTCTAAAGTGCGTATGTATTGTTTTTCTTACATTCTTTCTTTAATTATTTTTCTTATATAATTTCCTTAATAACGTTTATTATTTAATTTAAAATATAGTTTCTGTTTTCTTTATTTCTTAAAATCATTACTACCTTTTTTATTTTTCTTTTTTATTTTGCAACAACATTACAACAGTAAGAAAGTCTATTATCTTAACATATAATAACAAAAAAAGTTTTTTTTTTTCTTTTTTGGTTATTCAAGTTTATGAGGGGCTTTCTTATTTAGGCTTTCTGTAACCTTTTTTTTTGGTTTAGGCCTTATTTGGCAAGAAAAATTGAGTTTTTGCGGAAAGATGTGCATATTTATTTTATTTTTATTATTTAAAATATTTGTGGAATTTCTCTCTCTTTTTTTTTTTCATTTTACATTTTCCTGACATCTAATTTTTCTTAGGATATTATGTTTTGTTTATTCTATCATTGTTATATGTATATGTATAATGTTTTGTTTTTTATTGATATTTTACTTACATATTTCTTGTTAATTAATATTACTATATTTTCGTTTAGTTTATTATTTATTTCTCTTTATGTTTATATTTTTTTTTGTTTATTGCTATGTTTTTTTTTTCCTCTTAAATTTATTTTTCTCTAATTTTATTATTGTTGTGGAATTGTGGACTCTTCCTGATTTTTGTGTTATTTGGTTTATTAAATTCTATCGCCTACTAATTGGACGGCCCTAGGTAGTGTCATGGAGCGAGTTCGGGGTCTTCTAGGTAGACTTGGGGTAATGTCCCAGGTTTGTGGGGTTACCTGTTGGTCGACCGTCCCTGCGGTTTGTACGGTTGCTTTCTCTCTGAACATTTTATGTCTCACCTACAATATTCGGAACAGTGCGTACAGTAGGAATAGAAGGAGGATCAGGCTACTGAGAGATATTGAAGTCAGTGACCACTGGTAAAGGAGGCTTTGTTAGAATTGCTTTCGTCGTTAATTCTGTGTAGTGGCTCGGTTTGCCGTAGCGGGTGAGTTGTATCATGGGCTTGGAAATCTCTTCATTTGGATTAAGTGCCTTTGAGGCTCAGATGATTTATTCGTAAAAAAGCTTTAAGCGGTTGTTGTGTACCGTGGTTTGTTTGTTCCCGATTTTGACAGTTGTGTTTACCGGGCCGGGGACGGCTATTACCGAAAATGGTCCTTTCCAGATGGGGGCCAATTTGCCTTTCCGGTTTTCACTTTTTATTAGAATTCTATCGCCGACATGGAAAGTGTGTGGCCTTATTCTTTGGTCGTATGCTACTTTAGATTTTTGTTTGCTGGCTAATAGGTTCTGTCGGGCTATGGAGTAGGTGCGTTGTAACTTGTATTTTAGTAAGTAATAATAGCTTTCGTGGTTATACACTGGGTCTGGGTCCCTTTTTAGGTTAGAAGGGACATCGGGTGAGAATCCGTATAGGCAGTCCATGGGCGTAAGTTTCGTGCCGTCATGGACGCTGGTATTGTATACAAATGCCGCTGTGCGTAAGTACTGATCCCATGATTTGGGATTTTGGTCCGTGATACTACGCAAATATTCTACGAGCGGTCGGTGGGCTCTCTCCAAGGCTCCGTTCGACTGAGGGTGGTAGGCCGAGGTCTGTAGTTTCTTAATTCTAAGTAGCTTACATAGCCCTTTGAATAGGGCGCTAAGAAAATTAGTGCCTTGATCTGTCACTATTTGTTTGGGTATACCGTAGCGTGTGATTATTTGATCGAAAACGATTCGGGCTACGGTATCGGCCTCTGCGTTCGGCATAGCATAGCAGTCGATTAACTTTGTTAGGTTATCCTGGAATGTTAGGATATACAGGTTACCCGTATGCGTAGCTTCCAAAGGTCCTACAACATCCAGATAAACTTTGTCAAATGGTCTCTCGGCTATGTCAGTGATCACCATCGGCATCTTAATGGGCAGTGTCGCCTTCATCGTTTGACACCTTTTGCATTTCTTTATATATCTTCTAATATCTGCTAGCATGTGGCGCCACCAGTATTTCCTGCGGATCCGTCCGTAAGTTTTAATAACGCCTTGATGACCGCCAAAGGGGGAGTCATGGTAATCCCTTAGGATGGTTGAAATCTCTTCAGGATTGGTTATAACCTCTATCTTGCGTTTGGAGGGAGGATCCGTTTCCTGGTTGTCTGATGGTGGCCTTTCAGCTTTGTCCGACTGGGGCTGTGGTGAGGCTGATTGCGGCGTGGTTTGGCCTTGTAGTTGCGGGCTGACATCATTTGTGTCGCCTTGTGTTCCAGAAGCGCATGTTATGTCGGGCTCTTCTGTTGGCACATCAGTCAGATCTGTGGGTGATGGTGTTCTGATTTTTTTGGCTTGGCTCCGTGTGACAGCGTTGCATATCATATGATCACTTTGGGTTTGGTGGTCCATAGGTGCGTGGACGACGGCTTCTACTATGAAAGTATGATTATTCGTGTTGTCAGGCTCCTGTGGGATGCGGCTGAGGGCATCGGCGTTGGTATTATATTTACCCGGCTTATATTCGATTTTGTAGTCGAACTCCGTAAGCTTATGGTGAAAACGTACGAGGCGAGTCGTAGGGTCCTTTACATTGAAAACTCCTTTTAGCGGTTTGTGGTCTGTATAGACTGTAAATTTACGACCTTGCAGGTAACACCTGAAGTTTTTTACCGCCCATACAATAGCCAGTAACTCTTTCTCTATGGTAGAATAATTACGTTCGGCCTTGTTTAAGGTCCGGCTGGCGTAAGCTATGGGTTGGTCTTTCCCTACCTCGCCTTGTGAGAGGACGGCTCCTACAGCTTCACTGCTGGCATCCGTTGTGAGGTTGAATGGTTTTGTGAAATCTGGGTACACCAGCAAGGGGGGTGCGACTAACGAGGCCTTTATACTTTCAAACGCTTCCTGGCATTTGTCGGTCCAGGAAAATTTTGCTCCCTTCTTAAGAAGGTTGGTTATGGGGCGCACCGTTTTTGAAAAATCCGGTATAAACTTCCGGTAATAATTGGCTAGCCCTAGGAAGGATTGTACTTGGCGTACCGTGCGGGGCCTGGGAAATTCTTGGACACACGTCGTTTTCCTTGGGTCTGGTAGGGCCCCTTTTTCGGAGCAGATGTGCCCTAAGTATACAACCTCCTTTCTTAGGAACTGACATTTTTCGACCTGCAACTTGAGGTTGTGCTCTCGTAGTTTGTCAAAAACTTTTCTTAGTTTCTGATTATGATCTACGAGGTTCTTGCCATAGATGACTATGTCGTCCAGGTACACAAAGCATTCGAGCCCTTGTAGGCCAGTGAGGACATAGTTCATTAACCTCTGAAAAGTCGCTGGTGCACCTTTGAGTCCAAATGGCATTCGCTTAAACTCATAATGTCCGTAGTTAGTGCTGAATGCAGTTTTGGCTCGATCTTTGGGGTCGACCAGGACTTGATGATAGCCGCTGGCTAGATCGAGAGTAGTGAAGTAGCGAGAATGGCCTAATTGGTCCAGAATATCCTCTATACGGGGTAGGGGGTAGGCGTCGCCGATAGTTTTTTCGTTCAATTTGCGAAAATCGACGACGACCCGCCACCTTTTTTCATTGTCAGGACCCGCTTTTTTGGGAACTAGTAGTAAGGGGGAGTTCCACGGGCTTTTGCTGGGCTGGACAATGTCATTTTCTAGCATTTCTTTCATCTGTTCATTTATAATTTGCCTCTGGGACTCTGGCAGTCTATACATTTTTTGATTAACAGGGGCTTGATCCTGCATCAGCGGGATTTCGTGACTTATCGCGGTAGTAAAAGTGAGTAGGTCTCCTTTCAGATGGAAAATATCGTTATATTCATGACATAGCTCTATGATTGATTGCTTCTCTTCAGCACTTAGACTGCTGTCCAACTTTAGCTCTTCTTCGAGTTTTTCTAGGCGGTTAGGACATTCGGTTTGATCCTGTCTTCCGCTGCCTGTAGGTGCGTGTTGTATGTAATGGACCCAGGATGTTTTACTGCTCTTTTTCCTAATTGCTCGCCCGTTTAGTGTTTTTGGAGGCGAGGTTTTAGTATTCGGTAGCTTAAGATTTTGGTTCGAGGACTCTGTAGTCCCTTTTGGTGTTTCACCGGGGTTCCATATGTTCACCAGGTGGTTTAATATAAATAGCGCTACTGTGGTTAGAAACGCCATTATTGCCTTGTGTGAAGGCTTTTGAAGTTCGTTACTTTTCGGGTCCTTGGGTGGCTGAGACTCCTTGAGGTTTGGACAGATTGCCTTATCTAGTGGAATTATTTGGAAATTGTGGGCTGGAACCATTTTTAGATCAAGTTCGGTGAGCTCAATCGGGGCATTGGTGCTGTTTAGTATACTTACCAGGACGTTATCTGAACCCATAGGTAGAATACCGTTAGATAGGAAGATTCCGTTGTCTATTTCTTGCGAGAAACAGACCATCTCTTCCTGTAGTCTTAACGGGATCGTGACTAGCTTTTGGGTACGACCTGGCACACTTGTCGGCTTTTCCAGTTCCACAGTTTTCTGCAGTGGTGGAGTTTTTTGGCGTCCTTCAGTTGCCTCGGAGGTTATACAGTCAGCCTCCTGTGTAGGGACCTTGGAGACACTGTGGTTAGCGCATTTAGTCTCTATTGACGCTTTCCTTAAACAGTGGCTCTCATCGACTGACCTCTTTGGTTTTGGCTGCCCCCTGACAATTAGGGGGACGCTGAACGCTGTTGGATTGGTTTCCGTACGCGGAAATTTCAACCGTTTTTTAGGTCCTTCCACATTGCAGTTTTTGGTGATAAAATCGTAACCTAACAATCCATCGTTTAAGAAGCCCTGCGTGTCGGGTACTACCTGAAAAGTGTTGGGCATTTTGTTTTGGAGGTGGAAATTTCCTTCGCAGCTTCCCATGGTTTTGGTGGTTCCGCATGGTGTCTCTAAGGTGCATCTTTTGCGCTCATCCACCTTTGTCCCTTCACGCAATTTGTTCTGCTTTATTATACTTACCTCGGAGCCCGAGTCCACTAGTAAGTCTACCTTCCCGTCGCGGCTAATATCTAGTGGTAGCGTTACAAGTGGAATTTGGACTTGGGGCTTCCGAGTTTTCCCCTTTTTATTTTTACTTAATGTTGTCGAGTCGGGGATTTCTGACCCGACTGGTTGGCGTTTCCCGAATTTTGGGATTCCCACTTCATCCTTTGCTGACACTCACTCACTGTGTGGCCTCGTCTGTTACAGAAGTCACACTTTTTGGTGAAATTATATACTCTAGGTGTGTTTGAAGTCTTATTCTCTTCGTTTCTTTGGGACAAATTCCTAAAATTAGGATTCGGGTGATGGGTGTTATTCGGGGGCGGTGTATATCTGTTACTGGGGCGTTGGTTATATTGATTGCTGTTTCTTAATCGCCGACAGTCCCGAATATCGTGATTATACTCTTGACAATGGGTACAGAAGGGGGTATTTTTTCGAGTTAGACACTCGCTATAAGTATGTCCCTTCCTGCGGCAGAAGTTACAGATCACAGCCGCTGTTGTTGATCCCGGTCTGTTGGGCGGCAAGTTTTGTGGTTGGGACCAGCCCTTTGGGGGCGACTGTGTGCCCTGTGGGTAACCCGCGGCCATTGGAGTCGGTTTATCGTAAGGGGGCGTTTGTGTGGGTGGGTTCCAGGTTGGTGGATATGTGTGGGGCCCACTGTGTTTGTTCGGGCACTGAGTCGTCATATTATATATCCCATTTTGAGGCGGGGAATTGTTGGTTGGCGATGGAAGGTTTGTGGCATTTTGCGGCAGATAATATGGGGCATGTTGCAACGGGTTGATTGTGGATTTTTGGTTACTTTGGGGCGTGATGTCGGGGTATATTAAAGCAGAGGCACTGGGCTGTAGGTTTAGGGCAGTTTGTTGTAGGCGTTCCATGTCTAGAGCCTTTTGAACTAGTTTGTCGAGAGTTTCCTCTCCTACGGTTAGGAGGTACTGACATAGGTGGGGGTTGGTAACCCCACTCCGTAAGGCATTTTTGGCGAAGTCTTCTAACTGAGATTGGACTGCAGGTGCCGCTAGCGCTCCATATTTGGTTGCAGCTGCCTCCTTGCAGACTTGCAGCATTTGTTTGATTCTTGCCGTGAAGGCAATGAGGGTCTCCAGGGGGTACTGTCTGGTGGTGATCAATTTATTGACCACTTCTTGGTAGGTTTCCCTGGGTAAATATGTCTGGTTTAATAGTTTTTCGGCGTCCTCAAAGGTCGCCGGCTGGGTAGACGCTATTAGTTGGTACGCTTCACCGCGTAACCGTGTGGGATATATTTGAAGGAACGCAGGTTTATCCTGCTCACTGAGACACTGAAGTGCCCTTTTGCAGCAACCTATGAAGGTTTGTAATTCAACAACTACATTTGGGGACTGTCCACCAGAGAATATTGGGACTAACTCCGAGGTTAGTCTAGCCACTCTGGTGTAATCCGCCATATTTAAAAATTTAGTGGGCCTGGGATCGCGATCGTCTAGTATCAGCTCCTGCTCGGAGTCTGTAAGAGATACGCTCACCCAATTTAGCAATACCTCACCCCTACTCGTTTCCGCGTCACTACCTGGTGGGTTTTCTACTTGCGATATATTTCTACTATCTTCTTTTCCCTTAATATCTAGTAGTTGATGGCTTGAAGACCTCTTAAAATTCTTGATCTCTTGGGCGAATTTAGCAGTTGCCTCTCGAAATTTACTTATTTGAGCGAGTCTTTGCTCGCGTCTTTCTGTTAATGCTCGGTCAAGCTCTTCACATTGGGAGATCGAGAATTTTTGGTCTTCACTTGCCTTAATATATAACAATTTCAAATAGTTTTGCAAACTTACTTGGCTAGCTTGGGGAAGGGTTCTTCCGCTACGAAGTCTTCTTGGAGATAAGGGTGTGTTGATTGATGGGGGAGTAGTCTGCGCTGCTCCTGGATGTTGTGATGTTGTTGGTACTGCGGACGGCGTCGAGGTGGCAGGGGATCTGTTTTGTCCAACAGCTGGTGATTCGGGATTACTGGTTATCTCTTCTTGTTCTTGCTCCTGATGTGAATTGGTGGACATCAATTATGGGCAGGGATGAAGCCCGCGAAAGTCCCACGAAGATACTAATTGGGGGGTGTGTGCGTGCTCACCTGGAACAGAGGCACAGGTGATGTACACCCCCGAGCGATGGTTCTTGTAGGATCTGAGACGTTAGTGACAGTTAACTAGGCCCCCAGAAGCCCGGCTCGGCTTTGGGTTTAAGGGTGTTGGAGCCGTACCCAGCACTTGTTAACTTTACTCTAAACTCACCCAGATCCTACCGGCTGCGCCAGTGTAATATATATATTTTTTGTCGAATGATATATATGTATTTATATAGTTTTGTGTATTACATTTAGATCGATACGGTTGAAAATTTAATTGTGTTACAGCTTTTTTATCTTACTCACCACAACGTTTGCGGACTTTATCCTCTTTACGTCCAAACAAAATTGTTCCACAATAATTTTAAAATCCCAGTCTTTGATGTAATAAAACTTCAATTTTCCACTATCTTTAAAATGTATTTATACTTCTTTTAATTCTTAACTAACAGACGAATCACCGTTTTCCACAATCTTTCTCTAAACTATTGATTATCGAATTTCTACTTTTCCACAATCTATTAATCTCCGTTTTCCACAATCTTTTAATTCTTAACTAACAGACAAATCACCGTTTTCCACAATCTTTTAAATTCTTAAGTATCGATTAAATCTCTGTTTTCCACAATCTTTTAATACTTAACTAACAAACAAATCACCGTTTTCCACAATCTTTCTCTAAACTATCGATTATCGAATTTCTACTTTTCCACAATCTATTAAATTCTTAAGTATCAATTAAATCTTTGTTTTCCACAATCTTTTAATCTCCGTTTTCCACAATCTTTTAATACTTAACTAACAGACAAATCACCGTTTTCCACAATCTTTCTTTAAACTATCGATTATCGAATTTCTACTTTTCCACAATCTATTAATCTCCGTTTTCCACAATCTTTTAATTCTTAACTAACAGACGAATCACCGTTTTCCACAATCTTTCTCTAAACTATTGATTATCGGATTTCTACTTTTCCACAATCTATTAAATTCTTAAGTATCAATTAAATCTTTGTTTTCCACAATCTTTTAATTCTTAACTAACAGACAAATCACCGTTTTCCCGAATTTTCCGTAACGCCCGGAACCGACCAAAGATAAAAACCAACTCCTCTAGATACGCGGAAACCACCCGCCGTGGTTCATAAATTCGAGAGAAAAAAAACTGTTTTTTTTAAAACAAAAATCGCGAACATTTCGCGATTTAAACCAAAACTCGGAAAACTGCAGATTTTGCATTTCTCACGGTTAGCTTTGACCTTCGCTTCAGTTAACTTCTGGTCGCACGTTAAGTGCTTATTTTGCGTTTTTCACACATGAGGTGAGCGCGCAAATTATCTTATCAGACAAAAGGACTCATATTACCGGCGCCGATTCGACGTTCCCGTGCAGGGAAAATGTGCATGGGTGTAATAAAACCGGTACAATATGAGTTTTAGAAGTTTTTTGACAAATTTAATTTATTTTCCCTGAGGTTTTTGTTCAACCTTGAAATGGTTGAACAATGGGAAACTTCGTTGTTTTAGGAAAAGGGCCAATCATTTTTGGGAAAGTTAGGCCCTTTTTTTTGGTACACAACATACCTGAAGTATATAAGTAATGTATATAAAGGGAATGGGGGTCGATAAAGCTAAATAAATTAACAGACCCATAAATATATAAGCGGAAGTGCCCTTAAAATCATACTTTAATGAATTTTGTTACATTTCTATGTACAAAAGCTCTCCCTTATATACCTGAGGTATATAAGTAATGTATATAAAGGGAATGGGGGTCGATAAAGCTAAATAAATTAACAGACCAATAAATATATAAGCGGAAGTGCCCTTAAAATCAATTTTCGCAGTTTCATAAAATTAATTTTGTTACATTTCCTTGTACATAAGGGCTCCCTTATATACCTGAAGTATATAAGTAATGTATATAAAGGGAATGGGGGTCGATAAAGCTAAATAAATTAACAGACCCATAAATATATAAGCGGAAGTGCCCTTAAAATCATACTTTAATGAATTTTGTTACATTTCTATGTACAAAAGCTCTCCCTTATATACCTGAGGTATATAAGTAATGTATATAAAGGGAATGGGGGTCGATAAAGCTAAATAAATTAACAGACCAATAAATATATAAGCGGAAGTGCCCTTAAAATCAATTTTCGCAGTTTCATAAAATTAATTTTGTTACATTTCCTTGTACATAAGGGCTCCCTTATATACCTGAAGTATATAAGTAATGTATATAAAGGGAATGGGGGTCGATAAAGCTAAATAAATTAACAGACCAATAAATATATAAGCGGAAGTGCCCTTAAAATCATACTTTAATGAATTTTGTTACATTTCTATGTACAAAAGCTCTCCCTTATATACCTGAGGTATATAAGTAATGTATATAAAGGGAATGGGGGTCGATAAAGCTAAATAAATTAACAGACCAATAAATATATAAGCGGAAGTGCCCTTAAAATCAATTTTCGCAGTTTCATAAAATTAATTTTGTTACATTTCCTTGTACATAAGGGCTCCCTTATATACCTGAAGTATATAAGTAATGTATATAAAGGGAATGGGGGTCGATAAAGCTAAATAAATTAACAGACCAATAAATATATAAGCGGAAGTGCCCTTAAAATCAATTTTCGCAGTTTCATAAAATTAATTTTGTTACATTTCCTTGTATATAAGGGCTCCCTTATATACCTGAAGTATATAAGTAATGTATATAAAGGGAATGGGGGTCGATAAAGCTAAATAAATTAACAGACCAATAAATATATAAGCGGAAGTGCCCTTAAAATCATACTTTAATGAATTTTGTTACATTTCTATGTACAAAAGCTCTCCCTTATATACCTGAGGTATATAAGTAATGTATATAAAGGGAATGGGGGTCGATAAAGCTAAATAAATTAACAGACCAATAAATATATAAGCGGAAGTGCCCTTAAAATCATACTTTAATGAATTTTGTTACATTTCTATGTACAAAAGCTCTCCCTTATATACCTGAGGTATATAAGTAATGTATATAAAGGGAATGGGGGTCGATAAAGCTAAATAAATTAACAGACCAATAAATATATAAGCGGAAGTGCCCTTAAAATCAATTTTCGCAGTTTCATAAAATTAATTTTGTTACATTTCCTTGTACATAAGGGCTCCCTTATATACCTGAAGTATATAAGTAATGTATATAAAGGGAATGGGGGTCGATAAAGCTAAATAAATTAACAGACCAATAAATATATAAGCGGAAGTGCCCTTAAAATCATACTTTAATGAATTTTGTTACATTTCTATGTACAAAAGCTCTCCCTTATATACCTGAGGTATATAAGTAATGTGTATAAAGGGAATGGGGGTCGATAAAGCTAAATAAATTAACAGACCAATAAATATATAAGCGGAAGTGCCCTTAAAATCAATTTTCGCAGTTTCATAAAATTAATTTTGTTACATTTCCTTGTACATAAGGGCTCCCTTATATACCTGAAGTATATAAGTAATGTATATAAAGGGAATGGGGGTCGATAAAGCTAAATAAATTAACAGACCAATAAATATATAAGCGGAAGTGCCCTTAAAATCATACTTTAATGAATTTTGTTACATTTCTATGTACAAAAGCTCTCCCTTATATACCTGAGGTATATAAGTAATGTATATAAAGGGAATGGGGGTCGATAAAGCTAAATAAATTAACAGACCAATAAATATATAAGCGGAAGTGCCCTTAAAATCAATTTTCGCAGTTTCATAAAATTAATTTTGTTACATTTCCTTGTACATAAGGGCTCCCTTATATACCTGAAGTATATAAGTAATGTATATAAAGGGAATGGGGGTCGATAAAGCTAAATAAATTAACAGACCAATAAATATATAAGCGGAAGTGCCCTTAAAATCATACTTTAATGAATTTTGTTACATTTCTATGTACAAAAGCTCTCCCTTATATACCTGAGGTATATAAGTAATGTATATAAAGGGAATGGGGGTCGATAAAGCTAAATAAATTAACAGACCAATAAATATATAAGCGGAAGTGCCCTTAAAATCATACTTTAATGAATTTTGTTACATTTCTATGTACAAAAGCTCTCCCTTATATACCTGAGGTATATAAGTAATGTATATAAAGGGAATGGGGGTCGATAAAGCTAAATAAATTAACAGACTAATAAATATATAAGCGGAAGTGCCCTTAAAATCATACTTTAATGAATTTTGTTACATTTCTATGTACAAAAGCTCTCCCTTATATACCTGAGGTATATAAGTAATGTATATAAAGGGAATGGGGGTCGATAAAGCTAAATAAATTAACAGACCAATAAATATATAAGCGGAAGTGCCCTTAAAATCAATTTTCGCAGTTTCATAAAATTAATTTTGTTACATTTCCTTGTACATAAGGGCTCCCTTATATACCTGAAGTATATAAGTAATGTATATAAAGGGAATGGGGGTCGATAAAGCTAAATAAATTAACAGACCAATAAATATATAAGCGGAAGTGCCCTTAAAATCATACTTTAATGAATTTTGTTACATTTCTATGTACAAAAGCTCTCCCTTATATACCTGAGGTATATAAGTAATGTATATAAAGGGAATGGGGGTCGATAAAGCTAAATAAATTAACAGACCAATAAATATATAAGCGGAAGTGCCCTTAAAATCAATTTTCGCAGTTTCATAAAATTAATTTTGTTACATTTCCTTGTACATAAGGGCTCCCTTATATACCTGAAGTATATAAGTAATGTATATAAAGGGAATGGGGGTCGATAAAGCTAAATAAATTAACAGACCCATAAATATATAAGCGGAAGTGCCCTTAAAATCATACTTTAATGAATTTTGTTACATTTCTATGTACAAAAGCTCTCCCTTATATACCTGAGGTATATAAGTAATGTATATAAAGGGAATGGGGGTCGATAAAGCTATATAAATTAACAGACCAATAAATATATAAGCGGAAGTGCCCTTAAAATCAATTTTCGCAGTTTCATAAAATTAATTTTGTTACATTTCCTTGTACATAAGGGCTCCCTTATATACCTGAAGTATATAAGTAATGTATATAAAGGGAATGGGGGTCGATAAAGCTAAATAAATTAACAGACCAATAAATATATAAGCGGAAGTGCCCTTAAAATCATACTTTATTGAATTTTGTTACATTTCTATGTACAAAAGCTCTCCCTTATATACCTGAGGTATATAAGTAATGTATATAAATGGAATGGGGGTCGATAAAGCTAAATAAATTAACAGACCAATAAATATATAAGCGGAAGTGCCCTTAAAATCAATTTTCGCAGTTTCATAAAATTAATTTTGTTACATTTCCTTGTACATAAGGGCTCCCTTATATACCTGAAGTATATAAGTAATGTATATAAAGGGAATGGGGGTCTATAAAGCTAAATAAATTAACAGACCAATAAATATATAAGCGGAAGTGCCCTTAAAATCATACTTTAATGAATTTTATTACATATCTATGTACAAAAGCTCTCCCTTATATACCTGAGGTATATAAGTAATGTATATAAAGGGAATGGGGGTCGATAAAGCTAAATAAATTAACAGACCAATAAATATATAAGCGGAAGTGCCCTTAAAATCATACTTTAATGAATTTTGTTACATTTCTATGTACAAAAGCTCTCCCTTATATACCTGAGGTATATAAGTAATGTATATAAAGGGAATGGGGGTCGATAAATTTAAATAAATTAACAGACCATTAAATATATAAGCGGAAGTGCCCTTAAAATCAATTTTCGCAGTTTCATAAAATTAATTTTGTTACATTTCCTTGTACATAAGGGCTCCCTTATATACCTGAAGTATATAAGTAATGTATATAAAGGGAATGGGGGTCTATAAAGCTAAATAAATTAACAGACCAATAAATATATAAGCGGAAGTGCCCTTAAAATCATACTTTAATGAATTTTATTACATATCTATGTACAAAAGCTCTCCCTTATATACCTGAGGTATATAAGTAATGTATATAAAGGGAATGGGGGTCGATAAAGCTAAATAAATTAACAGACCAATAAATATATAAGCGGAAGTGCCCTTAAAATCATACTTTAATGAATTTTGTTACATTTCTATGTACAAAAGCTCTCCCTTATATACCTGAGGTATATAAGTAATGTATATAAAGGGAATGGGGGTCGATAAAGCTAAATAAATTAACAGACCAATAAATATATAAGCGGAAGTGCCCTTAAAATCATACTTTAATGAATTTTGTTACATTTCTATGTACAAAAGCTCTCCCTTATATACCTGAGGTATATAAGTAATGTATATAAAGGGAATGGGGGTCGATAAAGCTAAATAAATTAACAGACCAATAAATATATAAGCGGAAGTGCCCCTAAAATCAATTTTCGCAGTTTCATAAAATTAATTTTGTTACATTTCCTTGTACATAAGGGCTCCCTTATATACCTGAAGTATATAAGTAATGTATATAAAGGGAATGGGGGTCGATAAAGCTAAATAAATTAACAGACCAATAAATATATAAGCGGAAGTGCCCTTAAAATCAATTTTCGCAGTTTCATAAAATTAATTTTGTTACATTTCCTTGTACATAAGGGCTCCCTTATATACCTGAAGTATATAAGTAATGTATATAAAGGGAATGGGGGTCGATAAAGCTAAATAAATTAACAGACCAATAAATATATAAGCGGAAGTGCCCTTAAAATCATACTTTAATGAATTTTGCTACATTTCTATGTACAAAAGCTCTCCCTTATATACCTGAGGTATATAAGTAATGTATATAAAGGGAATGGGGGTCGATAAAGCTAAATAAATTAACAGACCAATAAATATATAAGCGGAAGTGCCCTTAAAATCAATTTTCGCAGTTTCATAAAATTAATTTTGTTACATTTCCTTGTACATAAGGGCTCCCTTATATACCTGAAGTATATAAGTAATGTATATAAAGGGAATGGGGGTCGATAAAGCTAAATAATTAACAGACCAATAAATATATAAGCGGAAGTGCCCTTAAAATCATACTTTAATGAATTTTGTTACATTTCTATGTACAAAAGCTCTCCCTTATATACCTGAAGTATATAAGTAATGTATATAAAGGGAATGGGGGTCGATAAAGCTAAATAAATTAACAGACCAATAAATATATAAGCGGAAGTGCCCTTAAAATCATACTTTAATGAATTTTGTTACATTTCTATGTACAAAAGCTCTCCCTTATATACCTGAGGTATATAAGTAATGTATATAAAGGGAATGGGGGTCGATAAAGCTAAATAAATTAACAGACCAATAAATATATAAGCGGAAGTGCCCTTAAAATCATACTTTAATGAATTTTGTTACATTTCTATGTACAAAAGCTCTCCCTTATATACCTGAGGTATATAAGTAATGTATATAAAGGGAATGGGGGTCGATAAAGCTAAATAAATTAACAGACCAATAAATATATAAGCGGAAGTGCCCTTAAAATCAATTTTCGCAGTTTCATAAAATTAATTTTGTTACATTTCCTTGTACATAAGGGCTCCCTTATATACCTGAAGTATATAAGTAATGTATATAAAGGGAATGGGGGTCGATAAAGCTAAATAAATTAACAGACCAATAAATATATAAGCGGAAGTGCCCTTAAAATCATACTTTAATGAATTTTGTTACATTTCTATGTACAAAAGCTCTCCCTTATATACCTGAGGTATATAAATAATGTATATAAAGGGAATGGGGGTCGATAAAGCTAAATAAATTAACAGACCAATAAATATATAAGCGGAAGTGCCCTTAAAATCATACTTTAATGAATTTTGTTACATTTCTATGTACAAAAGCTCTCCCTTATATACCTGAGGTATATAAGTAATGTATATAAAGGGAATGGGGGTCGATAAAGCTAAATAAATTAACAGACCAATAAATATATAAGCGGAAGTGCCCTTAAAATCAATTTTCGCAGTTTCATAAAATTAATTTTGTTACATTTCCTTGTACATAAGGGCTCCCTTATATACCTGAAGTATATAAGTAATGTATATAAAGGGAATGGGGGTCGATAAAGCTAAATAAATTAACAGACCAATAAATATATAAGCGGAAGTGCCCTTAAAATCAATTTTCGCAGTTTCATAAAATTAATTTTGTTACATTTCCTTGTACATAAGGGCTCCCTTATATACCTGAAGTATATAAGTAATGTATATAAAGGGAATGGGGGTCGATAAAGCTAAATAAATTAACAGACCAATAAATATATAAGCGGAAGTGCCCTTAAAATCAATTTTCGCAGTTTCATAAAATTAATTTTGTTACATTTCCTTGTACATAAGGGCTCCCTTATATACCTGAAGTATATAAGTAATGTATATAAAGGGAATGGGGGTCGATAAAGCTAAATAAATTAACAGACCAATAAATATATAAGCGGAAGTGCCCTTAAAATCATACTTTAATGAATTTTGTTACATTTCTATGTACAAAAGCTCTCCCTTATATACCTGAGGTATATAAGTAATGTATATAAAGGGAATGGGGGTCGATAAAGCTAAATAAATTAACAGACCAATAAATATATAAGCGGAAGTGCCCTTAAAATCATACTTTAATGAATTTTGTTACATTTCTATGTACAAAAGCTCTCCCTTATATACCTGAGGTATATAAGTAATGTATATAAAGGGAATGGGGGTCGATAAAGCTAAATAAATTAACAGACCAATAAATATATAAGCGGAAGTGCCCTT
Organism: Thereva nobilitata; assembly: GCA_963855945.1. Taxonomy (NCBI): domain Eukaryota; kingdom Metazoa; phylum Arthropoda; class Insecta; order Diptera; family Therevidae; genus Thereva; species Thereva nobilitata. The sequence goes on along the minus strand of OY979698.1, from coordinate 110,095,106 downwards.
AAAATCAATTTTCGCAGTTTCATAAAATTAATTTTGTTACATTTCCTTGTACATAAGGGCTCCCTTATATACCTGAAGTATATAAGTAATGTATATAAAGGGAATGGGGGTCGATAAAGCTAAATAAATTAACAGACCAATAAATATATAAGCGGAAGTGCCCTTAAAATCATACTTTAATGAATTTTGTTACATTTCTATGTACAAAAGCTCTCCCTTATATACCTGAGGTATATAAGTAATGTATATAAAGGGAATGGGGGTCGATAAAGCTAAATAAATTAACAGACCAATAAATATATAAGCGGAAGTGCCCTTAAAATCATACTTTAATGAATTTTGTTACATTTCTATGTACAAAAGCTCTCCCTTATATACCTGAGGTATATAAGTAATGTATATAAAGGGAATGGGGGTCGATAAAGCTAAATAAATTAACAGACCAATAAATATATAAGCGGAAGTGCCCTTAAAATCAATTTTCGCAGTTTCATAAAATTAATTTTGTTACATTTCCTTGTACATAAGGGCTCCCTTATATACCTGAAGTATATAAGTAATGTATATAAAGGGAATGGGGGTCGATAAAGCTAAATAAATTAACAGACCAATAAATATATAAGCGGAAGTGCCCTTAAAATCATACTTTAATGAATTTTGTTACATTTCTATGTACAAAAGCTCTCCCTTATATACCTGAGGTATATAAGTAATGTATATAAAGGGAATGGGGGTCGATAAAGCTAAATAAATTAACAGACCAATAAATATATAAGCGGAAGTGCCCTTAAAATCAATTTTCGCAGTTTCATAAAATTAATTTTGTTACATTTCCTTGTACATAAGGGCTCCCTTATATACCTGAAGTATATAAGTAATGTATATAAAGGGAATGGGGGTCGATAAAGCTAAATAAATTAACAGACCAATAAATATATAAGCGGAAGTGCCCTTAAAATCATACTTTAATGAATTTTGTTACATTTCTATGTACAAAAGCTCTCCCTTATATACCTGAGGTATATAAGTAATGTATATAAAGGGAATGGGGGTCGATAAATCTAAATAAATTAACAGACCAATAAATATATAAGCGGAAGTGCCCTTAAAATCAATTTTCGCAGTTTCATAAAATTAATTTTGTTACATTTCCTTGTACATAAGGGCTCCCTTATATACCTGAAGTATATAAGTAATGTATATAAAGGGAATGGGGGTCGATAAAGCTAAATAAATTAACAGACCAATAAATATATAAGCGGAAGTGCCCTTAAAATCATACTTTAATGAATTTTGTTACATTTCTATGTACAAAAGCTCTCCCTTATATACCTGAGGTATATAAGTAATGTATATAAAGGGAATGGGGGTCGATAAAGCTAAATAAATTAACAGACCAATAAATATATAAGCGGAAGTGCCCTTAAAATCAATTTTCGCAGTTTCATAAAATTAATTTTGTTACATTTCCTTGTACATAAGGGCTCCCTTATATACCTGAAGTATATAAGTAATGTATATAAAGGGAATGGGGGTCGATAAAGCTAAATAAATTAACAGACCAATAAATATATAAGCGGAAGTGCCCTTAAAATCATACTTTAATGAATTTTGTTACATTTCTATGTACAAAAGCTCTCCCTTATATACCTGAGGTATATAAGTAATGTATATAAAGGGAATGGGGGTCGATAAAGCTAAATAAATTAACAGACCAATAAATATATAAGCGGAAGTGCCCTTAAAATCATACTTTAAGGAATTTTGTTACATTTCTATGTACAAAAGCTCTCCCTTATATACCTGAGGTATATAAGTAATGTATATAAAGGGAATGGGAGTCGATAAAGCTAAATAAATTAACAGACCAATAAATATATAAGCGGAAGTGCCCTTAAAATCAATTTTCGCAGTTTCATAAAATTAATTTTGTTACATTTCCTTGTACATAAGGGCTCCCTTATATACCTGAAGTATATAAGTAATGTATATAAAGGGAATGGGGGTCGATAAAGCTAAATAAATTAACAGACCAATAAATATATAAGCGGAAGTGCCCTTAAAATCATACTTTAATGAATTTTGTTACATTTCTATGTACAAAAGCTCTCCCTTATATACCTGAGGTATATAAGTAATGTATATAAAGGGAATGGGGGTCGATAAAGCTAAATAAATTAACAGACCAATAAATATATAAGCGGAAGTGCCCTTAAAATCATACTTTAATGAATTTTGTTACATTTCTATGTACAAAAGCTCTCCCTTATATACCTGAGGTATATAAGTAATGTATATAAAGGGAATGGGGGTCGATAAAGCTAAATAAATTAACAGACCAATAAATATATAAGCGGAAGTGCCCTTAAAATCATACTTTAATGAATTTTGTTACATTTCTATGTACAAAAGCTCTCCCTTATATACCTGAGGTATATAAGTAATGTATATAAAGGGAATGGGGGTCGATAAAGCTAAATAAATTAACAGACCAATAAATATATAAGCGGAAGTGCCCTTAAAATCATACTTTAATGAATTTTGTTACATTTCTATGTACAAAAGCTCTCCCTTATATACCTGAGGTATATAAGTAATGTATATAAAGGGAATGGGGGTCGATAAAGCTAAATAAATTAACAGACCAATAAATATATAAGCGGAAGTGCCCTTAAAATCACACTTTAATGAATTTTGTTACATTTCTATGTACAAAAGCTCTCCCTTATATACCTGAGGTATATAAGTAATGTATATAAAGGGAATGGGGGTCGATAAAGCTAAATAAATTAACAGACCAATAAATATATAAGCGGAAGTGCCCTTAAAATCATACTTTAATGAATTTTGTTACATTTCTATGTACAAAAGCTCTCCCTTATATACCTGAGGTATATAAGTAATGTATATAAAGGGAATGGGGGTCGATAAAGCTAAATAAATTAACAGACCAATAAATATATAAGCGGAAGTGCCCTTAAAATCAATTTTCGCAGTTTCATAAAATTAATTTTGTTACATTTCCTTGTACATAAGGGCTCCCTTATATACCTGAAGTATATAAGTAATGTATATAAAGGGAATGGGGGTCGATAAAGCTAAATAAATTAACAGACCAATAAATATATAAGCGGAAGTGCCCTTAAAATCATACTTTAATGAATTTTGTTACATTTCTATGTACAAAAGCTCTCCCTTATATACCTGAGGTATATAAGTAATGTATATAAAGGGAATGGGGGTCGATAAAGCTAAATAAATTAACAGACCAATAAATATATAAGCGGAAGTGCCCTTAAAATCAATTTTCGCAGTTTCATAAAATTAATTTTGTTACATTTCCTTGTACATAAGGGCTCCCTTATATACCTGAAGTATATAAGTAATGTATATAAAGGGAATGGGGGTCGATAAAGCTAAATAAATTAACAGACCAATAAATATATAAGCGGAAGTGCCCTTAAAATCAATTTTCGCAGTTTCATAAAATTAATTTTGTTACATTTCCTTGTACATAAGGGCTCCCTTATATACCTGAAGTATATAAGTAATGTATATAAAGGGAATGGGGGTCGATAAAGCTAAATAAATTAACAGACCAATAAATATATAAGCGGAAGTGCCCTTAAAATCATACTTTAATGAATTTTGTTACATTTCTATGTACAAAAGCTCTCCCTTATATACCTGAGGTATATAAGTAATGTATATAAAGGGAATGGGGGTCGATAAAGCTAAATAAATTAACAGACCAATAAATATATAAGCGGAAGTGCCCTTAAAATCATACTTTAATGAATTTTGTTACATTTCTATGTACAAAAGCTCTCCCTTATATACCTGAGGTATATAAGTAATGTATATAAAGGGAATGGGGGTCGATAAAGCTAAATAAATTAACAGACCAATAAATATATAAGCGGAAGTGCCCTTAAAATCAATTTTCGCAGTTTCATAAAATTAATTTTGTTACATTTCCTTGTACATAAGGGCTCCCTTATATACCTGAAGTATATAAGTAATGTATATAAAGGGAATGGGGGTCGATAAAGCTAAATAAATTAACAGACCAATAAATATATAAGCGGAAGTGCCTTAAAATCATACTTTAATGAATTTTGTTACATTTCTATGTACAAAAGCTCTCCCTTATATACCTGAGGTATATAAGTAATGTATATAAAGGGAATGGGGGTCGATAAAGCTAAATAAATTAACAGACCAATAAATATATAAGCGGAAGTGCCCTTAAAATCAATTTTCGCAGTTTCATAAAATTAATTTTGTTACATTTCCTTGTACATAAGGGCTCCCTTATATACCTGAGGTATATAAGTAATGTATATAAAGGGAATGGGGGTCGATAAAGCTAAATAAATTAACAGACCAATAAATATATAAGCGGAAGTGCCCTTAAAATCAATTTTCGCAGTTTCATAAAATTAATTTTGTTACATTTCCTTGTACATAAGGGCTCCCTTATATACCTGAAGTATATAAGTAATGTATATAAAGGGAATGGGGGTCGATAAAGCTAAATAAATTAACAGACCCATAAATATATAAGCGGAAGTGCCCTTAAAATCATACTTTAATGAATTTTGTTACATTTCTATGTACAAAAGCTCTCCCTTATATACCTGAGGTATATAAGTAATGTATATAAAGGGAATGGGGGTCGATAAAGCTAAATAAATTAACAGACCAATAAATATATAAGCGGAAGTGCCCTTAAAATCAATTTTCGCAGTTTCATAAAATTAATTTTGTTACATTTCCTTGTACATAAGGGCTCCCTTATATACCTGAAGTATATAAGTAATGTATATAAAGGGAATGGGGGTCGATAAAGCTAAATAAATTAACAGACCAATAAATATATAAGCGGAAGTGCCCTTAAAATCATACTTTAATGAATTTTGTTACATTTCTATGTACAAAAGCTCTCCCTTATATACCTGAGGTATATAAGTAATGTATATAAAGGGAATGGGGGTCGATAAAGCTAAATAAATTAACAGACCAATAAATATATAAGCGGAAGTGCCCTTAAAATCAATTTTCGCAGTTTCATAAAATTAATTTTGTTACATTTCCTTGTACATAAGGGCTCCCTTATATACCTGAAGTATATAAGTAATGTATATAAAGGGAATGGGGGTCGATAAAGCTAAATAAATTAACAGACCAATAAATATATAAGCGGAAGTGCCCTTACCCTTAAAATCATACTTTAATGAATTTTGTTACATTTCTATGTACAAAAGCTCTCCCTTATATACCTGAGGTATATAAGTAATGTATATAAAGGGAATGGGGGTCGATAAAGCTAAATAAATTAACAGACCAATAAATATATAAGCGGAAGTGCCCTTAAAATCAATTTTCGCAGTTTCATAAAATTAATTTTGTTACATTTCCTTGTACATAAGGGCTCCCTTATATACCTGAAGTATATAAGTAATGTATATAAAGGGAATGGGGGTCGATAAAGCTAAATAAATTAACAGACCAATAAATATATAAGCGGAAGTGCCCTTAAAATCATACTTTAATGAATTTTGTTACATTTCTATGTACAAAAGCTCTCCCTTATATACCTGAGGTATATAAGTAATGTATATAAAGGGAATGGGGGTCGATAAAGCTAAATAAATTAACAGACCAATAAATATATAAGCGGAAGTGCCCTTAAAATCATACTTTAATGGATTTTGTTACATTTCTATGTACAAAAGCTCTCCCTTATATACCTGAGGTATATAAGTAATGTATATAAAGGGAATGGGGGTCGATAAAGCTAAATAAATTAACAGACCAATAAATATATTAGCGGAAGTGCCCTTAAAATCATACTTTAATGAATTTTGTTACATTTCTATGTACAAAAGCTCTCCCTTATATACCTGAGGTATATAAGTAATGTATATAAAGGGAATGGGGGTCGATAAAGCTAAATAAATTAACAGACCAATAAATATATAAGCGGAAGTGCCCTTAAAATCAATTTTCGCAGTTTCATAAAATTAATTTTGTTACATTTCCTTGTACAAAAGGGCTCCCTTATATACCTGAAGTATATAAGTAATGTATATAAAGGGAATGGGGGTCGATAAAGCTAAATAAATTAACAGACCAATAAATATATAAGCGGAAGTGCCCTTAAAATCATACTTTAATGAATTTTGTTACATTTCTATGTACAAAAGCTCTCCCTTATATACCTGAGGTATATAAGTAATGTATATAAAGGGAATGGGGGTCGATAAAGCTAAATAAATTAACAGACCAATAAATATATAAGCGGAAGTGCCCTTAAAATCAATTTTCGCAGTTTATTAATTTTGTTACATTTCCTTGTACATAAGGGCTCCCTTATATACCTGAAGTATATAAGTAATGTATATAAAGGGAATGGGGGTCGATAAAGCTAAATAAATTAACAGACCAATAAATATATAAGCGGAAGTGCCCTTAAAATCATACTTTAATGAATTTTGTTACATTTCTATGTACAAAAGCTCTCCCTTATATACCTGAGGTATATAAGTAATGTATATAAAGGGAATGGGGGTCGATAAAGCTAAATAAATTAACAGACCAATAAATATATAAGCGGAAGTGCCCTTAAAATCATACTTTAATGAATTTTGTTACATTTCTATGTACAAAAGCTCTCCCTTATATACCTGAGGTATATAAGTAATGTATATAAAGGGAATGGGGGTCGATAAAGCTAAATAAATTAACAGACCAATAAATATATAAGCGGAAGTGCCCTTAAAATCACACTTTAATGAATTTTGTTACATTTCTATGTACAAAAGCTCTCCCTTATATACCTGAGGTATATAAGTAATGTATATAAAGGGAATGGGGGTCGATAAAGCTAAATAAATTAACAGACCAATAAATATATAAGCGGAAGTGCCCTTAAAATCATACCATTTCATAAAATGAATTTTGTTACATTTCTATGTACAAAAGCTCTCCCTTATATACCTGAGGTATATAAGTAATGTATATAAAGGGAATGGGGGTCGATAAAGCTAAATAAATTAACAGACCAATAAATATATAAGCGGAAGTGCCCTTAAAATCATACTTTAATGAATTTTGTTACATTTCTATGTACAAAAGCTCTCCCTTATATACCTGAGGTATATAAGTAATGTATATAAAGGGAATGGGGGTCGATAAAGCTAAATAAATTAACAGACCAATAAATATATAAGCGGAAGTGCCCTTAAAATCAATTTTCGCAGTTTCATAAAATTAATTTTGTTACATTTCCTTGTACATAAGGGCTCCCTTATATACCTGAAGTATATAAGTAATGTATATAAAGGGAATGGGGGTCGATAAAGCTAAATAAATTAACAGACCAATAAATATATAAGCGGAAGTGCCCTTAAAATCATACTTTAATGAATTTTGTTACATTTCTATGTACAAAAGCTCTCCCTTATATACCTGAGGTATATAAGTAATGTATATAAAGGGAATGGGGGTCGATAAAGCTAAATAAATTAACAGACCAATAAATATATAAGCGGAAGTGCCCTTAAAATCAATTTTCGCAGTTTCATAAAATTAATTTTGTTACATTTCCTTGTACATAAGGGCTCCCTTATATACCTGAAGTATATAAGTAATGTATATAAAGGGAATGGGGGTCGATAAAGCTAAATAAATTAACAGACCAATAAATATATAAGCGGAAGTGCCCTTAAAATCATACTTTAATGAATTTTGTTACATTTCTATGTACAAAAGCTCTCCCTTATATACCTGAGGTATATAAGTAATGTATATAAAGGGAATGGGGGTCGATAAAGCTAAATAAATTAACAGACCAATAAATATATAAGCGGAAGTGCCCTTAAAATCAATTTTCGCAGTTTCATAAAATTAATTTTGTTACATTTCCTTGTACATAAGGGCTCCCTTATATACCTGAAGTATATAAGTAATGTATATAAAGGGAATGGGGGTCGATAAAGCTAAATAAATTAACAGACCAATAAATATATAAGCGGAAGTGCCCTTAAAATCATACTTTAATGAATTTTGTTACATTTCTATGTACAAAAGCTCTCCCTTATATACCTGAGGTATATAAGTAATGTATATAAAGGGAATGGGGGTCGATAAAGCTAAATAAATTAACAGACCAATAAATATATAAGCGGAAGTGCCCTTAAAATCAATTTTCGCAGTTTCATAAAATTAATTTTGTTACATTTCCTTGTACATAAGGGCTCCCTTATATACCTGAAGTATATAAGTAATGTATATAAAGGGAATGGGGGTCGATAAAGCTAAATAAATTAACAGACCAATAAATATATAAGCGGAAGTGCCCTTAAAATCATACTTTAATGAATTTTGTTACATTTCTATGTACAAAAGCTCTCCCTTATATACCTGAGGTATATAAGTAATGTATATAAAGGGAATGGGGGTCGATAAAGCTAAATAAATTAACAGACCAATAAATATATAAGCGGAAGTGCCCTTAAAATCATACTTTAATGAATTTTGTTACATTTCTATGTACAAAAGCTCTCCCTTATATACCTGAGGTATATAAGTAATGTATATAAAGGGAATGGGGGTCGATAAAGCTAAATAAATTAACAGACCAATAAATATATAAGCGGAAGTGCCCTTAAAATCACACTTTAATGAATTTTGTTACATTTCTATGTACAAAAGCTCTCCCTTATATACCTGAGGTATATAAGTAATGTATATAAAGGGAATGGGGGTCGATAAAGCTAAATAAATTAACAGACCAATAAATATATAAGCGGAAGTGCCCTTAAAATCATACTTTAATGAATTTTGTTACATTTCTATGTACAAAAGCTCTCCCTTATATACCTGAGGTATATAAGTAATGTATATAAAGGGAATGGGGGTCGATAAAGCTAAATAAATTAACAGACCAATAAATATATAAGCGGAAGTGCCCTTAAAATCATACTTTAATGAATTTTGTTACATTTCTATGTACAAAAGCTCTCCCTTATATACCTGAGGTATATAAGTAATGTATATAAAGGGAATGGGGGTCGATAAAGCTAAATAAATTAACAGACCAATAAATATATAAGCGGAAGTGCCCTTAAAATCAATTTTCGCAGTTTCATAAAATTAATTTTGTTACATTTCCTTGTACATAAGGGCTCCCTTATATACCTGAAGTATATAAGTAATGTATATAAAGGGAATGGGGGTCGATAAAGCTAAATAAATTAACAGACCAATAAATATATAAGCGGAAGTGCCCTTAAAATCATACTTTAATGAATTTTGTTACATTTCTATGTACAAAAGCTCTCCCTTATATACCTGAGGTATATAAGTAATGTATATAAAGGGAATGGGGGTCGATAAAGCTAAATAAATTAACAGACCAATAAATATATAAGCGGAAGTGCCCTTAAAATCAATTTTCGCAGTTTCATAAAATTAATTTTGTTACATTTCCTTGTACATAAGGGCTCCCTTATATACCTGAAGTATATAAGTAATGTATATAAAGGGAATGGGGGTCGATAAAGCTAAATAAATTAACAGACCAATAAATATATAAGCGGAAGTGCCCTTAAAATCATACTTTAATGAAATTTTTTACATTTCTATGTACAAAAGCTCTCCCTTATATACCTGAGGTATATAAGTAATGTATATAAAGGGAATGGGGGTCGATAAAGCTAAATAAATTAACAGACCAATAAATATATAAGCGGAAGTGCCCTTAAAATCATACTTTAATGAATTTTGTTACATTTCTATGTACAAAAGCTCTCCCTTATATACCTGAGGTATATAAGTAATGTATATAAAGGGAATGGGGGTCGATAAAGCTAAATAAATTAACAGACCAATAAATATATAAGCGGAAGTGCCCTTAAAATCATACTTTAATGAATTTTGTTACATTTCTATGTACAAAAGCTCTCCCTTATATACCTGAGGTATATAAGTAATGTATATAAAGGGAATGGGGGTCGATAAAGCTAAATAAATTAACAGACCAATAAATATATAAGCGGAAGTGCCTTTAAAATCAATTTTCGCAGTTTCATAAAATTAATTTTGTTACATTTCCTTGTACATAAGGGCTCCCTTATATACCTGAAGTATATAAGTAATGTATATAAAGGGAATGGGGGTCGATAAAGCTAAATAAATTAACAGACCCATAAATATATAAGCGGAAGTGCCCTTAAAATCATACTTTAATGAATTTTGTTACATTTCTATGTACAAAAGCTCTCCCTTATATACCTGAGGTATATAAGTAATGTATATAAAGGGAATGGGGGTCGATAAAGCTAAATAAATTAACAGACCAATAAATATATAAGCGGAAGTGCCCTTAAAATCATACTTTAATGAATTTTGTTACATTTCTATGTACAAAAGCTCTCCCTTATATACCTGAGGTATATAAGTAATGTATATAAAGGGAATGGGGGTCGATAAAGCTAAATAAATTAACAGACCAATAAATATATAAGCGGAAGTGCCCTTAAAATCATACTTTAATGAATTTTGTTACATTTCTATGTACAAAAGCTCTCCCTTATATACCTGAGGTATATAAGTAATGTATATAAAGGGAATGGGGGTCGATAAAGCTAAATAAATTAACAGACCAATAAATATATAAGCGGAAGTGCCCTTAAAATCAATTTTCGCAGTTTCATAAAATTAATTTTGTTACATTTCCTTGTACATAAGGGCTCCCTTATATACCTGAAGTATATAAGTAATGTATATAAAGGGAATGGGGGTCGATAAAGCTAAATAAATTAACAGACCAATAAATATATAAGCGGAAGTGCCCTTAAAATCACACTTTAATGAATTTTGTTACATTTCTATGTACAAAAGCTCTCCCTTATATACCTGAGGTATATAAGTAATGTATATAAAGGGAATGGGGGTCGATAAAGCTAAATAAATTAACAGACCAATAAATATATAAGCGGAAGTGCCCTTAAAATCATACTTTAATGAATTTTGTTACATTTCTATGTACAAAAGCTCTCCCTTATATACCTGAGGTATATAAGTAATGTATATAAAGGGAATGGGGGTCGATAAAGCTAAATAAATTAACAGACCAATAAATATATAAGCGGAAGTGCCCTTAAAATCATACTTTAATGAATTTTGTTACATTTCTATGTACAAAAGCTCTCCCTTATATACCTGAGGTATATAAGTAATGTATATAAAGGGAATGGGGGTCGATAAAGCTAAATAAATTAACAGACCAATAAATATATAAGCGGAAGTGCCCTTAAAATCAATTTTCGCAGTTTCATAAAATTAATTTTGTTACATTTCCTTGTACATAAGGGCTCCCTTATATACCTGAAGTATATAAGTAATGTATATAAAGGGAATGGGGGTCGATAAAGCTAAATAAATTAACAGACCAATAAATATATAAGCGGAAGTGCCCTTAAAATCATACTTTAATGAATTTTGTTACATTTCTATGTACAAAAGCTCTCCCTTATATACCTGAGGTATATAAGTAATGTATATAAAGGGAATGGGGGTCGATAAAGCTAAATAAATTAACAGACCAATAAATATATAAGCGGAAGTGCCCTTAAAATCATACTTTAATGAATTTTGTTACATTTCTATGTACAAAAGCTCTCCCTTATATACCTGAGGTATATAAGTAATGTATATAAAGGGAATGGGGGTCGATAAAGCTAAATAAATTAACAGACCAATAAATATATAAGCGGAAGTGTTCTTAAAATCATACTTTAATGAATTTTGTTACATTTCTATGTACAAAAGCTCTCCCTTAAATACCTGAGGTATATAAGTAATGTATATAAAGAGAATGGGGGTCGATAAAGCTAAATAAATTAACAGACCAATAAATATATAAGCGGAAGTGCCCTTAAAATCAATTTTCGCAGTTTCATAAAATTAATTTTGTTACATTTCCTTGTACATAAGGGCTCCTTTATATACCTGAAGTATATAAGTAATGTATATAAAGGGAATGGGGGTCGATAAAGCTAAATAAATTAACAGACCAATAAATATATAAGCGGAAATGCCCTTAAAATCATACTTTAATGAATTTTGTTACATTTCTATGTACAAAAGCTCTCCCTTATATACCTGAGGTATATAAGTAATGTATATAAAGGGAATGGGGGTCGATAAAGCTAAATAAATTAACAGACCAATAAATATATAAGCGGAAGTGCCCTTAAAATCAATTTTCGCAGTTTCATAAAATTAATTTTGTTACATTTCCTTGTACATAAGGGCTCCCTTATATACCTGAAGTATATAAGTAATGTATATAAAGGGAATGGGGGTCGATAAAGCTAAATAAATTAACAGACCAATAAATATATAAGCGGAAGTGCCCTTAAAATCATACTTTAATGAAATTTTGTTTACATTTCTATGTACAAAAGCTCTCCCTTATATACCTGAGGTATATAAGTAATGTATATAAAGGGAATGGGGGTCGATAAAGCTAAATAAATTAACAGACCAATAAATATATAAGCGGAAGTGCCCTTAAAATCATACTTTAATGAATTTTGTTACATTTCTATGTACAAAAGCTCTCCCTTATATACCTGAGGTATATAAGTAATGTATATAAAGGGAATGGGGGTCGATAAAGCTAAATAAATTAACAGACCAATAAATATATAAGCGGAAGTGCCCTTAAAATCATACTTTAATGAATTTTGTTACATTTCTATGTACAAAAGCTCTCCCTTATATACCTGAGGTATATAAGTAATGTATATAAAGGGAATGGGGGTCGATAAAGCTAAATAAATTAACAGACCAATAAATATATAAGCGGAAGTGCCTTTAAAATCAATTTTCGCAGTTTCATAAAATTAATTTTGTTACATTTCCTTGTACATAAGGGCTCCCTTATATACCTGAAGTATATAAGTAATGTATATAAAGGGAATGGGGGTCGATAAAGCTAAATAAATTAACAGACCCATAAATATATAAGCGGAAGTGCCCTTAAAATCATACTTTAATGAATTTTGTTACATTTCTATGTACAAAAGCTCTCCCTTATATACCTGAGGTATATAAGTAATGTATATAAAGGGAATGGGGGTCGATAAAGCTAAATAAATTAACAGACCAATAAATATATAAGCGGAAGTGCCCTTAAAATCATACTTTAATGAATTTTGTTACATTTCTATGTACAAAAGCTCTCCCTTATATACCTGAGGTATATAAGTAATGTATATAAAGGGAATGGGGGTCGATAAAGCTAAATAAATTAACAGACCAATAAATATATAAGCGGAAGTGCCCTTAAAATCATACTTTAATGAATTTTGTTACATTTCTATGTACAAAAGCTCTCCCTTATATACCTGAGGTATATAAGTAATGTATATAAAGGGAATGGGGGTCGATAAAGCTAAATAAATTAACAGACCAATTAATATATAAGCGGAAGTGCCCTTAAAATCAATTTTCGCAGTTTCATAAAATTAATTTTGTTACATTTCCTTGTACATAAGGGCTCCCTTATATACCTGAAGTATATAAGTAATGTATATAAAGGGAATGGGGGTCGATAAAGCTAAATAAATTAACAGACCAATAAATATATAAGCGGAAGTGCCCTTAAAATCAATTTTCGCAGTTTCATAAAATTAATTTTGTTACATTTCCTTGTACATAAGGGCTCCCTTATATACCTGAAGTATATAAGTAATGTATATAAAGGGAATGGGGGTCGATAAAGCTAAATAAATTAACAGACCAATAAATATATAAGCGGAAGTGCCCTTAAAATCAATTTTCGCAGTTTCATAAAATTAATTTTGTTACATTTCCTTGTACATAAGGGCTCCCTTATATACCTGAATTATATAAGTAATGTATATAAAGGGAATGGGGGTCGATAAAGCTAAATAAATTAACAGACCCATAAATATATAAGCGGAAGTGCCCTTAAAATCATACTTTAATGAATTTTGTTACATTTCTATGTACAAAAGCTCTCCCTTATATACCTGAGGTATATAAGTAATGTATATAAAGGGAATGGGGGTCGATAAAGCTAAATAAATTAACAGACCAATAAATATATAAGCGGAAGTGCCCTTAAAATCATACTTTAATGAATTTTGTTACATTTCTATGTACAAAAGCTCTCCCTTATATACCTGAGGTATATAAGTAATGTATATAAAGGGAATGGGGGTCGATAAAGCTAAATAAATTAACAGACCAATAAATATATAAGCGGAAGTGCCCTTAAAATCATACTTTAATGAATTTTGTTACATTTCTATGTACAAAAGCTCTCCCTTATATACCTGAGGTATATAAGTAATGTATATAAAGGGAATGGGGGTCGATAAAGCTAAATAAATTAACAGACCAATAAATATATAAGCGGAAGTGCCCTTAAAATCAATTTTCGCAGTTTCATAAAATTAATTTTGTTACATTTCCTTGTACATAAGGGCTCCCTTATATACCTGAAGTATATAAGTAATGTATATAAAGGGAATGGGGGTCGATAAAGCTAAATAAATTAACAGACCAATAAATATATAAGCGGAAGTGCCCTTAAAATCAATTTTCGCAGTTTCATAAAATTAATTTTGTTACATTTCCTTGTACATAAGGGCTCCCTTATATACCTGAAGTATATAAGTAATGTATATAAAGGGAATGGGGGTCGATAAAGCTAAATAAATTAACAGACCAATAAATATATAAGCGGAAGTGCCCTTAAAATCATACTTTAATGAATTTTGTTACATTTCTATGTACAAAAGCTCTCCCTTATATACCTGAGGTATATAAGTAATGTATATAAAGGGAATGGGGGTCGTTAAAGCTAAATAAATTAACAGACCAATAAATATATAAGCGGAAGTGCCCTTAAAATCATACTTTAATGAATTTTGTTACATTTCTATGTACAAAAGCTCTCCCTTATATACCTGAGGTATATAAGTAATGTATATAAAGGGAATGGGGGTCGATAAAGCTAAATAAATTAACAGACCAATAAATATATAAGCGGAAGTGCCCTTAAAATCATACTTTAATGAATTTTGTTACATTTCTATGTACAAAAGCTCTCCCTTATATACCTGAGGTATATAAGTAATGTATATAAAGGGAATGGGCTTCGATAAAGCTAAATAAATTAACAGACCAATAAATATATAAGCGGAAGTGCCCTTAAAATCATACTTTAATGAATTTTGTTACATTTCTATGTACAAAAGCTCTCCCTTATATACCTGAGGTATATAAGTAATGTATATAAAGGGAATGGGGGTCGATAAAGCTAAATAAATTAACAGACCAATAAATATATAAGCGGAAGTGCCCTTAAAATCATACTTTAATGAATTTTGTTACATTTCTATGTACAAAAGCTCTCCCTTATATACCTGAGGTATACAAGTAATATATATAAAGGGAATGGGGGTCGATAAAGCTAAATAAATTAACAGACCAATAAATATATAAGCGGAAGTGCCCTTAAAATCATACTTTAATGAATTTTGTTACATTTCTATGTACAAAAGCTCTCCCTTATATACCTGAGGTATATAAGTAATGTATATAAAGGGAATGGGGGTCGATAAAGCTAAATAAATTAACAGACCAATAAATATATAAGCGGAAGTGCCCTTAAAATCATACTTTAATGAATTTTGTTACATTTCTATGTACAAAAGCTCTCCCTTATATACCTGAGGTATATAAGTAATGTATATAAAGGGAATGGGGGTCGATAAAGCTAAATAAATTAACAGACCAATAAATATATAAGCGGAAGTGCCCTTAAAATCATACTTTAATGAATTTTGTTACATTTCTATGTACAAAAGCTCTCCCTTATATACCTGAGGTATATAAGTAATGTATATAAAGGGAATGGGGGTCGATAAAGCTAAATAAATTAACAGACCAATAAATATATAAGCGGAAGTGCCCTTAAAATCATACTTTAATGAATTTTGTTACATTTCTATGTACAAAAGCTCTCCCTTATATACCTGAGGTATATAAGTAATGTATATAAAGGGAATGGGGGTCGATAAAGCTAAATAAATTAACAGACCAATAAATATATAAGCGGAAGTGCCCTTAAAATCATACTTTAATGAATTTTGTTACATTTCTATGTACAAAAGCTCTCCCTTATATACCTGAGGTATATAAGTAATGTATATAAAGGGAATGGGGGTCGATAAAGCTAAATAAATTAACAGACCAATAAATATATAAGCGGAAGTGCCCTTAAAATCAATTTTCGCAGTTTCATAAAATTAATTTTGTTACATTTCCTTGTACATAAGGGCTCCCTTATATACCTGAAGTATATAAGTAATGTATATAAAGGGAATGGGGGTCGATAAAGCTAAATAAATTAACAGACCCATAAATATATAAGCGGAAGTGCCCTTAAAATCATACTTTAATGAATTTTGTTACATTTCTATGTACAAAAGCTCTCCCTTATATACCTGAGGTATATAAGTAATGTATATAAAGGGAATGGGGGTCGATAAAGCTAAATAAATTAACAGACCAATAAATATATAAGCGGAAGTGCCCTTAAAATCAATTTTCGCAGTTTCATAAAATTAATTTTGTTACATTTCCTTGTACATAAGGGCTCCCTTATATACCTGAAGTATATAAGTAATGTATATAAAGGGAATGGGGGTCGATAAAGCTAAATAAATTAACAGACCAATAAATATATAAGCGGAAGTGCCCTTAAAATCATACTTTAATGAATTTTGTTACATTTCTATGTACAAAAGCTCTCCCTTATATACCTGAGGTATATAAGTAATGTATATAAAGGGAATGGGGGTCGATAAAGCTAAATAAATTAACAGACCCATAAATATATAAGCGGAATTGCCCTTAAAATCATACTTTAATGAATTTTGTTACATTTCTATGTACAAAAGCTCTTCCTTATATACCTGAGGTATATAAGTAATGTATATAAAGGGAATGGGGGTCGATAAAGCTAAATAAATTAACAGACCAATAAATATATACGCGGAAGTGCCCTTAAAATCAATTTTCGCAGTTTCATAAAATTAATTTTGTTACATTTCCTTGTACATAAGGGCTCCCTTATATACCTGAAGTATATAAGTAATGTATATAAAGGGAATGGGGGTCGATAAAGCTAAATAAATTAACAGACCAATAAATATATAAGCGGAAGTGCCCTTAAAATCATACTTTAATGAATTTTGTTACATTTCTATGTACAAAAGCTCTCCCTTATATACCTGAGGTATATAAGTAATCTATATAAAGGGAATGGGGGTCGATAAAGCTAAATAAATTAACAGACCAATAAATATATAAGCGGAAGTGCCCTTAAAATCAATTTTCGCAGTTTCATAAAATTAATTTTGTTACATTTCCTTGTACATAAGGGCTCCCTTATATACCTGAAGTATATAAGTAATGTATATAAAGGGAATGGGGGTCGATAAAGCTAAATAAATTAACAGACCAATAAATATATAAGCGGAAGAGCCCTTAAAATCATACTTTAATGAATTTTGTTACATTTCTATGTACAAAAGCTCTCCCTTATATACCTGAGGTATATAAGTAATGTATATAAAGGGAATGGGGGTCGATAAAGCTAAATAAATTAACAGACCAATAAATATATAAGCGGAAGTGCCCTTAAAATCATACTTTAATGAATTTTGTTACATTTCGATGTACAAAAGCTCTCCCTTATATACCTGAGGTATATAAGTAATGTATATAAAGGGAATGGGGGTCGATAAAGCTAAATAAATTAACAGACCAATAAATATATAAGCGGAAGTGCCCTTAAAATCATTCTTTAATGAATTTTGTTACATTTCTATGTACAAAAGCTCTCCCTTATATACCTGAGGTATATAAGTAATGTATATAAAGGGAATGGGGGTCGATAAAGCTAAATAAATTAACAGACCAATAAATATATAAGCGGAAGTGCCCTTAAAATCAATTTTCGCAGTTTCATAAAATTAATTTTGTTACATTTCCTTGTACATAAGGGCTCCCTTATATACCTGAAGTATATAAGTAATGTATATAAAGGGAATGGGGGTCGATAAAGCTAAATAAATTAACAGACCAATAAATATATAAGCGGAAGTGCCCTTAAAATCATACTTTAATGAATTTTGTTACATTTCTATGTACAAAAGCTCTCCCTTATATACCTGAGGTATATAAGTAATGTATATAAAGGGAATGGGGGTCGATAAAGCTAAATAAATTAACAGACCAATAAATATATAAGCGGAAGTGCCCTTAAAATCAATTTTCGCAGTTTCATAAAATTAATTTTGTTACATTTCCTTGTACATAAGGGCTCCCTTATATACCTGAAGTATATAAGTAATGTATATAAAGGGAATGGGGGTCGATAAAGCTAAATAAATTAACAGACCAATAAATATATAAGCGGAAGTGCCCTTAAAATCAATTTTCGCAGTTTCATAAAATTAATTTTGTTACATTTCCTTGTACATAAGGGCTCCCTTATATACCTGAAGTATATAAGTAATGTATATAAAGGGAATGGGGGTCGATAAAGCTAAATAAATTAACAGACCAATAAATATATAAGCGGAAGTGCCCTTAAAATCAATTTTCGCAGTTTCATAAAATTAATTTTGTTACATTTCCTTGTACATAAGGGCTCCCTTATATACCTGAAGTATATAAGTAATGTATATAAAGGGAATGGGGGTCGATAAAGCTAAATAAATTAACAGACCAATAAATATATAAGCGGAAGTGCCCTTAAAATCATACTTTAATGAATTTTGTTACATTTCTATGTACAAAAGCTCTCCCTTATATACCTGAGGTATATAAGTAATGTATATAAAGGGAATGGGGGTCGATAAAGCTAAATAAATTAACAGACCAATAAATATATAAGCGGAAGTGCCCTTAAAATCAATTTTCGCAGTTTCATAAAATTAATTTTGTTACATTTCCTTGTACATAAGGGCTCCCTTATATACCTGAAGTATATAAGTAATGTATATAAAGGGAATGGGGGTCGATAAAGCTAAATAAATTAACAGACTCATAAATATATAAGCGGAAGTGCCCTTAAAATCATACTTTAATGAATTTTGTTACATTTCTATGTACAAAAGCTCTCCCTTATATACCTGAGGTATATAAGTAATGTATATAAAGGGAATGGGGGTCGATAAAGCTAAATAAATTAACAGACCAATAAATATATAAGCAGAAGTGCCCTTAAAATCAATTTTCGCAGTTTCATAAAATTAATTTTGTTACATTTCCTTGTACATAAGGGCTCCCTTATATACCTGAAGTATATAAGTAATGTATATAAAGGGAATGGGGGTCGATAAAGCTAAATAAATTAACAGACCAATAAATATATAAGCGGAAGTGCCCTTAAAATCAATTTTCGCAGTTTCATAAAATTAATTTTGTTACATTTCCTTGTACATAAGGGCTCCCTTATATACCTGAAGTATATAAGTAATGTATATAAAGGGAATGGGGGTCGATAAAGCTAAATAAATTAACAGACCAATAAATATATAAGCGGAAGTGCCCTTAAAATCATACTTTAATGAATTTTGTTACATTTCTATGTACAAAAGCTCTCCCTTATATACCTGAGGTATATAAGTAATGTATATAAAGGGAATGGGGGTCGATAAAGCTAAATAAATTAACAGACCAATAAATATATAAGCGGAAGTGCCCTTAAAATCAATTTTCGCAGTTTCATAAAATTAATTTTGTTACATTTCCTTGTACATAAGGGCTCCCTTATATACCTGAAGTATATAAGTAATGTATATAAAGGGAATGGGGGTCGATAAAGCTAAATAAATTAACAGACCAATAAATATATAAGCGGAAGTGCCCTTAAAATCAATTTTCGCAGTTTCATAAAATTAATTTTGTTACATTTCCTTGTACATAAGGGCTCCCTTATATACCTGAAGTATATAAGTAATGTATATAAAGGGAATGGGGGTCGATAAAGCTAAATAAATTAACAGACCAATAAATATATAAGCGGAAGTGCCCTTAAAATCATACTTTAATGAATTTTGTTACATTTCTATGTACAAAAGCTCTCCCTTATATACCTGAGGTATATAAGTAATGTATATAAAGGGAATGGGGGTCGATAAAGCTAAATAAATTAACAGACCAATAAATATATAAGCGGAAGTGCCCTTAAAATCATACTTTAATGAATTTTGTTACATTTCTATGTACAAAAGCTCTCCCTTATATACCTGAGGTATATAAGTAATGTATATAAAGGGAATGGGGGTCGATAAAGCTAAATAAATTAACAGACCAATAAATATATACGCGGAAGTGCCCTTAAAATCAATTTTCGCAGTTTCATAAAATTAATTTTGTTACATTTCCTTGTACATAAGGGCTCCCTTATATACCTGAAGTATATAAGTAATGTATATAAAGGGAATGGGGGTCGATAAAGCTAAATAAATTAACAGACCAATAAATATATAAGCGGAAGTGCCCTTAAAATCATACTTTAATGAATTTTGTTACATTTCTATGTACAAAAGCTCTCCCTTATATACCTGAGGTATATAAGTAATGTATATAAAGGGAATGGGGGTCGATAAAGCTAAATAAATTAACAGTCCAATAAATATATAAGCGGAAGTGCCCTTAAAATCATACTTTAATGAATTTTGTTACATTTCTATGTACAAAAGCTCTCCCTTATATACCTGAGGTATATAAGTAATGTATATAAAGGGAATGGGGGTTGATAAAGCTAAATAAATTAACAGACCAATAAATATATAAGCGGAAGTGCCTTTAAAATCAATTTTCGCAGTTTCATAAAATTAATTTTGTTACATTTCCTTGTACATAAGGGCTCCCTTATATACCTGAAGTATATAAGTAATGTATATAAAGGCAATGGGGGTCGATAAAGCTAAATAAATTAACAGACCCATAAATATATAAGCGGAAGTGCCCTTAAAACCATACTTTAATGAATTTTGTTACATTTCTATGTACAAAAGCTCTCCCTTATATACCTGAGGTATATAAGTAATGTATATAAAGGGAATGGGGGTCGATAAAGCTAAATAAATTAACAGACCAATAAATATATAAGCGGAAGTGCCCTTAAAATCATACTTTAATGAATTTTGTTACATTTCTATGTACAAAAGCTCTCCCTTATATACCTGAGGTATATAAGTAATGTATATAAAGGGAATGGGGGTCGATAAAGCTAAATAAATTAACAGACCAATAAATATATAAGCGGAAGTGCCCTTAAAATCAATTTTCGCAGTTTCATAAAATTAATTTTGTTACATTTCCTTGTACATAAGGGCTCCCTTATATACCTGAAGTATATAAGTAATGTATATAAAGGGAATGGGGGTCGATAAAGCTAAATAAATTAACAGACCAATAAATATATAAGCGGAAGTGCCCTTAAAATCATACTTTAATGAATTTTGTTACATTTCTATGTACAAAAGCTCTCCCTTATATACCTGAGGTATATAAGTAATGTATATAAAGGGAATGGGGGTCGATAAAGCTAAATAAATTAACAGACCAATAAATATATAAGCGGAAGTGCCCTTAAAATCATACTTTAATGAATTTTGTTACATTTCTATGTTCAAAAGCTCTCCCTTATATACCTGAGGTATATAAGTAATGTATATAAAGGGAATGGGGGTCGATAAAGCTAAATAAATTAACAGACCAATAAATATATAAGCGGAAGTGCCCTTAAAATCAATTTTCGCAGTTTCATAAAATTAATTTTGTTACATTTCCTTGTACATAAGGGCTCCCTTATATACCTGAAGTATATAAGTAATGTATATAAAGGGAATGGGGGTCGATAAAGCTAAATAAATTAACAGACCAATAAATATATAAGCGGAAGTGCCCTTAAAATCATACTTTAATGAATTTTGTTACATTTCTATGTACAAAAGCTCTCCCTTATATACCTGAGGTATATAAGTAATGTATATAAAGGGAATGGGGGTCGATAAAGCTAAATAAATTAACAGACCAATAAATATATAAGCGGAAGTGCCCTTAAAATCAATTTTCGCAGTTTCATAAAATTAATTTTGTTACATTTCCTTGTACATAAGGGCTCCCTTATATACCTGAAGTATATAAGTAATGTATATAAAGGCAATGGGGGTCGACAAAGATAAATAAATTAACAGACCCATAAATATATAAGCGGAAGTGCCCTTAAAATCATACTTTAATGAATTTTGTTACATTTCTATGTACAAAAGCTCTCCCTTATATACCTGAGGTATATAAGTTATGTATATAAAGGGAATGGGGGTCGATAAAGCTAAATAAATTAACAGACCAATAAATATATAAGCGGAAGTGCCCTTAAAATCATACTTTAATGAATTTTGTTACATTTCTATGTACAAAAGCTCTCCCTTATATACCTGAGGTATATAAGTAATGTATATAAAGGGAATGGGGGTCGATAAAGCTAAATAAATTAACAGACCAATAAATATATAAGCGGAAGTGCCCTTAAAATCATACTTTAATGAATTTTGTTACATTTCTATGTACAAAAGCTCTCCCTTATATACCTGAGGTATATAAGTAATGTATATAAAGGGAATGGGGGTCGATAAAGCTAAATAAATTAACAGACCAATAAATATATACGCGGAAGTGCCCTTAAAATCAATTTTCGCAGTTTCATAAAATTAATTTTGTTACATTTCCTTGTACATAAGGGCTCCCTTATATACCTGAAGTATATAAGTAATGTATATAAAGGGAATGGGGGTCGATAAAGCTAAATAAATTAACAGACCAATAAATATATAAGCGGAAGTGCCCTTAAAATCATACTTTAATGAATTTTGTTACATTTCTATGTACAAAAGCTCTCCCTTATATACCTGAGGTATATAAGTAATGTATATAAAGGGAATGGGGGTCGATAAAGCTAAATAAATTAACAGACCAATAAATATATAAGCGGAAGTGCCCTTAAAATCATACTTTAATGAATTTTGTTACATTTCTAAGTACAAAAGCTCTCCCTTATATACCTGAGGTATATAAGTAATGTATATAAAGGGAATGGGGGTCGATAAAGCTAAATAAATTAACAGACCAATAAATATATACGCGGAAGTGCCCTTAAAATCAATTTTCGCAGTTTCATAAAATTAATTTTGTTACATTTCCTTGTACATAAGGGCTCCCTTATATACCTGAAGTATATAAGTAATGTATATAAAGGGAATGGGGGTCGATAAAGCTAAATAAATTAACAGACCAATAAATATATATGCGGAAGTGCCCTTAAAATCAATTTTCGCAGTTTCATAAAATTAATTTTGTTACATTTCCTTGTACATAAGGGCTCCCTTATATACCTGAAGTATATAAGTAATGTATATAAAGGGAATTGGGGTCGATAAAGCTAAATAAATTAACAGACCAATAAATATATAAGCGGAAGTGCCCTTAAAATCAATTTTCGCAGTTTCATAAAATTAATTTTGTTACATTTCCTTGTACATAAGGGCTCCCTTATATACCTGAAGTATATAAGTAATGTATATAAAGGGAATGGGGGTCGATAAAGCTAAATAAATTAACAGACCAATGAATATATAAGCGGAAGTGCCCTTAAAATCAATTTTCGCAGTTTCATAAAATTAATTTTGTTACATTTCCTTGTACATAAGGGCTCCCTTATATACCTGAAGTATATAAGTAATGTATATAAAGGGAATGGGGGTCGATAAAGCTAAATAAATTAACAGACCAATAAATATATAAGCGGAAGTGCCCTTAAAATCAATTTTCGCAGTTTCAAAAAATTAATTTTGTTACATTTCCTTGTACATAAGGGCTCCCTTATATACCAGAAGTATATAAGTAATGTATATAAAGGGAATGGGGGTCGATAAAGCTAAATAAATTAACAGACCAATAAATACATAAGCGGAAGTGCCCTTAAAATCAATTTTCGCAGTTTCATAAAATTAATTTTGTTACATTTCCTTGTACATAAGGGCGCCCTTATATACCTGAAGTATATAAGTAATGTATATAAAGGGAATGGGGGTCGATAAAGCTAAATAAATTAACAGACCAATAAATATATATGCGGAAGTGCCCTTAAAATAAATTTTCGCAGTTTCATAAAATTAATTTTGTTACATTTCCTTGTACATAAGGGCTCCCTTATATACCTGAAGTATATAAGTAATGTATATAAAGGGAATGGGGGTCGATAAAGCTAAATAAATTAACAGACCAATAAATATATAAGCGGAAGTGCCCTTAAAATCAATTTTCGCAGTTTCAAAAAATTAATTTTGTTACATTTCCTTGTACATAAGGGCTCCCTTATATACCTGAAGTATATAAGTAATGTATATAAAGGGAATGGGGGTCGATAAAGCTAAATAAATTAACAGACCAATAAATATATAAGCGGAAGTGCCCTTAAAATCAATTTTCACAGTTTCATAAAATTAATTTTGTTACATTTCCTTGTACATAAGGGCTCCCTTATATACCTGAAGTATATAAGTAATGTATATAAAGGGAATGGGGGTCGATAAAGCTAAATAAATTAACAGACCAATAAATATATATGCGGAAGTGCCCTTAAAATCAATTTTCGCAGTTTCATAAAATTAATTTTGTTACATTTCCTTGTACATAAGGGCTCCCTTATATACCTGAAGTATATAAGTAATGTATATAAAGGGAATGGGGGTCGATAAAGCTAAATAAATTAACAGACCAATAAATATATAAGCGGAAGTGCCCTTAAAATCAATTTTCGCAGTTTCAAAAAATTAATTTTGTTACATTTCCTTGTACATAAGGGCTCCCTTATATACCTGAAGTATATAAGTAATGTATATAAAGGGAATGGGGGTCGATAAAGCTAAATAAATTAACAGACCAATAAATATATAAGCGGAAGTGCCCTTAAAATCAATTTTCGCAGTTTCATAAAATTAATTTTGTTACATTTCCTTGTACATAAGGGCTCCCTTATATACCTGAAGTATATAAGTAATGTATATAAAGGGAATGGGGGTCGATAAAGCTAAATAAATTAACAGACCAATAAATATATATGCGGAAGTGCCCTTAAAATCAATTTTCGCAGTTTCATAAAATTAATTTTGTTACATTTCCTTGTACATAAGGGCTCCCTTATATACCTGAAGTATATAAGTAATGTATATAAAGGGAATGGGGGTCGATAAAGCTAAATAAATTAACAGACCAATAAATATATAAGCGGAAGTGCCCTTAAAATCAATTTTCGCAGTTTCAAAAAATTAATTTTGTTACATTTCCTTGTACATAAGGGCTCCCTTATATACCTGAAGTATATAAGTAATGTATATAAAGGGAATGGGGGTCGATAAAGCTAAATAAATTAACAGACCAATAAATATATAAGCGGAAGTGCCCTTAAAATCAATTTTCGCAGTTTCATAAAATTAATTTTGTTACATTTCCTTGTACATAAGGGCTCCCTTATATACCTGAAGTATATAAGTAATGTATATAAAGGGAATGGGGGTCGATAAAGCTAAATAAATTAACAGACCAATAAATATATATGCGGAAGTGCCCTTAAAATCAATTTTCGCAGTTTCATAAAATTAATTTTGTTACATTTCCTTGTACATAAGGGCTCCCTTATATACCTGAAGTATATAAGTAATGTATATAAAGGGAATGGGGGTCGATAAAGCTAAATAAATTAACAGACCAATAAATATATAAGCGGAAGTGCCCTTAAAATCACTTTTCGCAGTATCAAAAAATTAATGTTGTTACATTTCTATGTACATAAGGGCTCCCTTATATACCTGAAGTATATAAGTAGTGTATATAAAGGGAATGGGGGTCGATAAAGCTAAATAAATTAACAGACCAATAAATATATAAGCGGAAGTGCCCTTAAAATCAATTTTCGCAGTTTCAAAAAATTAATTTTGTTACATTTCCTTGTACATAAGGGCTCCCTTATATACCTGAAGTATATAAGTAATGTATATAAAGGGAATGGGGGTCGATAAAGCTAAATAAATTAACATACCAATAAAGATATAAGCGGAAGTGCCCTTAAAATCAATTTTCGCAGTTTCATAAAATTAATTTTGTTACATTTCCTTGTACATAAGGGCTCCCTTATATACCTGAAGTATATAAGTAATGTATATAAAGGGAATGGGGGTCGATAAAGCTAAATAAATTAACAGACCAATAAATATATAAGCGGAAGCGCCCTTAAAATCAATTTTCGCAGTTTCATAAAATTAATTTTGTTACATTTCCTTGTACATAAGGGCTCCCTTATATACCTGAAATATATAAGTAGTGTATATAAAGGGAATGGGGGTCGATAAAGCTAAATAAATTAACAGACCAATAAATATATAAGCGGAAGTGCCCTTAAAATCTATTTTCGCAGTTTCAAAAAATTAATTTTGTTACATTTCCTTGTACATAAGGGCTCCCTTATATACCTGAAGTATATAAGTAATGTATATAAAGGGAATGGGGGTCGATAAAGCTAAATAAATTAACAGACCAATAAATATATAAGCGGAAGTGCCCTTAAAATCAATTTTCGCAGTTTCATAAAATTAATTTTGTTACATTTCCTTGTACATAAGGGCTCCCTTATATACCTGAAGTATATAAGTAATGTATATAAAGGGAATGGGGGTCGATAAAGCTAAATAAATTAACAGACCAATAAATATATAAGCGGAAGTGCCCTTAAAATCAATTTTCGCAGTTTCATAAAATTAATTTTGTTACATTTCCTTGTACATAAGGGCTCCCTTATATACCTGAAGTATATAAGTAATGTATATAAAGGGAATGGGGGTCGATTAAGCTAAATAAATTAACAGACCAATAAATATATAAGCGGAAGTGCCCTTAAAATCATACTTTAATGAATTTTGTTACATTTCTATGTACAAAAGCTCTCCCTTATATACCTGAAGTATATAAGTAATTTATATAAAGGGAATGGGGGTCGATAAAGCTAAATAAATTAACAGACCAATAAATATATAAACGGAAGTGTCCTTAAAATCAATTTTCGCAGTTTGAAAAAATTAATTTTGTTACATTTCTATGTACATAAGGGCTCCCTTATATACCTGAAGTATATAAGTAAAGTATATAAAGGGAATGGGGGTCGATAAAGCTAAATAAATTAACAGACCAATAAATATATAAGCGGAAGTGCCCTTAAAATCAATTTTCGCAGTTTGAAAAAATTAATTTTGTTACATTTCTATGTACATAAGGGCTCCCTTATATACCTGAAGTATATAAGTAATGTATATAAAGGGAATGGGGGTCGATAAAGCTAAATAAATTAACAGACCAATAAATATATAAGCGGAAGTGCCCTTAAAATCAATTTTCGCAGTTTCAAAAAATTAATTTTGTTATATTTCCTTGTACATAAGGGCTCCCTTATATACCTGAAGTATATAAGTAATGTATATAAAGGGAATGGGGGTCGATAAAGCTAAATAAATTAACAGACCAATAAATATATAAGCGGAAGTGCCCTTAAAATCAATTTTCGCAGTTTCATAAAATTAATTTTGTTACATTTCCTTGTACATAAGGGCTCCCTTATATACCTGAAGTATATAAGTAATGTATATAAAGGGAATGGGGGTCGATAAAGCTAAATAAATTAACAGACCAATAAATATATAAGCGGAAGTGCCCTTAAAATCAATTTTCGCAGTTTCATAAAATTAATTTTGTTACATTTCCTTGTACATAAGGGCTCCCTTATATACCTGAAGTATATAAGTAATGTATGTAAAGGGAATGGGGGTCGATAAAGCTAAATAAATTAACAGACCAATAAATATATAAGCGGAAGTGCCCTTAAAATCACTTTTCGCAGTATCAAAAAAATAATGTTGTTACATTTCTATGTACATAAGGGCTCCCTTATATACCTGAAGTATATAAGTAATGTATATAAAGGGAATGGGGGTCGATAAAGCTAAATAAATTAACAGACCAATAAATATATAAGCGGAAGTGCCCTTAAAATCAATTTTCGCAGTTTCATAAAATTAATTTTGTTACATTTCCTTGTACATAAGGGCTCCCTTATATACCTGAAGTATATAAGTAATGTATATAAAGGGAATGGGGGTCGATAAAGCTAAATAAATTAACAGACCAATAAATATATAAACGGAAGTGTCCTTAAAATCAATTTTCGCAGTTTGAAAAAATTAATTTTGTTACATTTCTATGTACATAAGGGCTCCCTTATATACCTGAAGTATATAAGTAAAGTATATAAAGGGAATGGGGGTCGATAAAGCTAAATAAATTAACAGACCAATAAATATATAAGCGGAAGTGCCCTTAAAATCAATTTTCGCAGTTAGAAAAAATTAATTTTGTTACATTTCTATGTACATAAGGGCTCCCTTATATACCTGAAGTATATAAGTAATGTATATAAAGGGAATGGGGGTCGATAAAGCTAAATAAATTAACAGACCAATAAATATATAAGCGGAAGTGCCCTTAAAATCAATTTTCGCAGTTTCATAAAATTAATTTTGTTACATTTCCTTGTACATAAGGGCTCCCTTATATACCTGAAGTATATAAGTAATGTATATAAAGGGAATGGGGGTCGATAAAGCTAAATAAATTAACAGACCAATAAATATATAAGCGGAAGTGCCCTTAAAATCAATTTTCGCAGTTTCATAAAATTAATTTTGTTACATTTCCTTGTACATAAGGGCTCCCTTATATACCTGAAGTATATAAGTAATGTATATAAAGGGAATGGGGGTCGATAAAGCTAAATAAATTAACAGACCAATAAATATATAAGCGGAAGTGCCCTTAAAATCAATTTTCGCAGTTTCATAAAATTAATTTTGTTACATTTCCTTGTACATAAGGGCTCCCTTATATACCTGAAGTATATAAGTAATGTATATAAAGGGAATGGGGGTCGATAAAGCTAAATAAATTAACAGACCAATAAATATATAAGCGGAAGTGCCCTTAAAATCAATTTTCGCAGTTTCAAAAAATTAATTTTGTTACATTTCCTTGTACATAAGGGCTCCCTTATATACCTGAAGTATATAAGTAATGTATATAAAGGGAATGGGGGTCGATAAAGCTAAATAAATTAACAGACCAATAAATATATAAGCGGAAGTGCCCTTAAAATCAATTTTCGCAGTTTCAAAAAATTAATTTTGTTACATTTCCTTGTACATAAGGGCTCCCTTATATACCTGAAGTATATAAGTAATGTATATAAAGGGAATGGGGGTCGATAAAGCTAAATAAATTAACAGACCAATAAATATATAAGCGGAAGTGCCCTTAAAATCAATTTTCGCAGTTTCATAAAATTAATTTTGTTACATTTCCTTGTACATAAGGGCTCCCTTATATACCTGAAGTATATAAGTAATGTATGTAAAGGGAATGGGGGTCGATAAAGCTAAATAAATTAACAGACCAATAAATATATAAGCGGAAGTGCCCTTAAAATCAATTTTCGCAGTTTCAAAGAATTAATTTTGTTACATTTCCTTGTATATAAGGGCTCCCTTATATACCTGAAGTATATAAGTAATGTATATAAAGGGAATGGGGGTCGATAAACCTAAATAAATTAACAGACCAATAAATATATAAGCGGAAGTGCCCTTAAAATCAATTTTCGCAGTTTCAAAAAATTAATTTTGTTACATTTCCTTGTACATAAGGGCTCCCTTATATACCTGAAGTATATAAGTAATGTATATAAAGGGAATGGGGGTCGATAAAGCTAAATAAATTAACAGACCAATAAATATATAAGCGGAAGTGCCCTTAAAATCACTTTCCGCAGTTTCAAAAAATTAATTTTGTTACATTTCCTTGTACATAAGGGCTCCCTTATATACCTGAAGTATATAAGTAATGTATATAAAGGGAATGGGGGTCGATAAAGCTAAATAAATTAACAGACCAATAAATATATAAGCGGAAGTGCCCTTAAAATCACTTTCCGCAGTTTCAAAAAATTAATTTTGTTACATTTCCTTGTACATAAGGGCTCCCTTATATACCTGAAGTATATAAGTAATGTATATAAAGGGAATGGGGGTCGATAAAGCTAAATAAATTAACAGACCAATAAATATATAAGCGGAAGTGCCCTTAAAATCACTTTCCGCAGTTTCAAAAAATTAATTTTGTTACATTTCCTTGTACATAAGGGCTCCCTTATATACCTGAAGTATATAAGTAATGTATATAAAGGGAATGGGGGTCGATAAAGCTAAATAAATTAACAGACCAATAAATATATAAGCGGAAGTGCCCTTAAAATCACTTTCCGCAGTTTCAAAAAATTAATTTTGTTACATTTCCTTGTACATAAGGGCTCCCTTATATACCTGAAGTATATAAGTAATGTATATAAAGGGAATGGGGGTCGATAAAGCTAAATAAATTAACAGACCAATAAATATATAAGCGGAAGTGCCCTTAAAATCAATTTTCGCAGTTTCATAAAATTAATTTTGTTACATTTCCTTGTACATAAGGGCTCCCTTATATACCTGAAGTATATAAGTAATGTATATAAAGGGAATGGGGGTCGATAAAGCTAAATAAATTAACAGACCAATAAATATATAAGCGGAAGTGCCCTTAAAATCAATTTTCGCAGTTTCAAAAAATTAATTTTGTTACATTTCTTTGTACATAAGGGCTCCCTTATATACCTGAAGTATATAAGTAATGTATATAAAGGGAATGGGGGTCGATAAAGCTAAATAAATTGACAGACCAATAAATATATAAGCGGAAGTGCCCTTAAAATCAATTTTCGCAGTTTCAAAAAATTAATTTTGTTACATTTCCTTGTACATAAGGGCTCCCTTATATACCTGAAGTATATAAGTAATGTATATAAAGGGAATGGGGGTCGATAAAGCTAAATAAATTAACAGACCAATAAATATATAAGCGGAAGTGCCCTTAAAATCACTTTCCGCAGTTTCAAAAAATTAATTTTGTTACATTTCCTTGTACATAAGGGCTCCCTTATATACCTGAAGTATATAAGTAATGTATATAAAGGGAATGGGGGTCGATAAAGCTAAATAAATTAACAGACCAATAAATATATAAGCGGAAGTGCCCTTAAAATCAATTTTCGCAGTTTCATAAAATTAATTTTGTTACATTTCCTTGTACATAAGGGCTCCCTTATATACCTGAAGTATATAAGTAATGTATGTAAAGGGAATGGGGGTCGATAAAGCTAAATAAATTAACAGACCAATAAATATATAAGCGGAAGTGCCCTTAAAATCAATTTTCGCAGTTTCAAAGAATTAATTTTGTTACATTTCCTTGTATATAAGGGCTCCCTTATATACCTGAAGTATATAAGTAATGTATATAAAGGGAATGGGGGTCGATAAACCTAAATAAATTAACAGACCAATAAATATATAAGCGGAAGTGCCCTTAAAATCAATTTTCGCAGTTTCAAAAAATTAATTTTGTTACATTTCCTTGTACATAAGGGCTCCCTTATATACCTGAAGTATATAAGTAATGTATATAAAGGGAATGGGGGTCGATAAAGCTAAATAAATTAACAGACCAATAAATATATAAGCGGAAGTGCCCTTAAAGTCACTTTCCGCAGTTTCAAAAAATTAATTTTGTTACATTTCCTTGTACATAAGGGCTCCCTTATATACCTGAAGTATATAAGTAATGTATATAAAGGGAATGGGGGTCGATAAAGCTAAATAAATTAACAGACCAATAAATATATAAGCGGAAGTGCCCTTAAAATCACTTTCCGCAGTTTCAAAAAATTAATTTTGTTACATTTCCTTGTACATAAGGGCTCCCTTATATACCTGAAGTATATAAGTAATGTATATAAAGGGAATGGGGGTCGATAAAGCTAAATAAATTAACAGACCAATAAATATATAAGCGGAAGTGCCCTTAAAATCACTTTCCGCAGTTTCAAAAAATTAATTTTGTTACATTTCCTTGTACATAAGGGCTCCCTTATATACCTGAAGTATATAAGTAATGTATATAAAGGGAATGGGGGTCGATAAAGCTAAATAAATTAACAGACCAATAAATATATAAGCGGAAGTGCCCTTAAAATCAATTTTCGCAGTTTCATAAAATTAATTTTGTTACATTTCCTTGTACATAAGGGCTCCCTTATATACCTGAAGTATATAAGTAATGTATATAAAGGGAATGGGGGTCGATAAAGCTAAATAAATTAACAGACCAATAAATATATAAGCGGAAGTGCCCTTAAAATCAATTTTCGCAGTTTCAAAAAATTAATTTTGTTACATTTCCTTGTACATAAGGGCTCCCTTATATACCTGAAGTATATAAGTAATGTATATAAAGGGAATGGGGGTCGATAAAGCTAAATAAATTAACAGACCAATAAATATATAAGCGGAAGTGTCATTAAAATCAATTTTCGCAGTTTAAAAAAATTAATTTTGTTACATTTCCTTGTACATAAGGGCTCCCTTATATACCTGAAGTATATAAGTAATGTATATAAAGGGAATGGGGGTCGATAAAGCTAAATAAATTAACAGACCAATAAATATTTAAGCGGAAGTGCCCTTAAAATCAATTTTCGCAGTTTCATAAAATTAATTTTGTTACATTTCCTTGTACATAAGGGCTCCCTTATATACCTGAAGTATATAAGTAATGTATATAAAGGGAATGGGGGTCGATAAAGCTAAATAAATTAACAGACCAATAAATATATAAGCGGAAGTGCCCTTAAAGTCACTTTCCGCAGTTTCAAAAAATTAATTTTGTTACATTTCCTTGTACATAAGGGCTCCCTTATATACCTGAAGTATATAAGTAATGTATATAAAGGGAATGGGGGTCGATAAAGCTAAATAAATTAACAGACCAATAAATATATAAGCGGAAGTGCCCTTAAAATCACTTTCCGCAGTTTCAAAAAATTAATTTTGTTACATTTCCTTGTACATAAGGGCTCCCTTATATACCTGAAGTATATAAGTAATGTATATAAAGGGAATGGGGGTCGATAAAGCTAAATAAATTAACAGACCAATAAATATATAAGCGGAAGTGCCCTTAAAATCACTTTCCGCAGTTTCAAAAAATTAATTTTGTTACATTTCCTTGTACATAAGGGCTCCCTTATATACCTGAAGTATATAAGTAATGTATATAAAGGGAATGGGGGTCGATAAAGCTAAATAAATTAACAGACCAATAAATATATAAGCGGAAGTGCCCTTAAAATCACTTTCCGTAGTTTCAAAAAATTAATTTTGTTACATTTCCTTGTACATAAGGGCTCCCTTATATACCTGAAGTATATAAGTAATGTATATAAAGGGAATGGGGGTCGATAAAGCTAAATAAATTAACAGACCAATAAATATATAAGCGGAAGTGTCATTAAAATCAATTTTCGCAGTTTAAAAAAATTAATTTTGTTACATTTCCTTGTACATAAGGGCTCCCTTATATACCTGAAGTATATAAGTAATGTATATAAAGGGAAGGGAGGTCGATAAAGCTAAATAAATTAACAGACCAATAAATATATAAGCGGAAGTGCCCTTAAAATCAATTTTCGCAGTTTCATAAAATTAATTTTGTTACATTTCCTTGTACATAAGGGCTCCCTTATATACCTGAAGTATATAAGTAATGTATATAAAGGGAATGGGGGTCGATAAAGCTAAATAAATTAACAGACCAATAAATATATAAGCGGAAGTGCCCTTAAAATCAATTTTCGCAGTTTCATAAAATTAATTTTGTTACATTTCCTTGTACATAAGGGCTCCCTTATATACCTGAAGTATATAAGTAATGTACATAAAGGGAATGGGGGTCGATAAAGCTAAATAAATTAACAGACCAATAAATATATAAGCGGAAGTGCCCTTAAAATCAATTTTCGCAGTTTCATAAAATTAATTTTGTTACATTTCCTTGTACATAAGGGCTCCATTATATACCTGAAGTATATAAGTAATGTATATAAAGGGAATGGGGGTCGATAAAGCTAAATAAATTAACAGACCAATAAATATATAAGCGGAAGTGCCCTTAAAATCAATTTTCGCAGTTTCATAAAATTAATTTTGTTACATTTCCTTGTACATAAGGGCTCCCTTATATACCTGAAGTATATAAGTAATGTACATAAAGGGAATGGGGGTCGATAAAGCTAAATAAATTAACAGACCAATAAATATATAAGCGGAAGTGCCCTTAAAATCAATTTTCGCAGTTTCATAAAATTAATTTTGTTACATTTCCTTGTACATAAGGGCTCCCTTATATACCTGAAGTATATAAGTAATGTATATAAAGGGAATGGGGGTCGATAAAGCTAAATAAATTAACAGACCAATAAATATATAAGCGGAAGTGCCCTTAAAATCAATTTTCGCAGTTTCATAAAATTAATTTTGTTACATTTCCTTGTACATAAGGGCTCCCTTATATACCTGAAGTATATAAGTAATGTATATAAAGGGAATGGGGGTCGATAAAGCTAAATAAATTAACAGACCAATAAATATATAAGCGGAAGTGCCCTTAAAATCAATTTTCGCAGTTTCAAAGAATTAATTTTGTTACATTTCCTTGTATATAAGGGCTCCCTTATATACCTGAAGTATATAAGTAATGTATATAAAGGGAATGGGGGTCGATAAACCTAAATAAATTAACAGACCAATAAATATATAAGCGGAAGTGCCCTTAAAATCAATTTTCGCAGTTTCAAAAAATTAATTTTGTTACATTTCCTTGTACATAAGGGCTCCCTTATATACCTGAAGTATATAAGTAATGTATATAAAGGGAATGGGGGTCGATAAAGCTAAATAAATTAACAGACCAATAAATATATAAGCGGAAGTGCCCTTAAAGTCACTTTCCGCAGTTTCAAAAAATTAATTTTGTTACATTTCCTTGTACATAAGGGCTCCCTTATATACCTGAAGTATATAAGTAATGTATATAAAGGGAATGGGGGTCGATAAAGCTAAATAAATTAACAGACCAATAAATATATAAGCGGAAGTGCCCTTAAAATCACTTTCCGCAGTTTCAAAAAATTAATTTTGTTACATTTCCTTGTACATAAGGGCTCCCTTATATACCTGAAGTATATAAGTAATGTATATAAAGGGAATGGGGGTCGATAAAGCTAAATAAATTAACAGACCAATAAATATATAAGCGGAAGTGCCCTTAAAATCAATTTCCGCAGTTTCAAAAAATTAATTTTGTTACATTTCCTTGTACATAAGGGCTCCCTTATATACCTGAAGTATATAAGTAATGTATATAAAGGGAATGGGGGTCGATAAAGCTATATAAATTAACAGACCAATAAATATATAAGCGGAAGTGCCCTTAAAATCAATTTTCGCAGTTTCATAAAATTAATTTTGTTACATTTCCTTGTACATAAGGGCTCCCTTATATACCTGAAGTATATAAGTAATGTATATAAAGGGAATGGGGGTCGATAAAGCTAAATAAATTAACAGACCAATAAATATATAAGCGGAAGTGCCCTTAAAATCAATTTTCGCAGTTTCAAAAAATTAATTTTGTTACATTTCCTTGTACATAAGGGCTCCCTTATATACCTGAAGTATATAAGTAATGTATATAAAGGGAATGGGGGTCGATAAAGCTAAATAAATTAACAGACCAATAAATATATAAGCGGAAGTGCCCTTAAAATCAATTTTCGCAGTTTCATAAAATTAATTTTGTTACATTTCCTTGTACATAAGGGCTCCCTTATATACCTGAAGTATATAAGTAATGAACATAAAGGGAATGGGGGTCGATAAAGCTAAATAAATTAACAGACCAATAAATATATAAGCGGAAGTGCCCTTAAAATCAATTTTCGCAGTTTCATAAAATTAATTTTGTTACATTTCCTTGTACATAAGGGCTCCCTTATATACCTGAAGTATATAAGTAATGTATATAAAGGGAATGGGGGTCGATAAAGCTAAATAAATTAACAGACCAATAAATATATAAGCGGAAGTGCCCTTAAAATCAATTTTCGCAGTTTCATAAAATTAATTTTGTTACATTTCCTTGTACATAAGGGCTCCCTTATATACCTGAAGTATATAAGTAATGTATATAAAGGGAATGGGGGTCGATAAAGCTAAATAAATTAACAGACCAATAAATATATAAGCGGAAGTGCCCTTAAAATCAATTTTCGCAGTTTCAAAAAATTAATTTTGTTACATTTCCTTGTACATAAGGGCTCCCTTATATACCTGAAGTATATAAGTAATGTATATAAAGGGAATGGGGGTCGATAAAGCTAAATAAATTAACAGACCAATAAATATATAAGCGGAAGTGCCCTTAAAATCAATTTTCGCAGTTTCATAAAATTAATTTTGTTACATTTCCTTGTACATAAGGGCTCCCTTATATACCTGAAGTATATAAGTAATGTATATAAAGGGAATGGGGGTCGATAAAGCTAAATAAATTAACAGACCAATAAATATATAAGCGGAAGTGCCCTTAAAATCAATTTTCGTAGTTTCATAAAATTAATTTTGTTACATTTCCTTGTACATAAGGGCTCCCTTATATACCTGAAGTATATAAGTAATGTATATAAAGGGAATGGGGGTCGATAAAGCTAAATAAATTAACAGACCAATAAATATATAAGCGGAAGTGCCCTTAAAATCATACTTTAATGAATTTTGTTACATTTCTATGTACAAAAGCTCTCCCTTATATACCTGAAGTATATAAGTAATTTATATAAAGGAAATGGGGGTCGATAAAGCTAATTAAATTAACAGATTAGTAAATATATAAGCGGAAGTGCCCTTAAAATCACTTTTCGCAGTATCAAAAAATTAATGTTGTTACATTTCCTTGTACATAAGGGCTCCCTTATATACCTGAAGTATATAAGTAATGTATATAAAGGGAATGGGGGTCGATAAAGCTAAATAAATTAACAGACCTATAAATATATAAGCGGAAGTGCCCTTAAAATCAATTTTCGCAGTTTCAAAAAATTAATTTTGTTACATTTCCTTGTACATAAGGGCTCCCTTATATACCTGAAGTATATAAGTAATGTATATAAAGGGAATGGGGGTCGATAAAGCTAAATAAATTAACAGACCAATAAATATATAAGCGGAAGTGCCCTTAAAATCAATTTTCGCAGTTTCATAAAATTAATTTTGTTACATTTCCTTGTACATAAGGGCTCCCTTATATACCTGAAGTATATAAGTAATGTATATAAAGGGAATGGGGGTCGATAAAGCTAAATAAATTAACAGACCAATAAATATATAAGCGGAAGTGTCCTTAAAATCAATTTTCGCAGTTTCAAAAAATTAATTTTGTTGCATTTCCTTGTACATAAGGGCTCCCTTATATACCTGAAGTATATAAGTAATGTATATAAAGGGAATGGGGGTCGATAAAGCTAAATAAATTAACAGACCAATAAATATATAAGCGGAAGTGCCCTTAAAATCAATTTTCGCAGTTTCAAAAAATTAATTTTGTTACATTTCCTTGTACATAAGGGCTCCCTTATATACCTGAAGTATATAAGTAATGTATATAAAGAGAATGGGGGTCGATAAAGCTAAATAAATTAACAGACCAATAAATATATAAGCGGAAGTGCCCTTAAAATCAATTTTCGCAGTTTCATAAAATTAATTTTGTTACATTTCCTTGTACATAAGGGCTCCCTTATATACCTGAAGTATATAAGTAATGTATATAAAGGGAATGGGGGTCGATAAAGCTAAATAAATTAACAGACCAATAAATATATAAGCGGAAGTGCCCTTAAAATCAATTTTCGCAGTTTCAAAAAATTAATTTTGTTACATTTCCTTGTACATAAGGGCTCCCTTATATACCTGAAGTATATAAGTAATGTATATAAAGGGAATGGGGGTCGATAAAGCTAAATAAATTAACAGACCAATAAATATATAAGCGGAAGTGCCCTTAAAATCAATTTTCGCAGTTTCAAAAAATTAATTTTGTTACATTTCCTTGTACATAAGGGCTCCCTTATATACCTGAAGTATATAAGTAATGTATATAAAGGGAATGGGGGTCGATAAAGCTAAATAAATTAACAGACCAATAAATATATAAGCGGAAGTGCCCTTGAAATCAATTTTCGGTTTCATAAAATTAATTTTGTTACATTTCCTTGTACATAAGGGCTCCCTTATATACCTGAAGTATATAAGTAATGTATATAAAGGGAATGGGGGTCGATAAAGCTAAATAAATTAACAGACCAATAAATATATAAGCGGAAGTGCCCTTAAAATCAATTTTCGCAGTTTCATAAAATTAATTTTGTTACATTTCCTTGTACATAAGGGCTCCCTTATATACCTGAAGTATATAAGTAATGTATATAAAGGGAATGGAGGTCGATAAAGCTAAATAAATTAACAGACCAATAAATATATAAGCGGAAGTGCCCTTAAAATGAATTTTCGCAGTTTCAAAGAATTAATTTTGTTACATTACCTTGTATATAAGGGCTCCCTTATATACCTGAAGTATATAAGTAATGTATATAAAGGGAATGGGGGTCGATAAAGCTAAATAAATTAACAGACCAATAAATATATAAGCGGAAGTGCCCTTAAAATCAATTTTCGCAGTTTCAAAAAATTAATTTTGTTACATTTCCTTGTACATAAGGGCTCCCTTATATACCTGAAGTATATAAGTAATGTATATAAAGGGAATGGGGGTCGATAAAGCTAAATAAATTAACAGACCAATAAATATATAAGCGGAAGTGCCCTTAAAATCAATTTTCGCAGTTTCATAAAATTAATTTTGTTACATTTCCTTGTACATAAGGGCTCCCTTATATACCTGAAGTATATAAGTAATGTATATAAAGGGAATGGGGGTCGATAAAGCTAAATAAATTAACAGACCAATAAATATATAAGCGGAAGTGCCCTTAAAATCAATTTTCGCAGTTTCATAAAATTAATTTTGTTACATTTCCTTGTACATAAGGGCTCCCTTATATACCTGAAGTATATAAGTAATGTATATAAAGGGAATGGGGGTCGATAAAGCTAAATAAATTAACAGACCAATAAATATATAAGCGGAAGTGCCCTTAAAATCAATTTTCGCAGTTTCATAAAATTAATTTTGTTACATTTCCTTGTACATAAGGGCTCCCTTATATACCTGAAGTATATAAGTAATGTATATAAAGGGAATGGGGGTCGATAAAGCTAAATAAATTAACAGACCAATAAATATATAAGCGGAAGTGCCCTTAAAATCATACTTTAATGAATTTTGTTACATTTCTATGTACAAAAGCTCTCCCTTATATACCTGAAGTATATAAGTAATTTATATAAAGGAAATGGGGGTCGATAAAGCTAATTAAATTAACAGATTAGTAAATATATAAGCGGAAGTGCCCTTAAAATCACTTTTCGCAGTATCAAAAAATTAATGTTGTTACATTTCTATGTACATAAGGGCTCCCTTATATACCTGAAGTATATAAGTAATGTATATAAAGGGAATGGGGGTCGATAAAGCTAAATAAATTAACAGACCAATAAATATATAAGCGGAAGTGTCCTTAAAATCAATTTTCGCAGTTTCAAAAAATTAATTTTGTTACATTTCCTTGTACATAAGGGCTCCCTTATATACCTGAAGTATATAAGTAATGTATATAAAGGGAATGGGGGTCGATAAAGCTAAATAAATTAACAGACCAATAAATATATAAGCGGAAGTGCCCTTAAAATCAATTTTCGCAGTTTCATAAAATTAATTTTGTTACATTTCCTTGTACATAAGGGCTCCCTTATATACCTGAAGTATATAAGTAATGTATATAAAGGGAATGGGGGTCGATAAAGCTAAATAAATTAACAGACCAATAAATATATAAGCGGAAGTGCCCTTAAAATCATACTTTAATGAATTTTGTTACATTTCTATGTACAAAAGCTCTCCCTTATATACCTGAAGTATATAAGTAATTTATATAAAGGAAATGGGGGTCGATAAAGCTAATTAAATTAACAGATTAGTAAATATATAAGCGGAAGTGCCCTTAAAATCACTTTTCGCAGTATCAAAAAATTAATGTTGTTACATTTCTATGTACATAAGGGCTCCCTTATATACCTGAAGTATATAAGTAATGTATATAAAGGGAATGGGGGTCGATAAAGCTAAATAAATTAACAGACCAATAAATATATAAGCGGAAGTGTCCTTAGAATCAATTTTCGCAGTTTCAAAAAATTAATTTTGTTACATTTCCTTGTACATAAGGGCTCCCTTATATACCTGAAGTATATAAGTAATGTATATAAAGGGAATGGGGGTCGATAAAGCTAAATAAATTAACAGACCAATAAATATATAAGCGGAAGTGCCCTTAAAATCATACTTTAATGAATTTTGTTACATTTCTATGTACAAAAGCTCTCCCTTATATACCTGAAGTATATAAGTAATTTATATAAAGGAAATGGGGGTCGATAAAGCTAATTAAATTAACAGATTAGTAAATATATAAGCGGAAGTGCCCTTAAAATCACTTTTCGCAGTATCAAAAAATTAATGTTGTTACATTTCTATGTACATAAGGGCTCCCTTATATACCTGAAGTATATAAGTAATGTATATAAAGGGAATGGGGGTCGATAAAGCTAAATAAATTAACAGACCAATAAATATATAAGCGGAAGTGCCCTTAAAATAAATTTTCGCAGTTTCATAAAATTAATTTTGTTACATTTCCTTGTACATAAGGGCTCCCTTATATACCTGAAGTATATAAGTAATGTATATAAAGGGAATGGGGGCGATAAAGCTAAATAAATTAACAGACCAATAAATATATAAGCGGAAGTGCCCTTAAAATCAATTTTCGCAGTTTCAAAAAATTAATTTTGTTACATTTCCTTGTACATAAGGGCTCCCTTATATACCTGAAGTATATAAGTAATGTATATAAAGGGAATGGGGGTCGATAAAGCTAAATAAATTAACAGACCAATAAATATATAAGCGGAAGTGCCCTTAATATCAATTTTCGCAGTTTCATAAAATTAATTTTGTTACATTTCCTTGTACATAAGGGCTCCCTTATATACCTGAAGTATATAAGTAATGTATATAAAGGGAATGGGGGTCGATAAAGCTAAATAAATTAACAGACCAATAAATATATAAGCGGAAGTGTCCTTAAAATCAATTTTCGCAGTTTCAAAAAATTAATTTTGTTACATTTCCTTGTACATAAGGGCTCCCTTATATACCTGAAGTATATAAGTAATGTATATAAAGGGAATGGGGGTCGATAAAGCTAAATAAATTAACAGACCAATAAATATATAAGCGGAAGTGTCCTTAAAATCAATTTTCGCAGTTTCATAAAATTAATTTTGATACATTTCCTTGTACATAAGGGCTCTCTTATATACCTGAAGTATATAAGTAATGTATATAAAGGGAATGGGGGTCGATAAAGCTAAATAAATTAACAGACCCATAAATATATAAGCAGAAGTGCCCTTAAAATCATACTTTAATGAATTTTGTTACATTTCTATGTACAAAAGCTCTCCCTTATATACCTGAAGTATATAAGTAATGTATATAAAGGGAATGGGGGTCGATAAAGCTAAATAAATTAACAGACCAATAAATATATAAGCGGAAGTGCCCTTAAAATCAATTTTCGCAGTTTCAAAAAATTAATTTTGTTACATTTCCTTGTACATAAGGGCTCCCTTATATACCTGAAGTATATAAGTAATGTATATAAAGGGAATGGGGGTCGATAAAGCTAAATAAATTAACAGACCAATAAATATATAAGCGGAAGTGCCCTTAAAATCAATTTTCGCAGTTTCATAAAATTAATTTTGTTACATTTCCTTGTACATAAGGGCTCCCTTATATACCTGAAGTATATAAGTAATGTATATAAAGGGAATTGGGGTCGATTTTCCAGGTTTGGTCTCCTCACTACTCTTCGCACGTCGGAAGAATTGAGTCAGTTCAAAGGAGGTTCGTTCGATTCGCAATGAATCATCTTCCTTGGGATGACCCAATAGCTCTTCCACCATATGAATCTCGGCTTAAGTTACTCAACTTAAGCTCTCTTTGCAGGCGTCGTGAGGTTGCCGATGTTGTATTTGTTCATCAGCTCCTTAATGGAAAGGTTGACTCAGGTTTTCTGAGTCGCCGTGCGTCGTTTAGAGAGAGTAGATACAATTTGAGAGGGCCACCTCTCTTACACACCAACTCCTCTAACACGAATTACGGCAGATTCGAGCCTGTTAATCGCATGTTCATTAATGTGAATAGAAATATCGATGTTTTTAGCGTGAGCATTAGTAAGGACGTCCTTAAAAGGAGCCTTTTCAATCTCACTTGACTGACTTTCCTTGCACGCTTCTTTGTGTATTGCATTTATTATTGTTTTAAGTTATATGTTTTTAACACTTTTTTTGTTTGCATGTCTTAGCTGAGCCACTGTGCAGTGGTAAATGTGACCGCGTTTGTGTGCAGGGACCGGACCGGCTCGGTACCGGAGTGCCGGGGAGGGTCGAGAAGGAGCCTGCATTTTCGATCGCATGCTCGTTATGTGGTGTTTTCTCTTCTTATACCTTTTTTGGTGCTTTCGGCCGGTTCGGTCCCTGCACATAGGCGTGGCCCGTTTCTCAGCCCAGCTGAGAAGTGTACCTTCTGAGCTAGAAGATAAACTCTATTATTATAAAGCTA
Source organism: Thereva nobilitata (assembly GCA_963855945.1). Taxonomy (NCBI): domain Eukaryota; kingdom Metazoa; phylum Arthropoda; class Insecta; order Diptera; family Therevidae; genus Thereva; species Thereva nobilitata. The sequence goes on along the minus strand of OY979698.1, from coordinate 110,052,023 downwards.
AATAAATTAACAGACCAATAAATATATAAGCGGAAGTGCCCTTAAAATCAATTTTCGCAGTTTCATAAAATTAATTTTGTTACATTTCCTTGTACATAAGGGCTCCCTTATATACCTGAATTATATAAGTAATGTATATAAAGGGAATGGGGGTCGATAAAGCTAAATAAATTAACAAGACCAATAAATATATAAGCGGAAGTGCCCTTAAAATCACTTTCCGCAGTTTCAAAAAATTAATTTTGTTACATTTCCTTGTACATAAGGGCTCCCTTATATACCTGAAGTATATAAGTAATGTATATAAAGGGAATGGGGGTCGATGAAGCTAAATAAATTAACAGACCAATAAATATATAAGCGGAAGTGCCCTTAAAATCAATTTTCGCAGTTTCATAAAATTAATTTTGTTACATTTCCTTGTACATAAGGGCTCCCTTATATACCTGAAGTATATAAGTAATGTATATAAAGGGAATGGGGGTCGATAAAGCTAAATAAATTAACAGACCAATAAATATATAAGCGGAAGTGCCCTTAAAATCAATTTTCGCAGTTTCATAAAATTAATTTTGTTACATTTCCTTGTACATAAGGGCTCCCTTATATACCTGAAGTATATAAGTAATGTATATAAAGGGAATGGGGGTCGATAAAGCTAAATAAATTAACAGACCAATAAATATATAAGCGGAAGTGCCCTTAAAATCAATTTTCGCAGTTTCATAAAATTAATTTTGTTACATTTCCTTGTACATAAGGGCTCCCTTATATACCTGAAGTATATAAGTAATGTATATAAAGGGAATGGGGGTCGATAAAGCTAAATAAATTAACAGACCAATAAATATATAAGCGGAAGTGCCCTTAAAATCATACTTTAATGAATTTTGTTACATTTCTATGTACAAAAGCTCTCCCTTATATACCTGAGGTATATAAGTAATGTATATAAAGGGAATGGGGGTCGATAAAGCTAAATAAATTAACAGACCTATAAATATATAAGCGGAAGTGCCCTTAAAATCAATTTTCGCAGTTTCATAAAATTAATTTTGTTACATTTCCTTGTACATAAGGGCTCCCTTATATACCTGAATTATATAAGTAATGTATATAAAGGGAATGGGGGTCGATAAAGCTAAATAAATTAACAGACCAATAAATATATAAGCGGAAGTGCCCTTAAAATCATACTTTAATGAATTTTGTTACAATTCTATGTACAAAAGCTCTCCCTTATATACCTGAGGTATATAAGTAATGTAGATAAAGGGAATGGGGGTCGATAAAGCTAAATAAATTAACAGACCAATAAATATATAAGCGGAAGTGCCCTTAAAATCATACTTTAATGAATTTTGTTACATTTCTATGTACAAAAGCTCTCCCTTATATACCTGAGGTATATAAGTAATGTATATAAAGGGAATGGGGGTCGATAAAGCTAAATAAATTAACAGACCTATAAATATATAAGCGGAAGTGCCCTTAAAATCAATTTTCGCAGTTTCATAAAATTAATTTTGTTACATTTCCTTGTACATAAGGGCTCCCTTATATACCTGAAGTATATAAGTAATGTATATAAAGGGAATGGGGGTCGATAAAGCTAAATAAATTAACAGACCAATAAATATATAAGCGGAAGTGCCCTTAAAATCAATTTTCGCAGTTTCATAAAATTAATTTTGTTACATTTCCTTGTACATAAGGGCTCCCTTATATACCTGAAGTATATAAGTAATGTATATAAAGGGAATGGGGGTCGATAAAGCTAAATAAATTAACAGACCAATAAATATATAAGCGGAAGTGCCCTTAAAATCAATTTTCGCAGTTTCATAAAATTAATTTTGTTACATTTCCTTGTACATAAGGGCTCCCTTATATACCTGAAGTATATAAGTAATGTATATAAAGGGAATGGGGGTCGATAAAGCTAAATAAATTAACAGACCAATAAATATATAAGCGGAAGTGCCCTTAAAATCATACTTTAATGAATTTTGTTACATTTCTATGTACAAAAGCTCTCCCTTATATACCTGAGGTATATAAGTAATGTATATAAAGGGAATGGGGGTCGATAAAGCTAAATAAATTAACAGACCTATAAATATATAAGCGGAAGTGCCCTTAAAATCATACTTTAATGAATTTTGTTACATTTCTATAAATATTAAATAAATATATAAGCGGAAGTGCCCTTAAAATCATACTTTAATGAATTTTGTTACATTTCTATGTACAAAAGCTCTCCCTTATATACCTGAGGTATATAAGTAATGTATATAAAGGGAATGGGGGTCGATAAAGCTAAATAAATTAACAGACCAATAAATATATAAGCGGAAGTGCCCTTAAAATCATACTTTAATGAATTTTGTTACATTTCTATGTACAAAAGCTCTCCCTTATATACCTGAGGTATATAAGTAATGTATATAAAGGGAATGGGGGTCGATAAAGCTTAATAAATTAACAGACCCATAAATATATAAGCGGAAGTGCCCTTAAAATCATACTTTAATGAATTTTGTTACATTTCTATGAGCAAAAGCTCTCCCTCATATACCTGAGTTATATAAGTAATGTATATAAAGGGAATGGGGGTCGATAAAGCTAAATAAATTAACAGACCAATAAATATATAAGCGGAAGTGCCCTTAAAATCATACTTTAATGAATTTTGTTACATTTCTATGTACAAAAGCTCTCCCTTATATACCTGAGGTATATAAGTAATGTATATAAAGGGAATGGGGGTCGATAAAGCTAAATAAATTAACAGACCAATAAATATATAAGCGGAAGTGCCCTTAAAATCATACTTTAATGAATTTTGTTACATTTCCTTGTACATAAGGGCTCCCTTATATACCTGAAGTATATAAGTAATGTATATAAAGGGAATGGGGGTCGATAAAGCTAAATAAATTAACAGACCCATAAATATATAAGCGGAAGTGCCCTTAAAATCATACTTTAATGAATTTTGTTACATTTCTATGTACAAAAGCTTTCCCTTATATACCTGAGGTATATAAGTAATGTATATAAAGGGAATGGGGGTCGATAAAGCTAAATAAATTAACAGACCAATAAATATATAAGCGGAAGTGCCCTTAAAAGCAATTATCGCAGTTTCATAAAATTAATTTTGTTACATTTCCTTGTACATAAGGGCTCCCTTATATACCTGAAGTATATAAGTAATGTATATAAAGGGAATGGGGGTCGATAAAGCTAAATAAATTAACAGACCAATAAATATATAAGCGGAAGTGCCCTTAAAATCATACTTTAATGAATTTTGTTACATTTCTATGTACAAAAGCTCTCCCTTATATACCTGAGGTATATAAGTAATGTATATAAAGGGAATGGGGGTCGATAAAGCTAAATAAATTAACAGACCCATAAATATATAAGCGGAAGTGCCCTTAAAATCATACTTTAATGAATTTTGTTACATTTCTATGTACAAAAGCTTTCCCTTATATACCTGAGGTATATAAGTAATGTATATAAAGGGAATGGGGGTCGATAAAGCTAAATAAATTAACAGACCAATAAATATATAAGCGGAAGTGCCCTTAAAAGCAATTTTCGCAGTTTCATAAAATTAATTTTGTTACATTTCCTTGTACATAAGGGCTCCCTTATATACCTGAAGTATATAAGTAATGTATATAAAGGGAATGGGGGTCGATAAAGCTAAATAAATTAACAGACCCATAAATATATAAGCGGAAGTGCCCTTAAAATCATACTTTAATGAATTTTGTTACATTTCTATGTACAAAAGCTCTCCCTTATATACCTGAGGTATATAAGTAATGTATATAAAGGGAATGGGGGTCGATAAAGCTAAATAAATTAACAGACCAATAAATATATAAGCGGAAGTGCCCTTAAAATCAATTTTCGCAGTTTCATAAAATTAATTTTGTTACATTTCCTTGTACATAAGGGCTCCCTTATATACCTGAAGTATATAAGTACTGTATATAAAGGGAATGGGGGTCGATAAAGCTAAATAAATTAACAGACCCATAAATATATAAGCGGAAGTGCCCTTAAAATCATACTTTAATGAATTTTGTTACATTTCCTTGTACATAAGGGCTCCCTTATATACCTGAAGTATATAAGTAATGTATATAAAGGGAATGGGGGTCGATAAAGCTAAATAAATTAACAGACCAATAAATATATAAGCGGAAGTGCCCTTAAAATCATACTTTAATGAATTTTGTTACATTTCTATGTACAAAAGCTCTCCCTTATATACCTGAGGTATATAAGTAATGTATATAAAGAGAATGGGGGTCGATAAAGCTAAATAAATTAACAGACCAATAAATATATAAGCGGAAGTGCCCTTAAAATCAATTTTCGCAGTTTCATAAAATTAATTTTGTTACATTTCCTTGTACATAAGGGCTCCCTTATATACCTGAAGTATATAAGTAATGTATATAAAGGGAATGGGGGTCGATAAAGCTAAATAAATTAACAGACCCATAAATATATAAGCGGAAGTGCCCTTAAAATCATACTTTAATGAATTTTGTTACATTTCTATGTACAAAAGCTCTCCCTTATATACCTGAGGTATATAAGTAATGTATATAAAGGGAATGGGGGTCGATAAAGCTAAATAAATTAACAGACCAATAAATATATAAGCGGAAGTGCCCTTAAAATCATACTTTAATGAATTTTGTTACATTTCTATGTACAAAAGCTCTCCCTTATATACCTGAGGTATATAAGTAATGTATATAAAGGGAATGGGGGTCGATAAAGCTAAATAAATTAACAGACCAATAAATATATAAGCGGAAGTGCCCTTAAAATCATACTTTAATGAATTTTGTTACATTTCTATGTACAAAAGCTCTCCCTTATATACCTGAGGTATATAAGTAATGTATATAAAGAGAATGGGGGTCGATAAAGCTAAATAAATTAACAGACCAATAAATATATAAGCGGAAGTGCCCTTAAAATCAATTTTCGCAGTTTCATAAAATTAATTTTGTTACATTTCCTTGTACATAAGGGCTCCCTTATATACCTGAAGTATATAAGTAATGTATATAAAGGGAATGGGGGTCGATAAAGCTAAATAAATTAACAGACCAATAAATATATAAGCGGAAGTGCCCTTAAAATCATACTTTAATGAATTTTGTTACATTTCTATGTACAAAAGCTCTCCCTTATATACCTGAGGTATATAAGTAATGTATATAAAGGGAATGGGGGTCGATAAAGCTAAATAAATTAACAGACCAATAAATATATAAGCGGAAGTGCCCTTAAAATCAATTTTCGCAGTTTCATAAAATTAATTTTGTTACATTTCCTTGTACATAAGGGCTCCCTTATATACCTGAAGTATATAAGTAATGTATATAAAGGGAATGGGGGTCGATAAAGCTAAATAAATTAACAGACCCATAAATATATAAGCGGAAGTGCCCTTAAAATCATACTTTAATGAATTTTGTTACATTTCTATGTACAAAAGCTCTCCCTTATATACCTGAGGTATATAAGTAATGTATATAAAGGGAATGGGGGTCGATAAAGCTAAATAAATTAACAGACCAATAAATATATAAGCGGAAGTGCCCTTAAAATCAATTTTCGCAGTTTCATAAAATTAATTTTGTTACATTTCCTTGTACATAAGGGCTCCCTTATATACCTGAAGTATATAAGTAATGTATATAAAGGGAATGGGGGTCGATAAAGCTAAATAAATTAACAGACCCATAAATATATAAGCGGAAGTGCCCTTAAAATCATACTTTAATGAATTTTGTTACATTTCTATGTACAAAAGCTTTCCCTTATATACCTGAGGTATATAAGTAATGTATATAAAGGGAATGGGGGTCGATAAAGCTAAATAAATTAACAGACCAATAAATATATAAGCGGAAGTGCCCTTAAAAGCAATTATCGCAGTTTCATAAAATTAATTTTGTTACATTTCCTTGTACATAAGGGCTCCCTTATATACCTGAAGTATATAAGTAATGTATATAAAGGGAATGGGGGTCGATAAAGCTAAATAAATTAACAGACCAATAAATATATAAGCGGAAGTGCCCTTAAAATCATACTTTAATGAATTTTGTTACATTTCTATGTACAAAAGCTCTCCCTTATATACCTGAGGTATATAAGTAATGTATATAAAGGGAATGGGGGTCGATAAAGCTAAATAAATTAACAGACCCATAAATATATAAGCGGAAGTGCCCTTAAAATCATACTTTAATGAATTTTGTTACATTTCTATGTACAAAAGCTTTCCCTTATATACCTGAGGTATATAAGTAATGTATATAAAGGGAATGGGGGTCGATAAAGCTAAATAAATTAACAGACCAATAAATATATAAGCGGAAGTGCCCTTAAAAGCAATTTTCGCAGTTTCATAAAATTAATTTTGTTACATTTCCTTGTACATAAGGGCTCCCTTATATACCTGAAGTATATAAGTAATGTATATAAAGGGAATGGGGGTCGATAAAGCTAAATAAATTAACAGACCCATAAATATATAAGCGGAAGTGCCCTTAAAATCATACTTTAATGAATTTTGTTACATTTCTATGTACAAAAGCTCTCCCTTATATACCTGAGGTATATAAGTAATGTATATAAAGGGAATGGGGGTCGATAAAGCTAAATAAATTAACAGACCAATAAATATATAAGCGGAAGTGCCCTTAAAATCAATTTTCGCAGTTTCATAAAATTAATTTTGTTACATTTCCTTGTACATAAGGGCTCCCTTATATACCTGAAGTATATAAGTAATGTATATAAAGGGAATGGGGGTCGATAAAGCTAAATAAATTAACAGACCCATAAATATATAAGCGGAAGTGCCCTTAAAATCATACTTTAATGAATTTTGTTACATTTCTATGTACAAAAGCTTTCCCTTATATACCTGAGGTATATAAGTAATGTATATAAAGGGAATGGGGGTCGATAAAGCTAAATAAATTAACAGACCAATAAATATATAAGCGGAAGGGCCCTTAAAAGCAATTATCGCAGTTTCATAAAATTAATTTTGTTACATTTCCTTGTACATAAGGGCTCCCTTATATACCTGAAGTATATAAGTAATGTATATAAAGGGAATGGGGGTCGATAAAGCTAAATAAATTAACAGACCCATAAAAATATAAGCGGAAGTGCCCTTAAAATCATACTTTAATGAATTTTGTTACATTTCTATGTACAAAAGCTCTCCCTTATATACCTGAGGTATATAAGTAATGTATATAAAGGGAATGGGGGTCGATAAAGCTAAATAAATTAACAGACCAATAAATATATAAGCGGAAGTGCCCTTAAAATCAATTTTCGCAGTTTCATAAAATTAATTTTGTTACATTTCCTTGTACATAAGGGCTCCCTTATATACCTGAAGTATATAAGTAATGTATATAAAGGGAATGGGGGTCGATAAAGCTAAATAAATTAACAGACTAATAAATATATAAGCGGAAGTGCCCTTAAAATCAATTTTCGCAGTTTCATAAAATTAATTTTGTTACATTTCCTTGTACATAAGGGCTCCCTTATATACCTGAAGTATATAAGTAATGTATATAAAGGGAATGGGGGTCGATAAAGCTAAATAAATTAACAGACCAATAAATATATAAGCGGAAGTGCCCTTAAAATCATACTTTAATGAATTTTGTTACATTTCTATGTACAAAAGCTCTCCCTTATATACCTGAGGTATATAAGTAATGTATATAAAGGGAATGGGGGTCGATAAAGCTAAATAAATTAACAGACCCATAAATATATAAGCGGAAGTGCCCTTAAAATCATACTTTAATGAATTTTGTTACATTTCTATGTACAAAAGCTCTCCCTTATATACCTGAGGTATATAAGTAATGTATATAAAGGGAATGGGGGTCGATAAAGCTAAATAAATTAACAGACCAATAAATATATAAGCGGAAGTGCCCTTAAAATCAATTTTCGCAGTTTCATAAAATTAATTTTGTTACATTTCCTTGTACATAAGGGCTCCCTTATATACCTGAAGTATATAAGTAATGTATATAAAGGGAATGGGGGTCGATAAAGCTAAATAAATTAACAGACCCATAAATATATAAGCGGAAGTGCCCTTAAAATCATACTTTAATGAATTTTGTTACATTTCTATGTACAAAAGCTCTCCCTTATATACCTGAGGTATATAAGTAATGTATATAAAGGGAATGGGGGTCGATAAAGCTAAATAAATTAACAGACCAATAAATATATAAGCGGAAGTGCCCTTAAAATCAATTTTCGCAGTTTCATAAAATTAATTTTGTTACATTTCCTTGTACATAAGGGCTCCCTTATATACCTGAAGTATATAAGTAATGTATATAAAGGGAATGGGGGTCGATAAAGCTAAATAAATTAACAGACCAATAAATATATAAGCGGAAGTGCCCTTAAAATCATACTTTAATGAATTTTGTTACATTTCTATGTACAAAAGCTCTCCCTTATATACCTGAGGTATATAAGTAATGTATATAAAGGGAATGGGGGTCGATAAAGCTAAATAAATTAACAGATCAATAAATATATAAGCGGAAGTGCCCTTAAAATCAATTTTCGCAGTTTCATAAAATTAATTTTGTTACATTTCCTTGTACATAAGGGCTCCCTTATATACTTGAAGTATATAAGTAATGTATATAAAGGGAATGGGGGTCGATAAAGCTAAATAAATTAACAGACCAATAAATATATAAGCGGAAGTGCCCTTAAAATCATACTTTAATGAATTTTGTTACATTTCTATGTACAAAAGCTCTCCCTTATATACCTGAGGTATATAAGTAATGTATATAAAGGGAATGGGGGTCGATAAAGCTAAATAAATTAACAGACCAATAAATATATAAGCGGAAGTGCCCTTAAAATCATACTTTAATGAATTTTGTTACATTTCTATGTACAAAAGCTCTCCCCTATATACCTGAGGTATATAAGTAATGTATATAAAGGGAATGGGGGTCGATAAAGCTAAATAAATTAACAGACCAATAAATATATAAGCGGAAGTGCCCTTAAAATCAATTTTCGCAGTTTCATAAAATTAATTTTGTTACATTTCCTTGTACATAAGTTCTCCCTTATATACCTGAAGTATATAAGTAATGTATATAAAGGGAATGGGGGTCGATAAAGCTAAATAAATTAACAGACCAATAAATATATAAGCGGAAGTGCCCTTAAAATCAATTTTCGCAGTTTCATAAAATTAATTTTGTTACATTTCCTTGTACATAAGGGCTCCCTTATATACCTGAAGTATATAAGTAATGTATATAAAGGGAATGGGGGTCGATAAAGCTAAATAAATTAACAGACCTATAAATATATAAGCGGAAGTGCCCTTAAAATCATACTTTAATGAATTTTGTTACATTTCTATGTACAAAAGCTCTCCCTTATATACCTGAGGTATATAAGTAATGTATATAAAGGGAATGGGGGTCGATAAAGCTAAATAAATTAACAGACCAATAAATATATAAGCGGAAGTGCCCTTAAAATCAATTTTCGCAGTTTCATAAAATTAATTTTGTTACATTTCCTTGTACATAAGGGCTCCCTTATATACCTGAAGTATATAAGTAATGTATATAAAGGGAATGGGGGTCGATAAAGCTAAATAAATTAACAGACCAATAAATATATAAGCGGAAGTGCCCTTAAAATCAATTTTCGCAGTTTCATAAAATTAATTTTGTTACATTTCCTTGTACATAAGGGCTCCCTTATATACCTGAAGTATATAAGTAATGTATATAAAGGGAATGGGGGTCGATAAAGCTAAATAAATTAACAGACCCATAAAAATATAAGCGGAAGTGCCCTTAAAATCATACTTTAATGAATTTTGTTACATTTCTATGTACAAAAGCTCTCCCTTATATACCTGAGGTATATAAGTAATGTATATAAAGGGAATGGGGGTCGATAAAGCTAAATAAATTAACAGACCAATAAATATATAAGCGGAAGTGCCCTTAAAATCATACTTTAATGAATTTTGTTACATTTCTATGTACAAAAGCTCTCCCTTATATACCTGAGGTATATAAGTAATGTATATAAAGGGAATGGGGGTCGATAAAGCTAAATAAATTAACAGACCCATAAATATATAAGCGGAAGTGCCCTTAAAATCATACTTTAATGAATTTTGTTACATTTCTATGTACAAAAGCTCTCCCTTATATACCTGAGGTATATAAGTAATGTATATAAAGGGAATGGGGGTCGATAAAGCTAAATAAATTAACAGACCAATAAATATATAAGCGGAAGTGCCCTTAAAATCAATTTTCGCAGTTTCATAAAATTAATTTTGTTACATTTCCTTGTACATAAGGGCTCCCTTATATACCTGAAGTATATAAGTAATGTATATAAAGGGAATGGGGGTCGATAAAGCTAAATAAATTAACAGACCCATAAATATATAAGCGGAAGTGCCCTTAAAATCATACTTTAATGAATTTTGTTACATTTCTATGTACAAAAGCTCTCCCTTATATACCTGAGGTATATAAGTAATGTATATAAAGGGAATGGGGGTCGATAAAGCTAAATAAATTAACAGACCAATAAATATATAAGCGGAAGTGCCCTTAAAATCAATTTTCGCAGTTTCATAAAATTAATTTTGTTACATTTCCTTGTACATAAGGGCTCCCTTATATACCTGAAGTATATAAGTAATGTATATAAAGGGAATGGGGGTCGATAAAGCTAAATAAATTAACAGACCAATAAATATATAAGCGGAAGTGCCCTTAAAATCAATTTTCGCAGTTTCATAAAATTAATTTTGTTACATTTCCTTGTACATAAGGGCTCCCTTATATACCTGAAGTATATAAGTAATGTATATAAAGGGAATGGGGGTCGATAAAGCTAAATAAATTAACAGACCAATAAATATATAAGCGGAAGTGCCCTTAAAATCATACTTTAATGAATTTTGTTACATTTCTATGTACAAAAGCTTTCCCTTATATACCTGAGGTATATAAGTAATGTATATAAAGGGAATGGGGGTCGATAAAGCTAAATAAATTAACAGCCCAATAATATATAAGCGGAAGTGCCCTTAAAATCAATTTTCGCAGTTTCATAAAATTAATTTTGTTACATTTCCTTGTACATAAGGGCTCCCTTATATACCTGAAGTATATAAGTAATGTATATAAAGGGAATGGGGGTCGATAAAGCTAAATAAATTAACAGACCAATAAATATATAAGCGGAAGTGCCCTTAAAATCATACTTTAATGAATTTTGTTACATTTCTATGTACAAAAGCTCTCCCCTATATACCTGAGGTATATAAGTAATGTATATAAAGGGAATGGGGGTCGATAAAGCTAAATAAATTAACAGACCAATAAATATATAAGCGGAAGTGCCCTTAAAATCAATTTTCGCAGTTTCATAAAATTAATTTTGTTACATTTCCTTGTACATAAGTTCTCCCTTATATACCTGAAGTATATAAGTAATGTATATAAAGGGAATGGGGGTCGATAAAGCTAAATAAATTAACAGACCAATAAATATATAAGCGGAAGTGCCCTTAAAATCAATTTTCGCAGTTTCATAAAATTAATTTTGTTACATTTCCTTGTACATAAGGGCTCCCTTATATACCTGAAGTATATAAGTAATGTATATAAAGGGAATGGGGGTCGATAAAGCTAAATAAATTAACAGACCTATAAATATATAAGCGGAAGTGCCCTTAAAATCATACTTTAATGAATTTTGTTACATTTCTATGTACAAAAGCTCTCCCTTATATACCTGAGGTATATAAGTAATGTATATAAAGGGAATGGGGGTCGATAAAGCTAAATAAATTAACAGACCAATAAATATATAAGCGGAAGTGCCCTTAAAATCAATTTTCGCAGTTTCATAAAATTAATTTTGTTACATTTCCTTGTACATAAGGGCTCCCTTATATACCTGAAGTATATAAGTAATGTATATAAAGGGAATGGGGGTCGATAAAGCTAAATAAATTAACAGACCAATAAATATATAAGCGGAAGTGCCCTTAAAATCAATTTTCGCAGTTTCATAAAATTAATTTTGTTACATTTCCTTGTACATAAGGGCTCCCTTATATACCTGAAGTATATAAGTAATGTATATAAAGGGAATGGGGGTCGATAAAGCTAAATAAATTAACAGACCCATAAAAATATAAGCGGAAGTGCCCTTAAAATCATACTTTAATGAATTTTGTTACATTTCTATGTACAAAAGCTCTCCCTTATATACCTGAGGTATATAAGTAATGTATATAAAGGGAATGGGGGTCGATAAAGCTAAATAAATTAACAGACCAATAAATATATAAGCGGAAGTGCCCTTAAAATCATACTTTAATGAATTTTGTTACATTTCTATGTACAAAAGCTCTCCCTTATATACCTGAGGTATATAAGTAATGTATATAAAGGGAATGGGGGTCGATAAAGCTAAATAAATTAACAGACCCATAAATATATAAGCGGAAGTGCCCTTAAAATCATACTTTAATGAATTTTGTTACATTTCTATGTACAAAAGCTCTCCCTTATATACCTGAGGTATATAAGTAATGTATATAAAGGGAATGGGGGTCGATAAAGCTAAATAAATTAACAGACCAATAAATATATAAGCGGAAGTGCCCTTAAAATCAATTTTCGCAGTTTCATAAAATTAATTTTGTTACATTTCCTTGTACATAAGGGCTCCCTTATATACCTGAAGTATATAAGTAATGTATATAAAGGGAATGGGGGTCGATAAAGCTAAATAAATTAACAGACCCATAAAAATATAAGCGGAAGTGCCCTTAAAATCATACTTTAATGAATTTTGTTACATTTCTATGTACAAAAGCTCTCCCTTATATACCTGAGGTATATAAGTAATGTATATAAAGGGAATGGGGGTCGATAAAGCTAAATAAATTAACAGACCAATAAATATATAAGCGGAAGTGCCCTTAAAATCATACTTTAATGAATTTTGTTACATTTCTATGTACAAAAGCTCTCCCTTATATACCTGAGGTATATAAGTAATGTATATAAAGGGAATGGGGGTCGATAAAGCTAAATAAATTAACAGACCCATAAATATATAAGCGGAAGTGCCCTTAAAATCATACTTTAATGAATTTTGTTACATTTCTATGTACAAAAGCTCTCCCTTATATACCTGAGGTATATAAGTAATGTATATAAAGGGAATGGGGGTCGATAAAGCTAAATAAATTAACAGACCAATAAATATATAAGCGGAAGTGCCCTTAAAATCAATTTTCGCAGTTTCATAAAATTAATTTTGTTACATTTCCTTGTACATAAGGGCTCCCTTATATACCTGAAGTATATAAGTAATGTATATAAAGGGAATGGGGGTCGATAAAGCTAAATAAATTAACAGACCCATAAATATATAAGCGGAAGTGCCCTTAAAATCATACTTTAATGAATTTTGTTACATTTCTATGTACAAAAGCTCTCCCTTATATACCTGAGGTATATAAGTAATGTATATAAAGGGAATGGGGGTCGATAAAGCTAAATAAATTAACAGACCAATAAATATATAAGCGGAAGTGCCCTTAAAATCAATTTTCGCAGTTTCATAAAATTAATTTTGTTACATTTCCTTGTACATAAGGGCTCCCTTATATACCTGAAGTATATAAGTAATGTATATAAAGGGAATGGGGGTCGATAAAGCTAAATAAATTAACAGACCAATAAATATATAAGCGGAAGTGCCCTTAAAATCAATTTTCGCAGTTTCATAAAATTAATTTTGTTACATTTCCTTGTACATAAGGGCTCCCTTATATACCTGAAGTATATAAGTAATGTATATAAAGGGAATGGGGGTCGATAAAGCTAAATAAATTAACAGACCAATAAATATATAAGCGGAAGTGCCCTTAAAATCATACTTTAATGAATTTTGTTACATTTCTATGTACAAAAGCTTTCCCTTATATACCTGAGGTATATAAGTAATGTATATAAAGGGAATGGGGGTCGATAAAGCTAAATAAATTAACAGACCAATAAATATATAAGCGGAAGTGCCCTTAAAATCAATTTTCGCAGTTTCATAAAATTAATTTTGTTACATTTCCTTGTACATAAGGGCTCCCTTATATACCTGAAGTATATAAGTAATGTATATAAAGGGAATGGGGGTCGATAAAGCTAAATAAATTAACAGACCAATAAATATATAAGCGGAAGTGCCCTTAAAATCATACTTTAATGAATTTTGTTACATTTCTATGTACAAAAGCTCTCCCTTATATACCTGAGGTATATAAGTAATGTATATAAAGGGAATGGGGGTCGATAAAGCTAAATAAATTAACAGACCCATAAATATATAAGCGGAAGTGCCCTTAAAATCATACTTTAATGAATTTTGTTACATTTCTATGTACAAAAGCTCTCCCTTATATACCTGAGGTATATAAGTAATGTATATAAAGGGAATGGGGGTCGATAAAGCTAAATAAATTAACAGACCAATAAATATATAAGCGGAAGTGCCCTTAAAAGCAATTATCGCAGTTTCATAAAATTAATTTTGTTACATTTCCTTGTACATAAGGGCTCCCTTATATACCTGAAGTATATAAGTAATGTATATAAAGGGAATGGGGGTCGATAAAGCTAAATAAATTAACAGACCAATAAATATATAAGCGGAAGTGCCCTTAAAATCATACTTTAATGAATTTTGTTACATTTCTATGTACAAAAGCTCTCCCTTATATACCTGAGGTATATAAGTAATGTATATAAAGGGAATGGGGGTCGATAAAGCTAAATAAATTAACAGACCCATAAATATATAAGCGGAAGTGCCCTTAAAATCATACTTTAATGAATTTTGTTACATTTCTATGTACAAAAGCTCTCCCTGATATACCTGAGGTATATAAGTAATGTATATAAAGGGAATGGGGGTCGATAAAGCTAAATAAATTAACAGACCAATAAATATATAAGCGGAAGTGCCCTTAAAATCAATTTTCGCAGTTTCATAAAATTAATTTTGTTACATTTCCTTGTACATAAGGGCTCCCTTATATACCTGAAGTATATAAGTAATGTATATAAAGGGAATGGGGGTCGATAAAGCTAAATAAATTAACAGACCCATAAATATATAAGCGGAAGTGCCCTTAAAATCATACTTTAATGAATTTTGTTACATTTCTATGTACAAAAGCTCTCCCTTATATACCTGAGGTATATAAGTAATGTATATAAAGGGAATGGGGGTCGATAAAGCTAAATAAATTAACAGACCAATAAATATAAAAGCGGAAGTGCCCTTAAAATCAATTTTCGCAGTTTCATAAAATTAATTTTGTTACATTTCCTTGTACATAAGGGCTCCCTTATATACCTGAAGTATATAAGTAATGTATATAAAGGGAATGGGGGTCGATAAAGCTAAATAAATTAACAGACCAATAAATATATAAGCGGAAGTGCCCTTAAAATCATACTTTAATGAATTTTGTTACATTTCTATGTACAAAAGCTCTCCCTTATATACCTGAGGTATATAAGTAATGTATATAAAGGGAATGGGGGTCGATAAAGCTAAATAAATTAACAGATCAATAAATATATAAGCGGAAGTGCCCTTAAAATCAATTTTCGCAGTTTCATAAAATTAATTTTGTTACATTTCCTTGTACATAAGGGCTCCCTTATATACCTGAAGTATATAAGTAATGTATATAAAGGGAATGGGGGTCGATAAAGCTAAATAAATTAACAGACCAATAAATATATAAGCGGAAGTGCCCTTAAAATCATACTTTAATGAATTTTGTTACATTTCTATGTACAAAAGCTCTCCCTTATATACCTGAGGTATATAAGTAATGTATATAAAGGGAATGGGGGTCGATAAAGCTAAATAAATTAACAGACCAATAAATATATAAGCGGAAGTGCCCTTAAAATCATACTTTAATGAATTTTGTTACATTTCTATGTACAAAAGCTCTCCCCTATATACCTGAGGTATATAAGTAATGTATATAAAGGGAATGGGGGTCGATAAAGCTAAATAAATTAACAGACCAATAAATATATAAGCGGAAGTGCCCTTAAAATCATACTTTAATGAATTTTGTTACATTTCTATGTACAAAAGCTCTCCCTTATATACCGGAGGTATATAAGTAATGTATATAAAGGGAATGGGGGTCGATAAAGCTAAATAAATTAACAGACCCATAAATATATAAGCGGAAGTGCCCTTAAAATCATACTTTAATGAATTTTGTTACATTTCTATGTACAAAAGCTCTCCCTTATATACCTGAGGTATATAAGTAATGTATATAAAGGGAATGGGGGTCGATAAAGCTAAATAAATTAACAGACCAATAAATATATAAGCGGAAGTGCCCTTAAAATCAATTTTCGCAGTTTCATAAAATTAATTTTGTTACATTTCCTTGTACATAAGGGCTCCCTTATATACCTGAAGTATATAAGTAATGTATATAAAGGGAATGGGGGTCGATAAAGCTAAATAAATTAACAGACCCATAAATATATAAGCGGAAGTGCCCTTAAAATCATACTTTAATGAATTTTGTTACATTTCTATGTACAAAAGCTCTCCCTTATATACCTGAGGTATATAAGTAATGTATATAAAGGGAATGGGGGTCGATAAAGCTAAATAAATTAACAGACCAATAAATATATAAGCGGAAGTGCCCTTAAAATCAATTTTCGCAGTTTCATAAAATTAATTTTGTTACATTTCCTTGTACATAAGGGCTCCCTTATATACCTGAAGTATATAAGTAATGTATATAAAGGGAATGGGGGTCGATAAAGCTAAATAAATTAACAGACCAATAAATATATAAGCGGAAGTGCCCTTAAAATCAATTTTCGCAGTTTCATAAAATTAATTTTGTTACATTTCCTTGTACATAAGGGCTCCCTTATATACCTGAAGTATATAAGTAATGTATATAAAGGGAATGGGGGTCGATAAAGCTAAATAAATTAACAGACCAATAAATATATAAGCGGAAGTGCCCTTAAAATCATACTTTAATGAATTTTGTTACATTTCTATGTACAAAAGCTTTCCCTTATATACCTGAGGTATATAAGTAATGTATATAAAGGGAATGGGGGTCGATAAAGCTAAATAAATTAACAGACCAATAAATATATAAGCGGAAGTGCCCTTAAAATCAATTTTCGCAGTTTCATAAAATTAATTTTGTTACATTTCCTTGTACATAAGGGCTCCCTTATATACCTGAAGTATATAAGTAATGTATATAAAGGGAATGGGGGTCGATAAAGCTAAATAAATTAACAGACCAATAAATATATAAGCGGAAGTGCCCTTAAAATCATACTTTAATGAATTTTGTTACATTTCTATGTACAAAAGCTCTCCCCTATATACCTGAGGTATATAAGTAATGTATATAAAGGGAATGGGGGTCGATAAAGCTAAATAAATTAACAGACCAATAAATATATAAGCGGAAGTGCCCTTAAAATCAATTTTCGCAGTTTCATAAAATTAATTTTGTTACATTTCCTTGTACATAAGTTCTCCCTTATATACCTGAAGTATATAAGTAATGTATATAAAGGGAATGGGGGTCGATAAAGCTAAATAAATTAACAGACCAATAAATATATAAGCGGAAGTGCCCTTAAAATCAATTTTCGCAGTTTCATAAAATTAATTTTGTTACATTTCCTTGTACATAAGGGCTCCCTTATATACCTGAAGTATATAAGTAATGTATATAAAGGGAATGGGGGTCGATAAAGCTAAATAAATTAACAGACCTATAAATATATAAGCGGAAGTGCCCTTAAAATCATACTTTAATGAATTTTGTTACATTTCTATGTACAAAAGCTCTCCCTTATATACCTGAGGTATATAAGTAATGTATATAAAGGGAATGGGGGTCGATAAAGCTAAATAAATTAACAGACCAATAAATATATAAGCGGAAGTGCCCTTAAAATCAATTTTCGCAGTTTCATAAAATTAATTTTGTTACATTTCCTTGTACATAAGGGCTCCCTTATATACCTGAAGTATATAAGTAATGTATATAAAGGGAATGGGGGTCGATAAAGCTAAATAAATTAACAGACCAATAAATATATAAGCGGAAGTGCCCTTAAAATCAATTTTCGCAGTTTCATAAAATTAATTTTGTTACATTTCCTTGTACATAAGGGCTCCCTTATATACCTGAAGTATATAAGTAATGTATATAAAGGGAATGGGGGTCGATAAAGCTAAATAAATTAACAGACCCATAAAAATATAAGCGGAAGTGCCCTTAAAATCATACTTTAATGAATTTTGTTACATTTCTATGTACAAAAGCTCTCCCTTATATACCTGAGGTATATAAGTAATGTATATAAAGGGAATGGGGGTCGATAAAGCTAAATAAATTAACAGACCAATAAATATATAAGCGGAAGTGCCCTTAAAATCATACTTTAATGAATTTTGTTACATTTCTATGTACAAAAGCTCTCCCTTATATACCTGAGGTATATAAGTAATGTATATAAAGGGAATGGGGGTCGATAAAGCTAAATAAATTAACAGACCCATAAATATATAAGCGGAAGTGCCCTTAAAATCATACTTTAATGAATTTTGTTACATTTCTATGTACAAAAGCTCTCCCTTATATACCTGAGGTATATAAGTAATGTATATAAAGGGAATGGGGGTCGATAAAGCTAAATAAATTAACAGACCAATAAATATATAAGCGGAAGTGCCCTTAAAATCAATTTTCGCAGTTTCATAAAATTAATTTTGTTACATTTCCTTGTACATAAGGGCTCCCTTATATACCTGAAGTATATAAGTAATGTATATAAAGGGAATGGGGGTCGATAAAGCTAAATAAATTAACAGACCCATAAATATATAAGCGGAAGTGCCCTTAAAATCATACTTTAATGAATTTTGTTACATTTCTATGTACAAAAGCTCTCCCTTATATACCTGAGGTATATAAGTAATGTATATAAAGGGAATGGGGGTCGATAAAGCTAAATAAATTAACAGACCAATAAATATATAAGCGGAAGTGCCCTTAAAATCAATTTTCGCAGTTTCATAAAATTAATTTTGTTACATTTCCTTGTACATAAGGGCTCCCTTATATACCTGAAGTATATAAGTAATGTATATAAAGGGAATGGGGGTCGATAAAGCTAAATAAATTAACAGACCAATAAATATATAAGCGGAAGTGCCCTTAAAATCAATTTTCGCAGTTTCATAAAATTAATTTTGTTACATTTCCTTGTACATAAGGGCTCCCTTATATACCTGAAGTATATAAGTAATGTATATAAAGGGAATGGGGGTCGATAAAGCTAAATAAATTAACAGACCAATAAATATATAAGCGGAAGTGCCCTTAAAATCATACTTTAATGAATTTTGTTACATTTCTATGTACAAAAGCTTTCCCTTATATACCTGAGGTATATAAGTAATGTATATAAAGGGAATGGGGGTCGATAAAGCTAAATAAATTAACAGACCAATAAATATATAAGCGGAAGTGCCCTTAAAATCAATTTTCGCAGTTTCATAAAATTAATTTTGTTACATTTCCTTGTACATAAGGGCTCCCTTATATACCTGAAGTATATAAGTAATGTATATAAAGGGAATGGGGGTCGATAAAGCTAAATAAATTAACAGACCAATAAATATATAAGCGGAAGTGCCCTTAAAATCATACTTTAATGAATTTTGTTACATTTCTATGTACAAAAGCTCTCCCTTATATACCTGAGGTATATAAGTAATGTATATAAAGGGAATGGGGGTCGATAAAGCTAAATAAATTAACAGACCCATAAATATATAAGCGGAAGTGCCCTTAAAATCATACTTTAATGAATTTTGTTACATTTCTATGTACAAAAGCTCTCCCTTATATACCTGAGGTATATAAGTAATGTATATAAAGGGAATGGGGGTCGATAAAGCTAAATAAATTAACAGACCCATAAATATATAAGCGGAAGTGCCCTTAAAATCATACTTTAATGAATTTTGTTACATTTCTATGTACAAAAGCTCTCCCTGATATACCTGAGGTATATAAGTAATGTATATAAAGGGAATGGGGGTCGATAAAGCTAAATAAATTAACAGACCAATAAATATATAAGCGGAAGTGCCCTTAAAATCATACTTTAATGAATTTTGTTACATTTCTATGTACAAAAGCTCTCCCTGATATACCTGAGGTATATAAGTAATGTATATAAAGGGAATGGGGGTCGATAAAGCTAAATAAATTAACAGACCAATAAATATATAAGCGGAAGTGCCCTTAAAATCAATTTTCGCAGTTTCATAAAATTAATTTTGTTACATTTCCTTGTACATAAGGGCTCCCTTATATACCTGAAGTATATAAGTAATGTATATAAAGGGAATGGGGGTCGATAAAGCTAAATAAATTAACAGACCCATAAATATATAAGCGGAAGTGCCCTTAAAATCATACTTTAATGAATTTTGTTACATTTCTATGTACAAAAGCTCTCCCTTATATACCTGAGGTATATAAGTAATGTATATAAAGGGAATGGGGGTCGATAAAGCTAAATAAATTAACAGACCAATAAATATATAAGCGGAAGTGCCCTTAAAATCAATTTTCGCAGTTTCATAAAATTAATTTTGTTACATTTCCTTGTACATAAGGGCTCCCTTATATACCTGAAGTATATAAGTAATGTATATAAAGGGAATGGGGGTCGATAAAGCTAAATAAATTAACAGACCAATAAATATATAAGCGGAAGTGCCCTTAAAATCATACTTTAATGAATTTTGTTACATTTCTATGTACAAAAGCTCTCCCTTATATACCTGAGGTATATAAGTAATGTATATAAAGGGAATGGGGGTCGATAAAGCTAAATAAATTAACAGATCAATAAATATATAAGCGGAAGTGCCCTTAAAATCAATTTTCGCAGTTTCATAAAATTAATTTTGTTACATTTCCTTGTACATAAGGGCTCCCTTATATACCTGAAGTATATAAGTAATGTATATAAAGGGAATGGGGGTCGATAAAGCTAAATAAATTAACAGACCAATAAATATATAAGCGGAAGTGCCCTTAAAATCATACTTTAATGAATTTTGTTACATTTCTATGTACAAAAGCTCTCCCTTATATACCTGAGGTATATAAGTAATGTATATAAAGGGAATGGGGGTCGATAAAGCTAAATAAATTAACAGACCAATAAATATATAAGCGGAAGTGCCCTTAAAATCATACTTTAATGAATTTTGTTACATTTCTATGTACAAAAGCTCTCCCCTATATACCTGAGGTATATAAGTAATGTATATAAAGGGAATGGGGGTCGATAAAGCTAAATAAATTAACAGACCATTAAATATATAAGCGGAAGTGCCCTTAAAATCAATTTTCGCAGTTTCATAAAATTAATTTTGTTACATTTCCTTGTACATAAGGGCTCCCTTATATACCTGAAGTATATAAGTAATGTATATAAAGGGAATGGGGGTCGATAAAGCTAAATAAATTAACAGACCAATAAATATATAAGCGGAAGTGCCCTTAAAATCAATTTTCGCAGTTTCATAAAATTAATTTTGTTACATTTCCTTGTACATAAGGGCTCCCTTATATACCTGAAGTATATAAGTAATGTATATAAAGGGAATGGGGGTCGATAAAGCTAAATAAATTAACAGACCCATAAATATATAAGCGGAAGTGCCCTTAAAATCATACTTTAATGAATTTTGTTACATTTCTATGTACAAAAGCTCTCCCTTATATACCTTAGGTATATAAGTAATGTATATAAAGGGAATGGGGGTCGATAAAGCTAAATAAATTAACAGACCAATAAATATATAAGCGGAAGTGCCCTTAAAATCAATTTTCGCAGTTTCATAAAATTAATTTTGTTACATTTCCTTGTACATAAGGGCTCCCTTATATACCTGAAGTATATAAGTAATGTATATAAAGGGAATGGGGGTCGATAAAGCTAAATAAATTAACAGACCAATAAATATATAAGCGGAAGTGCCCTTAAAATCATACTTTAATGAATTTTGTTACATTTCTATGTACAAAAGCTCTCCCTTATATACCTGAGGTATATAAGTAATGTATATAAAGGGAATGGGGGTCGATAAAGCTAAATAAATTAACAGACCAATAAATATATAAGCGGAAGTGCCCTTAAAATCATACTTTAATGAATTTTGTTACATTTCTATGTACAAAAGCTCTCCCTTATATACCTGAGGTATATAAGTAATGTATATAAAGGGAATGTGGGTCGATAAAGCTAAATAAATTAACAGACCAATAAATATATAAGCGGAAGTGCCCTTAAAATCATACTTTAATGAATTTTGTTACATTTCTATGTACAAAAGCTCTCCCTTATATACCTGAGGTATATAAGTAATGTATATAAAGGGAATGGGGGTCGATAAAGCTAAATAAATTAACAGACCAATAAATATATAAGCGGAAGTGCCCTTAAAATCATACTTTAATGAATTTTGTTACATTTCTATGTACAAAAGCTCTCCCTTATATACCTGAGGTATATAAGTAATGTATATAAAGGGAATGGGGGTCGATAAAGCTAAATAAATTAACAGACCAATAAATATATAAGCGGAAGTGCCCTTAAAATCATACTTTAATGAATTTTGTTACATTTCTATGTACAAAAGCTCTCCCTTATATACCTGAGGTATATAAGTAATGTATATAAAGGGAATGGGGGTCGATAAAGCTAAATAAATTAACAGACCAATAAATATATAAGCGGAAGTGCCCTTAAAATCATACTTTAATGAATTTTGTTACATTTCTATGTACAAAAGCTCTCCCTTATATACCTGAGGTATATAAGTAATGTATATAAAGGGAATGGGGGTCGATAAAGCTAAATAAATTAACAGACCAATAAATATATAAGCGGAAGTGCCCTTAAAATCATACTTTAATGAATTTTGTTACATTTCTATGTACAAAAGCTCTCCCTTATATACCTGAGGTATATAAGTAATGTATATAAAGGGAATGGGGGTCGATAAAGCTAAATAAATTAACAGACCAATAAATATATAAGCGGAAGTGCCCTTAAAAACATACTTTAATGAATTTTGTTACATTTCTATGTACAAAAGCTCTCCCTTATATACCTGAGGTATATAAGTAATGTATATAAAGGGAATGGGGGTCGATAAAGCTAAATAAATTAACAGACCAATAAATATATAAGCGGAAGTGCCCTTAAAATCATACTTTAATGAATTTTGTTACATTTCTATGTACAAAAGCTCTCCCTTATATACCTGAGGTATATAAGTAATGTATATAAAGGGAATGGGGGTCGATAAAGCTAAATAAATTAACAGACCAATAAATATATAAGCGGAAGTGCCCTTAAAATCATACTTTAATGAATTTTGTTACATTTCTATGTACAAAAGCTCTCCCTTATATACCTGAGGTATATAAGTAATGTATATAAAGGGAATGGGGGTCGATAAAGCTAAATAAATTAACAGACCAATAAATATATAAGCGGAAGTGCCCTTAAAATCATACTTTAATGAATTTTGTTACATTTCTATGTACAAAAGCTCTCCCTTATATACCTGAGGTATATAAGTAATGTATATAAAGGGAATGGGGGTCGATAAAGCTAAATAAATTAACAGACCAATAAATATATAAGCGGAAGTGCCCTTAAAATCATACTTTAATGAATTTTGTTACATTTCTATGTACAAAAGCTCTCCCTTATATACCTGAGGTATATAAGTAATGTATATAAAGGGAATGGGGGTCGATAAAGCTAAATAAATTAACAGACCAATAAATATATAAGCGGAAGTGCCCTTAAAATCATACTTTAATGAATTTTGTTACATTTCTATGTACAAAAGCTCTCCCTTATATACCTGAGGTATATAAGTAATGTATATAAAGAGAATGGGGGTCGATAAAGCTAAATAAATTAACAGACCAATAAATATATAAGCGGAAGTGCCCTTAAAATCATACTTTAATGAATTTTGTTACATTTCTATGTACAAAAGCTCTCCCTTATATACCTGAGGTATATAAGTAATGTATATAAAGGGAATGGGGGTCGATAAAGCTAAATAAATTAACAGACCAATAAATATATAAGCGGAAGTGCCCTTAAAATCATACTTAATGAATTTTGTTACATTTCTATGTACAAAAGCTCTCCCTTATATACCTGAGGTATATAAGTAATGTATATAAAGGGAATGGGGGTCGATAAAGCTAAATGAATTAACAGACCAATAAATATATAAGCGGAAGTGCCCTTAAAATCATACTTTAATGAATTTTGTTACATTTCTATGTACAAAAGCTCTCCCTTATATACCTGAGGTATATAAGTAATGTATATAAAGGGAATGTGGGTCGATAAAGCTAAATAAATTAACAGACCAATAAATATATAAGCGGAAGTGCCCTTAAAATCATACTTTAATGAATTTTGTTACATTTCTATGTACAAAAGCTCTCCCTTATATACCTGAGGTATATAAGTAATGTATATAAAGGGAATGGGGGTCGATAAAGCTAAATAAATTAACAGACCAATAAATATATAAGCGGAAGTGCCCTTAAAATCATACTTTAATGAATTTTGTTACATTTCTATGTACAAAAGCTCTCCCTTATATACCTGAGGTATATAAGTAATGTATATAAAGGGAATGGGGGTCGATAAAGCTAAATAAATTAACAGACCAATAAATATATAAGCGGAAGTGCCCTTAAAATCATACTTTAATGAATTTTGTTACATTTCTATGTACAAAAGCTCTCCCTTATATACCTGAGGTATATAAGTAATGTATATAAAGGGAATGGGGGTCGATAAAGCTAAATAAATTAACAGACCAATAAATATATAAGCGGAAGTGCCCTTAAAATCATACTTTAATGAATTTTGTTACATTTCTATGTACAAAAGCTCTCCCTTATATACCTGAGGTATATAGTCAGTCGTCAAGTGTCAGTTGTCGAGAGTGTCCAAGTGTCAGTTTCTGTGTTGTGATTTTTATTTTCTTGTTTCTAATTTATTTTAATTGTAGTCAATTAGTGTCTAAATTATTTGTTTTATGATCACTAATCATTTTTTAAATTGGGTTTTATATTTTTTTATTTATCTATCTATTTTTCTGTGCTAGTGGTTTCTTGTGCTATTCATGTGCTTTTTGTGAAGTTTCTTCATGTCAATTTTCCTCCACCAGTAACAAGGTTGGTAACCACTTTTCCCGTGCTGCTTGGCGGTGAATTTGTTTCTTTTACAATATATTTATTATACTTTTTGTTCAAAATTGATTTTATATCTATGATATATTATTATTTCCCAGTTTTGGAATAAGTTCATAACCTCATTTTTGTTCTTTCAAATTATTCCCCAAATTTTTGTTTTAAATATTCCCCTGAGGTTATGCAACGTTTTTAAACCCTTAATCTGATTCTCAAACTGGAAAAAAGCTTTACTATCAGTTTTGGCGATTTTGTTTTCGGAGTTCTGTCGGAACTTATTTTGAAGTTATTTTTATTTATTTTTCTCCCTCTCTCATGGCGGGTCAGCAGTGTTGCAAACTGTGCTCTTCGGAAATCGTTCGAAATGGGATTTCCTGTGATGGTGTATGTGGGGGCGTTTTTCACCCTGCCTGCCTCAACGCTCGAGCCAGTGGCAAATCTTCGGCCCCTAGAGGGTCCACTTGTAACGAATGCTCTGACATTCAACCCTGCCACGTCCTAAGATTAATGAAAGACATCTCGGACGTCTTCCTCGATGGTCACGAGAAAGTCATGGGTCGTCTCAATTCTTTCCCTGGCAATATCTCTCATTTTGAGATGTTAGCCGATGACGTCCAATCGATCAACGTCCGGCTCGACGCGTTGTCCGACACCCTTGCCTCTGTTGCGGCAAACTCGGGTTCTCTGTTGAACAAATTCCACGAAATCTCTTCCCGAGTTGCAACGGTCTTCGATTCTATCGATGACATACATTCGGCAATCCACAATCCAGTCGCCACCTCGTCCAGCACTGTCAACTCCTTAGCTTCTCTTCATCCTATATTGGATGACATTAAAAGGAGTACGAGGCGTGTTCGGACTGATATTGAATCGCTGTCAACAGCAGTGGTTCAAAATCACAATGCCCTGAATTCTCTATCCATTAAATTTGAAAGCGTCTATGATAGAACTAGCTCTCCCCCAGTGGTGGCAGTATCGGCTAGTGCCGTACAGGTAGGAAAGCAGCTTCTTTCTGCGCCCTGCTCCACTGCTGTTTCTCTTGTGGAAAATGATACTGATACTCATAACTTCACAACCTTGAACGACCCGGCCATAATATCTGAAGAGGGCCCCTCGGTGGAGGTTGCCTCTAGGCAGGCTCCTGACCACCCGAAAACCCGTTGCAAGCATCGTAAACGCAGATGCAGTCGTAAAGCCACCACTGCTGTCACTGCGAACACCTCTACTAGCTCGCCTATCCCCGCCCTCCCACTCCCAATGGGCTCAACCCATATCTCAGAACCGGATGCAGCATCAACCTCTTCTGTTAGAGTCACCGGACCCTTGGGCACTGTGAATACTGAAGCTTCAGTAACTGGCGCCGATCTGATAACGGTACCTAGACCACGTAATATTTTCATCTCGCGTTTCTCGCCTGAAACTACGTCCGAAGCAATTAAAGAATACCTAAGGAGAAATGCTGTTGACCCTGCGTTAGTCCCTTGCAGGAAGATCAGCAATGCTTCCAAGCCGGTTGCGTCTTTTGTTCTGACTGCACCGCCCAATATCGCTGAACAGCTTCTAGACCCCACGTTCTGGCCGCCTGGTGCCTTTTCAAAGAGTTTTGTTCCCCGCACACGTGTGCATCGTACTCCTGACACTAGACAGGTTCCAAAAAACTTAAGACGCTTTCCCTCTATTACCAAAACGTGAGGGGTATGAGATCCAAAACCCACGATGTGTTTCTGTCAACTTCGGCCAGTGATTTCGATATAATCGCTTTTACAGAAACATGGTTACACAGTGGGATTCTTAATGCCGAACTTTTCGATACCTCCTTCCAAGTTTTTCGGAGGGACAGATACATTGACTCGGAGGCTCGTGGAGGAGGTGTACTACTTGCCTGTAGTAACCTTCTCAATTGTTGCTTAATAACGCTTCCTAGTTTTTCCAATTCTTTGGACATTGAGCTCCTCGCTCTTAAAGTCTCACTTGTCCATAAGAACTTATTTTTAATTTGCTGTTACATCCCACCAGGTATGTTCAGCACTCTTGACGATAGAGGTCAAAACCTCTATGATATTCTAATATCTTGCATTAATCATATCCAGGATATGATGGACTCTAAAGACGAACTCCTACTTTTAGGAGATTTTAACTTACCCAATGTTCAATGGGTATCTTCCGATGAGGACGATAACTACCTACCTGAAAACATCCTTAATGATAGGGAATCCGACTTTCTGAATTCCTTATTCTCATGCGGTTTGAACCAAATGAGCGGTGTGAATAATATTTTAGGCAGGTGGTTAGATCTTATATTCTTTTCCGACTCAGACAACATGTATGTTGAGCCTAGCTCAATTGTCTTGTCGCCTGTTGATAATTATCATCCTCCTCTCTTACTCAGCTATTGCTTTGCCTTTAACAATAAGCTAATCCCAGAGGAGTCAACCTTTACTTTTAACTTTAAAAAGGCCAATCTTGAAGTACTGTCATCCAAGCTCACTTCGATCGATTTCAATAGATTGCTTTCCTCTAATGAATTGGATGACGACGTAACAAGTTTTTACTCCGTCCTGTATGAAACCTTCGCATCATGTGTACCTATTGAGCCTCTAAAATTGACCAGATCATCCCCACCCTGGTATAATAATGAGTTGAGACACACCAAAAACCAGAAGAATAAACTCTGGAAAACCTACCTGAAGAGAAAAGACACTGCGAGTTTTTATGCATTTCTTAATTGCTATGACCAATTCCATGCTCACTCCGAGGCTCTCTATAAGGAGTACCTTAGGAACATGGAAGGTAAACTGTATGGTGATCCCAGAGCATTCTTTCAATTTATCAACTCTAAGAAAAAAGTTGATAATTACCCGAACACCATGCAATACGAGAATTCTGTTAGTTCTAATACATCCGAGATTTGCGATAGGTTCGCATCGTTCTTCCTCAAATCTTTCTCGTCTCCTGTCTTCCAACCTCATGAAGATAATTTTCGACACATCAACGCAATACAAACGGCTCAAAACTTATCTCTGTCTATAACCAGGGAAGATATCTCGAAACATATAAATGATCTTCCACAAGATTTTTCGTCCGGCCCTGATGGTGTCCCTCCTGCTGTTCTAAAATCCTGTGCAGGGGCCCTACTGTCTCCTATCCTATGTTTATTTCAGAAATCCCTCAATACAGGGCGCTTCCCAACCTTATGGAAGAACTCTTTTATAATCCCTGTTCATAAAAAGGGTTGTAAGAACGAAATATCTAATTATAGACCGATTGCGAAGTTATCATGTATACCAAAACTTTTCGAATCCATTATTTATTCTGCTATTGCCCCTATCTGCAAGAGACTTATCTCAACTAACCAACATGGCTTTCTTGCAGCTCGTTCCACTACTACTAATTTACTAGAGTTCTCTTCTTACACTGTTCGAGGCTTTGTCACTGGCTGTCAAACTGACTGTGTTTATACAGACTTCAGTAAAGCTTTCGACATGCTCTCTCACTCTATTATAGTTCTAAAACTAAAAAAATTAGGCTTTCCGCATGCCCTGGTTATGTGGTTCCAGTCGTACTTAGCCGACAGAACCTACCAGGTTCTATTCCGCGGAGCCAAATCTAAAAACATCGAGGCGTCCTCTGGTGTCCCGCAAGGAAGTCATCTTGGTCCTCTTCTTTTTATTTTATCAATCGATGACATTGTTACCCTGCTGAGGCACTGTAAAATCCTTATTTATGCCGATGACATCAAACTGTACCGCCACATAAGGAGTATCGAGGATTGCAAACTTCTGCAAGCAGACCTAAACACCTTCTATACTTGGTGTTCCAACAACAACCTGGTCCTTAACATTAGTAAATGTGAGGTCATGACTTTTTGTAGAAAACGTGGCGTTATAACTTACGACTATACTTTTCTCGATAACAAGATCTCCCGCACTAACTCTGTTATCGATCTTGGGGTTAGGTTAGAAAGTAAGTTGGATTTCTCCACCCACATCAATTATATCTCTTCCAAGGGCAATTCAGTCCTGGGATTTATAAAAAGATGGTCCAAGGAATTCAACAACCCCCTTATCACAAAGCACTTGTACATATCTTTAGTTAGGCCTTTACTTGAATACGCCTCCCAGGTATGGTCTCCTTACTACTCCTCCCATGTCGATAAAATCGAATCGGTTCAAAGGAAGTTCGTCCGTTTTGCACTCAGTCACCTCCCGTGGGATGACCCACTTATTCTTCCGCCTTATGTGAACAGACTTAAATTGCTCAACTTGAGCTCTCTCCATAAGCGTCGCGAGGTCGCTGACGTTATATTCGTTCATCGTTTGTTGAATGACAAAGTTGATTCAGGCTTCCTACGAACCCGTACTTCATTTAGAGTGAACAACTACGACCTGAGAGGTCCAAATCTCTTGTACATTAATTCCTCTAATACCAATTATGGGATGTACGAACCAGTTAACCGCATGCTTATAAATGTTAACAAAAATGCGAGTGTTTTTAGCATGCAAACTAGCGAAGATGTCCTTAAAAGGACTCTTTTTAATGTGGCGTGACTCCTTGGGTGTCCCACGTTTTCATTGTCTTTGCACGCTTCTCTGTTTGATGTTTTGTGCTCTTAAATGTTGCATTGTTTTTTGTTTTGTGTTTGCATGTCTTAGCCGAGCCACTGTGCAGTGGTAAATGTGACCGCGTTTGTGTACAAGGACCGGACCGGCTCGGTACAGGAGTGCCGGGGAAGGTTGAGAAGGAACCCGCATTTTCGGTCGCATGCTCGTTTTGCGGTGTTTTTTCTTCTTATACCTTTTTTGGTGCTTTCGGCCGGATTCGGTCCCTGCACATAAGCGTGGCCCGTTTCTCAGCCCAGCTGAGAAGTGTACTTCTGAGCTAGAAGATTAACTCGATAACAAAATCGAATAAAAATAAGTAATGTATATAAAGGGAATGGGGGTCGATAAAGCTAAATAAATTAACAGACCAATAAATATATAAGCGGAAGTGCCCTTAAAATCATACTTTAATGAATTTTGTTACATTTCTATGTACAAAAGCTCTCCCTTATATACCTGAGGTATATAAGTAATGTATATAAAGGGAATGGGGGTCGATAAAGCTAAATAAATTAACAGACCAATAAATATATAAGCGGAAGTGCCCTTAAAATCATACTTTAATGAATTTTGTTACATTTCTATGTACAAAAGCTCTCCCTTATATACCTGAGGTATATAAGTAATGTATATAAAGGGAATGGGGGTCGATAAAGCTAAATAAATTAACAGACCAATAAATATATAAGCGGAAGTGCCCTTAAAATCATACTTTAATGAATTTTGTTACATTTCTATGTACAAAAGCTCTCCCTTATATACCTGAGGTATATAAGTAATGTATATAAAGGGAATGGGGGTCGATAAAGCTAAATAAATTAACAGACCAATAAATATATAAGCGGAAGTGCCCTTAAAATCATACTTTAATGAATTTTGTTACATTTCTATGTACAAAAGCTCTCCCTTATATACCTGAGGTATATAAGTAATGTATATAAAGGGAATGGGGGTCGATAAAGCTAAATAAATTAACAGACCAATAAATATATAAGCGGAAGTGCCCTTAAAATCATACTTTAATGAATTTTGTTACATTTCTATGTACAAAAGCTCTCCCTTATATACCTGAGGTATATAAGTAATGTATATAAAGGGAATGGGGGTCGATAAAGCTAAATAAATTAACAGACCAATAAATATATAAGCGGAAGTGCCCTTAAAATCATACTTTAATGAATTTTGTTACATTTCTATGTACAAAAGCTCTCCCTGATATACCTGAGGTATATAAGTAATGTATATAAAGGGAATGGGGGTCGATAAAGCTAAATAAATTAACAGACCAATAAATATATAAGCGGAAGTGCCCTTAAAATCATACTTTAATGAATTTTGTTACATTTCTATGTACAAAAGCTCTCCCTTATATACCTGAGGTATATAAGTAATGTATATAAAGGGAATGGGGGTCGATAAAGCTAAATAAATTAACAGACCAATAAATATATAAGCGGAAGTGCCCTTAAAATCATACTTTAATGAATTTTGTTACATTTCTATGTACAAAAGCTCTCCCTTATATACCTGAGGTATATAAGTAATGTATATAAAGGGAATGGGGGTCGATAAAGCTAAATAAATTAACAGACCAATAAATATATAAGCGGAAGTGCCCTTAAAATCATACTTTAATGAATTTTGTTACATTTCTATGTACAAAAGCTCTCCCTTATATACCTGAGGTATATAAGTAATGTATATAAAGGGAATGGGGGTCGATAAAGCTAAATAAATTAACAGACCAATAAATATATAAGCGGAAGTGCCCTTAAAATCATACTTTAATGAATTTTGTTACATTTCTATGTACAAAAGCTCTCCCTTATATACCTGAGGTATATAAGTAATGTATATAAAGGGAATGGGGGTCGATAAAGCTAAATAAATTAACAGACCAATAAATATATAAGCGGAAGTGCCCTTAAAATCATACTTTAATGAATTTTGTTACATTTCTATGTACAAAAGCTCTCCCTTATATACCTGAGGTATATAAGTAATGTATATAAAGGGAATGGGGGTCGATAAAGCTAAATAAATTAACAGACCAATAAATATATAAGCGGAAGTGCCCTTAAAATCATACTTTAATGAATTTTGTTACATTTCTATGTACAAAAGCTCTCCCTTATATACCTGAGGTATATAAGTAATGTATATAAAGGGAATGGGGGTCGATAAAGCTAAATAAATTAACAGACCAATAAATATATAAGCGGAAGTGCCCTTAAAATCATACTTTAATGAATTTTGTTACATTTCTATGTACAAAAGCTCTCCCTTATATACCTGAGGTATATAAGTAATGTATATAAAGGGAATGGGGGTCGATAAAGCTAAATAAATTAACAGACCAATAAATATATAAGCGGAAGTGCCCTTAAAATCATACTTTAATGAATTTTGTTACATTTCTATGTACAAAAGCTCTCCCTTATATACCTGAGGTATATAAGTAATGTATATAAAGGGAATGGGGGTCGATAAAGCTAAATAAATTAACAGACCAATAAATATATAAGCGGAAGTGCCCTTAAAATCATACTTTAATGAATTTTGTTACATTTCTATGTACAAAAGCTCTCCCTTATATACCTGAGGTATATAAGTAATGTATATAAAGGGAATGGGGGTCGATAAAGCTAAATAAATTAACAGACCAATAAATATATAAGCGGAAGTGCCCTTAAAATCATACTTTAATGAATTTTGTTACATTTCTATGTACAAAAGCTCTCCCTTATATACCTGAGGTATATAAGTAATGTATATAAAGGGAATGGGGGTCGATAAAGCTAAATAAATTAACAGACCAATAAATATATAAGCGGAAGTGCCCTTAAAATCATACTTTAATGAATTTTGTTACATTTCTATGTACAAAAGCTCTCCCTTATATACCTGAGGTATATAAGTAATGTATATAAAGGGAATGGGGGTCGATAAAGCTAAATAAATTAACAGACCAATAAATATATAAGCGGAAGTGCCCTTAAAATCATACTTTAATGAATTTTGTTACATTTCTATGTACAAAAGCTCTCCCTTATATACCTGAGGTATATAAGTAATGTATATAAAGGGAATGGGGGTCGATAAAGCTAAATAAATTAACAGACCAATAAATATATAAGCGGAAGTGCCCTTAAAATCATACTTTAATGAATTTTGTTACATTTCTATGTACAAAAGCTCTCCCTTATATACCTGAGGTATATAAGTAATGTATATAAAGGGAATGGGGGTCGATAAAGCTAAATAAATTAACAGACCAATAAATATATAAGCGGAAGTGCCCTTAAAATCATACTTTAATGAATTTTGTTACATTTCTATGTACAAAAGCTCTCCCTTATATACCTGAGGTATATAAGTAATGTATATAAAGGGAATGGGGGTCGATAAAGCTAAATAAATTAACAGACCAATAAATATATAAGCGGAAGTGCCCTTAAAATCATACTTTAATGAATTTTGTTACATTTCTATGTACAAAAGCTCTCCCTTATATACCTGAGGTATATAAGTAATGTATATAAAGGGAATGGGGGTCGATAAAGCTAAATAAATTAACAGACCAATAAATATATAAGCGGAAGTGCCCTTAAAATCATACTTTAATGAATTTTGTTACATTTCTATGTACAAAAGCTCTCCCTTATATACCTGAGGTATATAAGTAATGTATATAAAGGGAATGGGGGTCGATAAAGCTAAATAAATTAACAGACCAATAAATATATAAGCGGAAGTGCCCTTAAAATCATACTTTAATGAATTTTGTTACATTTCTATGTACAAAAGCTCTCCCTTATATACCTGAGGTATATAAGTAATGTATATAAAGGGAATGGGGGTCGATAAAGCTAAATAAATTAACAGACCAATAAATATATAAGCGGAAGTGCCCTTAAAATCATACTTTAATGAATTTTGTTACATTTCTATGTACAAAAGCTCTCCCTTATATACCTGAGGTATATAAGTAATGTATATAAAGGGAATGGGGGTCGATAAAGCTAAATAAATTAACAGACCAATAAATATATAAGCGGAAGTGCCCTTAAAATCATACTTTAATGAATTTTGTTACATTTCTATGTACAAAAGCTCTCCCTTATATACCTGAGGTATATAAGTAATGTATATAAAGGGAATGGGGGTCGATAAAGCTAAATAAATTAACAGACCAATAAATATATAAGCGGAAGTGCCCTTAAAATCATACTTTAATGAATTTTGTTACATTTCTATGTACAAAAGCTCTCCCTTATATACCTGAGGTATATAAGTAATGTATATAAAGGGAATGGGGGTCGATAAAGCTAAATAAATTAACAGACCAATAAATATATAAGCGGAAGTGCCCTTAAAATCATACTTTAATGAATTTTGTTACATTTCTATGTACAAAAGCTCTCCCTTATATACCTGAGGTATATAAGTAATGTATATAAAGGGAATGGGGGTCGATAAAGCTAAATAAATTAACAGACCAATAAATATATAAGCGGAAGTGCCCTTAAAATCATACTTTAATGAATTTTGTTACATTTCTATGTACAAAAGCTCTCCCTTATATACCTGAGGTATATAAGTAATGTATATAAAGGGAATGGGGGTCGATAAAGCTAAATAAATTAACAGACCAATAAATATATAAGCGGAAGTGCCCTTAAAATCATACTTTAATGAATTTTGTTACATTTCTATGTACAAAAGCTCTCCCTTATATACCTGAGGTATATAAGTAATGTATATAAAGGGAATGGGGGTCGATAAAGCTAAATAAATTAACAGACCAATAAATATATAAGCGGAAGTGCCCTTAAAATCATACTTTAATGAATTTTGTTACATTTCTATGTACAAAAGCTCTCCCTTATATACCTGAGGTATATAAGTAATGTATATAAAGGGAATGGGGGTCGATAAAGCTAAATAAATTAACAGACCAATAAATATATAAGCGGAAGTGCCCTTAAAATCATACTTTAATGAATTTTGTTACATTTCTATGTACAAAAGCTCTCCCTTATATACCTGAGGTATATAAGTAATGTATATAAAGGGAATGGGGGTCGATAAAGCTAAATAAATTAACAGACCAATAAATATATAAGCGGAAGTGCCCTTAAAATCATACTTTAATGAATTTTGTTACATTTCTATGTACAAAAGCTCTCCCTTATATACCTGAGGTATATAAGTAATGTATATAAAGGGAATGGGGGTCGATAAAGCTAAATAAATTAACAGACCAATAAATATATAAGCGGAAGTGCCCTTAAAATCATACTTTAATGAATTTTGTTACATTTCTATGTACAAAAGCTCTCCCTTATATACCTGAGGTATATAAGTAATGTATATAAAGGGAATGGGGGTCGATAAAGCTAAATAAATTAACAGACCAATAAATATATAAGCGGAAGTGCCCTTAAAATCATACTTTAATGAATTTTGTTACATTTCTATGTACAAAAGCTCTCCCTTATATACCTGAGGTATATAAGTAATGTATATAAAGGGAATGGGGGTCGATAAAGCTAAATAAATTAACAGACCAATAAATATATAAGCGGAAGTGCCCTTAAAATCATACTTTAATGAATTTTGTTACATTTCTATGTACAAAAGCTCTCCCTTATATACCTGAGGTATATAAGTAATGTATATAAAGGGAATGGGGGTCGATAAAGCTAAATAAATTAACAGACCAATAAATATATAAGCGGAAGTGCCCTTAAAATCATACTTTAATGAATTTTGTTACATTTCTATGTACAAAAGCTCTCCCTTATATACCTGAGGTATATAAGTAATGTATATAAAGGGAATGGGGGTCGATAAAGCTAAATAAATTAACAGACCAATAAATATATAAGCGGAAGTGCCCTTAAAATCATACTTTAATGAATTTTGTTACATTTCTATGTACAAAAGCTCTCCCTTATATACCTGAGGTATATAAGTAATGTATATAAAGGGAATGGGGGTCGATAAAGCTAAATAAATTAACAGACCAATAAATATATAAGCGGAAGTGCCCTTAAAATCATACTTTAATGAATTTTGTTACATTTCTATGTACAAAAGCTCTCCCTTATATACCTGAGGTATATAAGTAATGTATATAAAGGGAATGGGGGTCGATAAAGCTAAATAAATTAACAGACCAATAAATATATAAGCGGAAGTGCCCTTAAAATCATACTTTAATGAATTTTGTTACATTTCTATGTACAAAAGCTCTCCCTTATATACCTGAGGTATATAAGTAATGTATATAAAGGGAATGGGGGTCGATAAAGCTAAATAAATTAACAGACCAATAAATATATAAGCGGAAGTGCCCTTAAAATCATACTTTAATGAATTTTGTTACATTTCTATGTACAAAAGCTCTCCCTTATATACCTGAGGTATATAAGTAATGTATATAAAGGGAATGGGGGTCGATAAAGCTAAATAAATTAACAGACCAATAAATATATAAGCGGAAGTGCCCTTAAAATCATACTTTAATGAATTTTGTTACATTTCTATGTACAAAAGCTCTCCCTTATATACCTGAGGTATATAAGTAATGTATATAAAGGGAATGGGGGTCGATAAAGCTAAATAAATTAACAGACCAATAAATATATAAGCGGAAGTGCCCTTAAAATCATACTTTAATGAATTTTGTTACATTTCTATGTACAAAAGCTCTCCCTTATATACCTGAGGTATATAAGTAATGTATATAAAGGGAATGGGGGTCGATAAAGCTAAATAAATTAACAGACCAATAAATATATAAGCGGAAGTGCCCTTAAAATCATACTTTAATGAATTTTGTTACATTTCTATGTACAAAAGCTCTCCCTTATATACCTGAGGTATATAAGTAATGTATATAAAGGGAATGGGGGTCGATAAAGCTAAATAAATTAACAGACCAATAAATATATAAGCGGAAGTGCCCTTAAAATCATACTTTAATGAATTTTGTTACATTTCTATGTACAAAAGCTCTCCCTTATATACCTGAGGTATATAAGTAATGTATATAAAGGGAATGGGGGTCGATAAAGCTAAATAAATTAACAGACCAATAAATATATAAGCGGAAGTGCCCTTAAAATCATACTTTAATGAATTTTGTTACATTTCTATGTACAAAAGCTCTCCCTTATATACCTGAGGTATATAAGTAATGTATATAAAGGGAATGGGGGTCGATAAAGCTAAATAAATTAACAGACCAATAAATATATAAGCGGAAGTGCCCTTAAAATCATACTTTAATGAATTTTGTTACATTTCTATGTACAAAAGCTCTCCCTTATATACCTGAGGTATATAAGTAATGTATATAAAGGGAATGGGGGTCGATAAAGCTAAATAAATTAACAGACCAATAAATATATAAGCGGAAGTGCCCTTAAAATCATACTTTAATGAATTTTGTTACATTTCTATGTACAAAAGCTCTCCCTTATATACCTGAGGTATATAAGTAATGTATATAAAGGGAATGGGGGTCGATAAAGCTAAATAAATTAACAGACCAATAAATATATAAGCGGAAGTGCCCTTAAAATCATACTTTAATGAATTTTGTTACATTTCTATGTACAAAAGCTCTCCCTTATATACCTGAGGTATATAAGTAATGTATATAAAGGGAATGGGGGTCGATAAAGCTAAATAAATTAACAGACCAATAAATATATAAGCGGAAGTGCCCTTAAAATCATACTTTAATGAATTTTGTTACATTTCTATGTACAAAAGCTCTCCCTTATATACCTGAGGTATATAAGTAATGTATATAAAGGGAATGGGGGTCGATAAAGCTAAATAAATTAACAGACCAATAAATATATAAGCGGAAGTGCCCTTAAAATCATACTTTAATGAATTTTGTTACATTTCTATGTACAAAAGCTCTCCCTTATATACCTGAGGTATATAAGTAATGTATATAAAGGGAATGGGGGTCGATAAAGCTAAATAAATTAACAGACCAATAAATATATAAGCGGAAGTGCCCTTAAAATCATACTTTAATGAATTTTGTTACATTTCTATGTACAAAAGCTCTCCCTTATATACCTGAGGTATATAAGTAATGTATATAAAGGGAATGGGGGTCGATAAAGCTAAATAAATTAACAGACCAATAAATATATAAGCGGAAGTGCCCTTAAAATCATACTTTAATGAATTTTGTTACATTTCTATGTACAAAAGCTCTCCCTTATATACCTGAGGTATATAAGTAATGTATATAAAGGGAATGGGGGTCGATAAAGCTAAATAAATTAACAGACCAATAAATATATAAGCGGAAGTGCCCTTAAAATCATACTTTAATGAATTTTGTTACATTTCTATGTACAAAAGCTCTCCCTTATATACCTGAGGTATATAAGTAATGTATATAAAGGGAATGGGGGTCGATAAAGCTAAATAAATTAACAGACCAATAAATATATAAGCGGAAGTGCCCTTAAAATCATACTTTAATGAATTTTGTTACATTTCTATGTACAAAAGCTCTCCCTTATATACCTGAGGTATACAAGTAATGTATATAAAGGGAATGGGGGTCGATAAAGCTAAATAAATTAACAGACCAATAAATATATAAGCGGAAGTGCCCTTAAAATCATACTTTAATGAATTTTGTTACATTTCTATGTACAAAAGCTCTCCCTTATATACCTGAGGTATATAAGTAATGTATATAAAGGGAATGGGGGTCGATAAAGCTAAATAAATTAACAGACCAATAAATATATAAGCGGAAGTGCCCTTAAAATCATACTTTAATGAATTTTGTTACATTTCTATGTACAAAAGCTCTCCCTTATATACCTGAGGTATATAAGTAATGTATATAAAGGGAATGGGGGTCGATAAAGCTAAATAAATTAACAGACCAATAAATATATAAGCGGAAGTGCCCTTAAAATCATACTTTAATGAATTTTGTTACATTTCTATGTACAAAAGCTCTCCCTTATATACCTGAGGTATATAAGTAATGTACATAAAGGGAATGGGGGTCGATAAAGCTAAATAAATTAACAGACCAATAAATATATAAGCGGAAGTGCCCTTAAAATCATACTTTAATGAATTTTGTTACATTTCTATGTACAAAAGCTCTCCCTTATATACCTGAGGTATATAAGTAATGTATATAAAGGGAATGGGGGTCGATAAAGCTAAATAAATTAACAGACCAATAAATATATAAGCGGAAGTGCCCTTAAAATCATACTTTAATGAATTTTGTTACATTTCTATGTACAAAAGCTCTCCCTTATATACCTGAGGTATATAAGTAATGTATATAAAGGGAATGGGGGTCGATAAAGCTAAATAAATTAACAGACCAATAAATATATAAACGGAAGTGCCCTTAAAATCATACTTTAATGAATTTTGTTACATTTCTATGTACAAAAGCTCTCCCTTATATACCTGAGGTATATAAGTAATGTATATAAAGGGAATGGGGGTCGATAAAGCTAAATAAATTAACAGACCAATAAATATATAAGCGGAAGTGCCCTTAAAATCAATTTTCGCAGTTTCATAAAATTAATTTTGTTACATTTCCTTGTACATAAGGGCTCCCTTATATACCTGAAGTATATAAGTAATGTATATAAAGGGAATGGGGGTCGATAAAGCTAAATAAATTAACAGACCAATAAATATATAAGCGGAAGTGCCCTTAAAATCAATTTTCGCAGTTTCATAAAATTAATTTTGTTACATTTCCTTGTACATAAGGGCTCCCTTATATACCTGAAGTATATAAGTAATGTATATAAAGGGAATGGGGGTCGATAAAGCTAAATAAATTAACAGACCAATAAATATATACGCGGAAGTGCCCTTAAAATCAATTTTCGCACTTTCATAAAATTAATTTTGTTACATTTCCTTGTACATAAGGGCTCCCTTATATACCTGAAGATATATAAGTAATGTATATAAAGGGAATGGGGGTCGATAAAGCTAAATAAATTAACAGACCAATAAATATATAAGCGGAAGTGCCCTTAAAATCATACTTTAATGAATTTTGTTACATTTCTATGTACAAAAGCTCTCCCTTATATACCTGAGGTATATAAGTAATGTATATAAAGGGAATGGGGGTCGATAAAGCTAAATAAATTAACAGACCAATAAATATATAAGCGGAAGTGCCCTTAAAATCATACTTTAATGAATTTTGTTACATTTCTATGTACAAAAGCTCTCCCTTATATACCTGAGGTATATAAGTAATGTATATAAAGGGAATGGGGGTCGATAAAGCTAAATAAATTAACAGACCAATAAATATATAAACGGAAGTGCCCTTAAAATCATACTTTAATGAATTTTGTTACATTTCTATGTACAAAAGCTCTCCCTTATATACCTGAGGTATATAAGTAATGTATATAAAGGGAATGGGGGTCGATAAAGCTAAATAAATTAACAGACCAATAAATATATAAGCGGAAGTGCCCTTAAAATCATACTTTAATGAATTTTGTTACATTTCTATGTACAAAAGCTCTCCCTTATATACCTGAGGTATATAAGTAATGTATATAAAGGGAATGGGGGTCGATAAAGCAAAATAAATTAACAGACCAATAAATATATAAGCGGAAGTGCCCTTAAAATCAATTTTCGCAGTTTCATAAAATTAATTTTGTTACATTTCCTTGTACATAAGGGCTCCCTTATATACCTGAAGTATATAAGTAATGTATATAAAGGGAATGGGGGTCGATAAAGCTAAATAAATTAACAGACCAATAAATATATACGCGGAAGTGCCCTTAAAATCAATTTTCGCACTTTCATAAAATTAATTTTGTTACATTTCCTTGTACATAAGGGCTCCCTTATATACCTGAAGTATATAAGTAATGTATATAAAGGGAATGGGGGTCGATAAAGCTAAATAAATTAACAGACCAATAAATATATAAGCGGAAGTACCCTTAAAATCATACTTTAATGAATTTTGTTACATTTCTATGTACAAAAGCTCTCCCTTATATACCTGAGGTATATAAGTAATGTATATAAAGGGAATGGGGGTCGATAAAGCTAAATAAATTAACAGACCCATAAATATATAAGCGGAAGTGCCCTTAAAATCATACTTTAATGAATTTTGTTACATTTTTATGTACAAAAGCTCTCCCTTATATACCTGAGGTATATAAGTAATGTATATAAAGGGAATGGGGGTCGATAAAGCTAAATAAATTAACAGACCAATAAATATATACGCGGAAGTGCCCTTAAAATCAATTTTCGCACTTTCATAAAATTAATTTTGTTACATTTCCTTGTACATAAGGGCTCCCTTATATACCTGAAGATATATAAGTAATGTATATAAAGGGAATGGGGGTCGATAAAGCTAAATAAATTAACAGACCAATAAATATATAAGCGGAAGTGCCCTTAAAATCATACTTTAATGAATTTTGTTACATTTCTATGTACAAAAGCTCTCCCTTATATACCTGAGGTATATAAGTAATGTATATAAAGGGAATGGGGGTCGATAAAGCTAAATAAATTAACAGACCAATAAATATATAAGCGGAAGTGCCCTTAAAATCAATTTTCGCAGTTTCATAAAATTAATTTTGTTACATTTCCTTGTACATAAGGGCTCCCTTATATACCTGAAGTATATAAGTAATGTATATAAAGGGAATGGGGGTCGATAAAGCTAAATAAATTAACAGACCAATAAATATATAAGCGGAAGTGCCCTTAAAATCATACTTTAATGAATTTTGTTACATTTCTATGTACAAAAGCTCTCCCTTATATACCTGAGGTATATAAGTAATGTATATAAAGGGAATGGGGGTCGATAAAGCTAAATAAATTAACAGACCAATAAATATATAAGCGGAAGTGCCCTTAAAATCATACTTTAATGAATTTTGTTACATTTCTATGTACAAAAGCTCTCCCTTACATACCTGAGGTATATAAGTAATGTATATAAAGGGAATGGGGGTCGATAAAGCTAAATAAATTAACAGACCAATAAATATATAAGCGGAAGTGCCCTTAAAATCAATTTTCGCAGTTTCATAAAATTAATTTTGTTACATTTCCTTGTACATAAGGGCTCCCTTATATACCTGAAGTATATAAGTAATGTATATAAAGGGAATGGGGGTCGATAAAGCTAAATAAATTAACAGACCAATAAATATATAAGCGGAAGTGCCCTTAAAATCATACTTTAATGAATTTTGTTACATTTCTATGTACAAAAGCTCTCCCTTATATACCTGGGGTATATAAGTAATGTATATAAAGGGAATGGGGGTCGATAAAGCTAAATAAATTAACAGACCAATAAATATATAAGCGGAAGTGCCCTTAAAATCATACTTTAATGAATTTTGTTACATTTCTATGTACAAAAGCTCTCCCTTATATACCTGAGGTATATAAGTAATGTATATAAAGGGAATGGGGGTCGATAAAGCTAAATAAATTAACAGACCAATAAATATATAAGCGGAAGTGCCCTTAAAATCATACTTTAATGAATTTTGTTACATTTCTATGTACAAAAGCTCTCCCTTATATACCTGAGGTATATAAGTAATGTATATAAAGGGAATGGGGGTCGATAAAGCTAAATAAATTAACAGACCAATAAATATATAAGCGGAAGTGCCCTTAAAATCAATTTTCGCAGTTTCATAAAATTAATTTTGTTACATTTCCTTGTACATAAGGGCTCCCTTATATACCTGAAGTATATAAGTAATGTATATAAAGGGAATGGGGGTCGATAAAGCTAAATAAATTAACAGACCCATAAATATATAAGCGGAAGTGCCCTTAAAATCATACTTTAATGAATTTTGTTACATTTCTATGTACAAAAGCTCTCCCTTATATACCTGAGGTATATAAGTAATGTATATAAAGGGAATGGGGGTCGATAAAGCTAAATAAATTAACAGACCAATAAATATATAAGCGGAAGTGCCCTTAAAATCAATTTTCGCAGTTTCATAAAATTAATTTTGTTACATTTCCTTGTACATAAGGGCTCCCTTATATACCTGAAGTATATAAGTAATGTATATAAAGGGAATGGGGGTCGATAAAGCTAAATAAATTAACAGACCAATAAATATATAAGCGGAAGTGCCCTTAAAATCATACTTTAATGAATTTTGTTACATTTCTATGTACAAAAGCTCTCCCTTATATACCTGAGGTATATAAGTAATGTATATAAAGGGAATGGGGGTCGATAAAGCTAAATAAATTAACAGACCAATAAATATATAAGCGGAAGTGCCCTTAAAATCAATTTTCGCACTTTCATAAAATTAATTTTGTTACATTTCCTTGTACATAAGGGCTCCCTTATATACCTGAAGATATATAAGTAATGTATATAAAGGGAATGGGGGTCGATAAAGCTAAATAAATTAACAGACCAATAAATATATAAGCGGAAGTGCCCTTAAAATCATACTTTAATGAATTTTGTTACATTTCTATGTACAAAAGCTCTCCCTTATATACCTGAGGTATATAAGTAATGTATATAAAGGGAATGGGGGTCGATAAAGCTAAATAAATTAACAGACCAATAAATATATAAGCGGAAGTGCCCTTAAAATCATACTTTAATGAATTTTGTTACATTTCTATGTACAAAAGCTCTCCCTTATATACCTGAGGTATATAAGTAATGTATATAAAGGGAATGGGGGTCGATAAAGCTAAATAAATTAACAGACCAATAAATATATAAGCGGAAGTGCCCTTAAAATCATACTTTAATGAATTTTGTTACATTTCTATGTACAAAAGCTCTCCCTTATATACCTGAGGTATATAAGTAATGTATATAAAGGGAATGGGGGTCGATAAAGCTAAATAAATTAACAGACCAATAAATATATAAACGGAAGTGCCCTTAAAATCATACTTTAATGAATTTTGTTACATTTCTATGTACAAAAGCTCTCCCTTATATACCTGAGGTATATAAGTAATGTATATAAAGGGAATGGGGGTCGATAAAGCTAAATAAATTAACAGACCAATAAATATATAAGCGGAAGTGCCCTTAAAATCATACTTTAATGAATTTTGTTACATTTCTATGTACAAAAGCTCTCCCTTATATACCTGAGGTATATAAGTAATGTATATAAAGGGAATGGGGGTCGATAAAGCTAAATAAATTAACAGACCAATAAATATATAAGCGGAAGTGCCCTTAAAATCAATTTTCGCAGTTTCATAAAATTAATTTTGTTACATTTCCTTGTACATAAGGGCTCCCTTATATACCTGAAGTATATAAGTAATGTATATAAAGGGAATGGGGGTCGATAAAGCTAAATAAATTAACAGACCAATAAATATATAAGCGGAAGTGCCCTTAAAATCATACTTTAATGAATTTTGTTACATTTCTATGTACAAAAGCTCTCCCTTATATACCTGAGGTATATAAGTAATGTATATAAAGGGAATGGGGGTCGATAAAGCTAAATAAATTAACAGACCAATAAATATATACGCGGAAGTGCCCTTAAAATCAATTTTCGCACTTTCATAAAATTAATTTTGTTACATTTCCTTGTACATAAGGGCTCCCTTATATACCTGAAGTATATAAGTAATGTATATAAAGGGAATGGGGGTCGATAAAGCTAAATAAATTAACAGACCAATAAATATATAAGCGGAAGTGCCCTTAAAATCAATTTTCGCAGTTTCATAAAATTAATTTTGTTACATTTCCTTGTA
The DNA here is from genome assembly GCA_963855945.1 of Thereva nobilitata. Lineage (NCBI taxonomy): Eukaryota > Metazoa > Arthropoda > Insecta > Diptera > Therevidae > Thereva > Thereva nobilitata. The sequence continues at coordinate 110,007,032 of OY979698.1, read as the reverse complement.
CATAAGGGCTCCCTTATATACCTGAAGTATATAAGTAATGTATATAAAGGGAATGGGGGTCGATAAAGCTAAATAAATTAACAGACCAATAAATATATAAGCGGAAGTGCCCTTAAAATCAATTTTCGCAGTTTCATAAAATTAATTTTGTTACATTTCCTTGTACATAAGGGCTCCCTTATATACCTGAAGTATATAAGTAATGTATATAAAGGGAATGGGGGTCGATAAAGCTAAATAAATTAACAGACCAATAAATATATAAGCGGAAGTGCCCTTAAAATCAATTTTCGCAGTTTCATAAAATTAATTTTGTTACATTTCCTTGTACATAAGGGCTCCCTTATATACCTGAAGTATATAAGTAATGTATATAAAGGGAATGGGGGTCGATAAAGCTAAATAAATTAACAGACCAATAAATATATACGCGGAAGTGCCCTTAAAATCAATTTTCGCACTTTCATAAAATTAATTTTGTTACATTTCCTTGTACATAAGCGCTCCCTTATATACCTGAAGATATATAAGTAATGTATATAAAGGGAATGGGGGTCGATAAAGCTAAATAAATTAACAGACCAATAAATATATAAGCGGAAGTGCCCTTAAAATCATACTTTAATGAATTTTGTTACATTTCTATGTACAAAAGCTCTCCCTTATATACCTGAGGTATATAAGTAATGTATATAAAGGGAATGGGGGTCGATAAAGCTAAATAAATTAACAGACCAATAAATATATAAGCGGAAGTGCCCTTAAAATCATACTTTAATGAATTTTGTTACATTTCTATGTACAAAAGCTCTCCCTTATATACCTGAGGTATATAAGTAATGTATATAAAGGGAATGGGGGTCGATAAAGCTAAATAAATTAACAGACCAATAAATATATAAGCGGAAGTGCCCTTAAAATCATACTTTAATGAATTTTGTTACATTTCTATGTACAAAAGCTCTCCCTTATATACCTGAGGTATATAAGTAATGTATATAAAGGGAATGGGGGTCGATAAAGCTAAATAAATTAACAGACCAATAAATATATAAACGGAAGTGCCCTTAAAATCATACTTTAATGAATTTTGTTACATTTCTATGTACAAAAGCTCTCCCTTATATACCTGCGGTATATAAGTAATGTATATAAAGGGAATGGGGGTCGATAAAGCTAAATAAATTAACAGACCAATAAATATATAAGCGGAAGTGCCCTTAAAATCATACTTTAATGAATTTTGTTACATTTCTATGTACAAAAGCTCTCCCTTATATACCTGAGGTATATAAGTAATGTATATAAAGGGAATGGGGGTCGATAAAGCTAAATAAATTAACAGACCAATAAATATATAAGCGGAAGTGCCCTTAAAATCAATTTTCGCAGTTTCATAAAATTAATTTTGTTACATTTCCTTGTACATAAGGGCTCCCTTATATACCTGAAGTATATAAGTAATGTATATAAAGGGAATGGGGGTCGATAAAGCTAAATAAATTAACAGACCAATAAATATATACGCGGAAGTGCCCTTAAAATCAATTTTCGCACTTTCATAAAATTAATTTTGTTACATTTCCTTGTACATAAGGGCTCCCTTATATACCTGAAGTATATAAGTAATGTATATAAAGGGAATGGGGGTCGATAAAGCTAAATAAATTAACAGACCAATAAATATATAAGCGGAAGTGCCCTTAAAATCAATTTTCGCAGTTTCATAAAATTAATTTTGTTACATTTCCTTGTACATAAGGGCTCCCTTATATACCTGAAGTATATAAGTAATGTATATAAAGGGAATGGGGGTCGATAAAGCTAAATAAATTAACAGACCAATAAATATATACGCGGAAGTGCCCTTAAAATCAATTTTCGCACTTTCATAAAATTAATTTTGTTACATTTCCTTGTACATAAGGGCTCCCTTATATACCTGAAGTATATAAGTAATGTATATAAAGGGAATGGGGGTCGATAAAGCTAAATAAATTAACAGACCAATAAATATATAAGCGGAAGTACCCTTAAAATCATACTTTAATGAATTTTGTTACATTTCTATGTACAAAAGCTCTCCCTTATATACCTGAGGTATATAAGTAATGTATATAAAGGGAATGGGGGTCGATAAAGCTAAATAAATTAACAGACCCATAAATATATAAGCGGAAGTGCCCTTAAAATCATACTTTAATGAATTTTGTTACATTTTTATGTACAAAAGCTCTCCCTTATATACCTGAGGTATATAAGTAATGTATATAAAGGGAATGGGGGTCGATAAAGCTAAATAAATTAACAGACCAATAAATATATACGCGGAAGTGCCCTTAAAATCAATTTTCGCACTTTCATAAAATTAATTTTGTTACATTTCCTTGTACATAAGGGCTCCCTTATATACCTGAAGATATATAAGTAATGTATATAAAGGGAATGGGGGTCGATAAAGCTAAATAAATTAACAGACCAATAAATATATAAGCGGAAGTGCCCTTAAAATCATACTTTAATGAATTTTGTTACATTTCTATGTACAAAAGCTCTCCCTTATATACCTGAGGTATATAAGTAATGTATATAAAGGGAATGGGGGTCGATAAAGCTAAATAAATTAACAGACCAATAAATATATAAGCGGAAGTGCCCTTAAAATCATACTTTAATGAATTTTGTTACATTTCTATGTACAAAAGCTCTCCCTTATATACCTGAGGTATATAAGTAATGTATATAAAGGGAATGGGGGTCGATAAAGCTAAATAAATTAACAGACCAATAAATATATAAGCGGAAGTGCCCTTAAAATCATACTTTAATGAATTTTGTTACATTTCTATGTACAAAAGCTCTCCCTTATATACCTGAGGTATATAAGTAATGTATATAAAGGGAATGGGGGTCGATAAAGCTAAATAAATTAACAGACCAATAAATATATAAACGGAAGTGCCCTTAAAATCATACTTTAATGAATTTTGTTACATTTCTATGTACAAAAGCTCTCCCTTATATACCTGAGGTATATAAGTAATGTATATAAAGGGAATGGGGGTCGATAAAGCTAAATAAATTAACAGACCAATAAATATATAAGCGGAAGTGCCCTTAAAATCATACTTTAATGAATTTTGTTACATTTCTATGTACAAAAGCTCTCCCTTATATACCTGAGGTATATAAGTAATGTATATAAAGGGAATGGGGGTCGATAAAGCTAAATAAATTAACAGACCAATAAATATATAAGCGGAAGTGCCCTTAAAATCAATTTTCGCAGTTTCATAAAATTAATTTTGTTACATTTCCTTGTACATAAGGGCTCCCTTATATACCTGAAGTATATAAGTAATGTATATAAAGGGAATGGGGGTCGATAAAGCTAAATAAATTAACAGACCAATAAATATATAAGCGGAAGTGCCCTTAAAATCATACTTTAATGAATTTTGTTACATTTCTATGTACAAAAGCTCTCCCTTATATACCTGAGGTATATAAGTAATGTATATAAAGGGAATGGGGGTCGATAAAGCTAAATAAATTAACAGACCAATAAATATATAAGCGGAAGTGCCCTTAAAATCATACTTTAATGAATTTTGTTACATTTCTATGTACAAAAGCTCTCCCTTATATACCTGAGGTATATAAGTAATGTATATAAAGGGAATGGGGGTCGATAAAGCTAAATAAATTAACAGACCAATAAATATATAAGCGGAAGTGCCCTTAAAATCATACTTTAATGAATTTTGTTACATTTCTATGTACAAAAGCTCTCCCTTATATACCTGAGGTATATAAGTAATGTATATAAAGGGAATGGGGGTCGATAAAGCTAAATAAATTAACAGACCAATAAATATATAAACGGAAGTGCCCTTAAAATCATACTTTAATGAATTTTGTTACATTTCTATGTACAAAAGCTCTCCCTTATATACCTGAGGTATATAAGTAATGTATATAAAGGGAATGGGGGTCGATAAAGCTAAATAAATTAACAGACCAATAAATATATAAGCGGAAGTGCCCTTAAAATCATACTTTAATGAATTTTGTTACATTTCTATGTACAAAAGCTCTCCCTTATATACCTGAGGTATATAAGTAATGTATATAAAGGGAATGGGGGTCGATAAAGCTAAATAAATTAACAGACCAATAAATATATAAGCGGAAGTGCCCTTAAAATCAATTTTCGCAGTTTCATAAAATTAATTTTGTTACATTTCCTTGTACATAAGGGCTCCCTTATATACCTGAAGTATATAAGTAATGTATATAAAGGGAATGGGGGTCGATAAAGCTAAATAAATTAACAGACCAATAAATATATAAGCGGAAGTGCCCTTAAAATCATACTTTAATGAATTTTGTTACATTTCTATGTACAAAAGCTCTCCCTTATATACCTGAGGTATATAAGTAATGTATATAAAGGGAATGGGGGTCGATAAAGCTAAATAAATTAACAGACCAATAAATATATACGCGGAAGTGCCCTTAAAATCAATTTTCGCACTTTCATAAAATTAATTTTGTTACATTTCCTTGTACATAAGGGCTCCCTTATATACCTGAAGTATATAAGTAATGTATATAAAGGGAATGGGGGTCGATAAAGCTAAATAAATTAACAGACCAATAAATATATAAGCGGAAGTGCCCTTAAAATCAATTTTCGCAGTTTCATAAAATTAATTTTGTTACATTTCCTTGTACATAAGGGCTCCCTTATATACCTGAAGTATATAAGTAATGTATATAAAGGGAATGGGGGTCGATAAAGCTAAATAAATTAACAGACCAATAAATATATAAGCGGAAGTGCCCTTAAAATCAATTTTCGCAGTTTCATAAAATTAATTTTGTTACATTTCCTTGTACATAAGGGCTCCCTTATATACCTGAAGTATATAAGTAATGTATATAAAGGGAATGGGGGTCGATAAAGCTAAATAAATTAACAGACCAATAAATATATAAGCGGAAGTGTCCTTAAAATCAATTTTCGCAGTTTCATAAAATTAATTTTGTTACATTTCCTTGTACATAAGGGCTCCCTTATATACCTGAAGTATATAAGTAATGTATATAAAGGGAATGGGGGTCGATAAAGCTAAATAAATTAACAGACCAATAAATATATACGCGGAAGTGCCCTTAAAATCAATTTTCGCACTTTCATAAAATTAATTTTGTTACATTTCCTTGTACATAAGCGCTCCCTTATATACCTGAAGATATATAAGTAATGTATATAAAGGGAATGGGGGTCGATAAAGCTAAATAAATTAACAGACCAATAAATATATAAGCGGAAGTGCCCTTAAAATCATACTTTAATGAATTTTGTTACATTTCTATGTACAAAAGCTCTCCCTTATATACCTGAGGTATATAAGTAATGTATATAAAGGGAATGGGGGTCGATAAAGCTAAATAAATTAACAGACCAATAAATATATAAGCGGAAGTGCCCTTAAAATCATACTTTAATGAATTTTGTTACATTTCTATGTACAAAAGCTCTCCCTTATATACCTGAGGTATATAAGTAATGTATATAAAGGGAATGGGGGTCGATAAAGCTAAATAAATTAACAGACCAATAAATATATAAGCGGAAGTGCCCTTAAAATCATACTTTAATGAATTTTGTTACATTTCTATGTACAAAAGCTCTCCCTTATATACCTGAGGTATATAAGTAATGTATATAAAGGGAATGGGGGTCGATAAAGCTAAATAAATTAACAGACCAATAAATATATAAACGGAAGTGCCCTTAAAATCATACTTTAATGAATTTTGTTACATTTCTATGTACAAAAGCTCTCCCTTATATACCTGCGGTATATAAGTAATGTATATAAAGGGAATGGGGGTCGATAAAGCTAAATAAATTAACAGACCAATAAATATATAAGCGGAAGTGCCCTTAAAATCATACTTTAATGAATTTTGTTACATTTCTATGTACAAAAGCTCTCCCTTATATACCTGAGGTATATAAGTAATGTATATAAAGGGAATGGGGGTCGATAAAGCTAAATAAATTAACAGACCAATAAATATATAAGCGGAAGTGCCCTTAAAATCAATTTTCGCAGTTTCATAAAATTAATTTTGTTACATTTCCTTGTACATAAGGGCTCCCTTATATACCTGAAGTATATAAGTAATGTATATAAAGGGAATGGGGGTCGATAAAGCTAAATAAATTAACAGACCAATAAATATATACGCGGAAGTGCCCTTAAAATCAATTTTCGCACTTTCATAAAATTAATTTTGTTACATTTCCTTGTACATAAGGGCTCCCTTATATACCTGAAGTATATAAGTAATGTATATAAAGGGAATGGGGGTCGATAAAGCTAAATAAATTAACAGACCAATAAATATATAAGCGGAAGTGCCCTTAAAATCAATTTTCGCAGTTTCATAAAATTAATTTTGTTACATTTCCTTGTACATAAGGGCTCCCTTATATACCTGAAGTATATAAGTAATGTATATAAAGGGAATGGGGGTCGATAAAGCTAAATAAATTAACAGACCAATAAATATATACGCGGAAGTGCCCTTAAAATCAATTTTCGCACTTTCATAAAATTAATTTTGTTACATTTCCTTGTACATAAGGGCTCCCTTATATACCTGAAGTATATAAGTAATGTATATAAAGGGAATGGGGGTCGATAAAGCTAAATAAATTAACAGACCAATAAATATATAAGCGGAAGTACCCTTAAAATCATACTTTAATGAATTTTGTTACATTTCTATGTACAAAAGCTCTCCCTTATATACCTGAGGTATATAAGTAATGTATATAAAGGGAATGGGGGTCGATAAAGCTAAATAAATTAACAGACCCATAAATATATAAGCGGAAGTGCCCTTAAAATCATACTTTAATGAATTTTGTTACATTTTTATGTACAAAAGCTCTCCCTTATATACCTGAGGTATATAAGTAATGTATATAAAGGGAATGGGGGTCGATAAAGCTAAATAAATTAACAGACCAATAAATATATACGCGGAAGTGCCCTTAAAATCAATTTTCGCACTTTCATAAAATTAATTTTGTTACATTTCCTTGTACATAAGGGCTCCCTTATATACCTGAAGATATATAAGTAATGTATATAAAGGGAATGGGGGTCGATAAAGCTAAATAAATTAACAGACCAATAAATATATAAGCGGAAGTGCCCTTAAAATCATACTTTAATGAATTTTGTTACATTTCTATGTACAAAAGCTCTCCCTTATATACCTGAGGTATATAAGTAATGTATATAAAGGGAATGGGGGTCGATAAAGCTAAATAAATTAACAGACCAATAAATATATAAGCGGAAGTGCCCTTAAAATCAATTTTCGCAGTTTCATAAAATTAATTTTGTTACATTTCCTTGTACATAAGGGCTCCCTTATATACCTGAAGTATATAAGTAATGTATATAAAGGGAATGGGGGTCGATAAAGCTAAATAAATTAACAGACCAATAAATATATAAGCGGAAGTGCCCTTAAAATCATACTTTAATGAATTTTGTTACATTTCTATGTACAAAAGCTCTCCCTTATATACCTGAGGTATATAAGTAATGTATATAAAGGGAATGGGGGTCGATAAAGCTAAATAAATTAACAGACCAATAAATATATAAGCGGAAGTGCCCTTAAAATCAATTTTCGCAGTTTCATAAAATTAATTTTGTTACATTTCCTTGTACATAAGGGCTCCCTTATATACCTGAAGTATATAAGTAATGTATATAAAGGGAATGGGGGTCGATAAAGCTAAATAAATTAACAGACCAATAAATATATAAGCGGAAGTGCCCTTAAAATCATACTTTAATGAATTTTGTTACATTTCTATGTACAAAAGCTCTCCCTTATATACCTGGGGTATATAAGTAATGTATATAAAGGGAATGGGGGTCGATAAAGCTAAATAAATTAACAGACCAATAAATATATAAGCGGAAGTGCCCTTAAAATCAATTTTCGCAGTTTCATAAAATTAATTTTGTTACATTTCCTTGTACATAAGGGCTCCCTTATATACCTGAAGTATATAAGTAATGTATATAAAGGGAATGGGGGTCGATAAAGCTAAATAAATTAACAGACCAATAAATATATAAGCGGAAGTGCCCTTAAAATCATACTTTAATGAATTTTGTTACATTTCTATTTACAAAAGCTCTCCCTTATATACCTGGGGTATATAAGTAATGTATATAAAGGGAATGGGGGTCGATAAAGCTAAATAAATTAACAGACCAATAAATATATAAGCGGAAGTGCCCTTAAAATCATACTTTAATGAATTTTGTTACATTTCTATGTACAAAAGCTCTCCCTTATATACCTGAGGTATATAAGTAATGTATATAAAGGGAATGGGGGTCGATAAAGCTAAATAAATTAACAGACCAATAAATATATAAGCGGAAGTGCCCTTAAAATCATACTTTAATGAATTTTGTTACATTTCTATGTACAAAAGCTCTCCCTTATATACCTGAGGTATATAAGTAATGTATATAAAGGGAATGGGGGTCGATAAAGCTAAATAAATTAACAGACCAATAAATATATAAGCGGAAGTGCCCTTAAAATCAATTTTCGCAGTTTCATAAAATTAATTTTGTTACATTTCCTTGTACATAAGGGCTCCCTTATATACCTGAAGTATATAAGTAATGTATATAAAGGGAATGGGGGTCGATAAAGCTAAATAAATTAACAGACCAATAAATATATAAGCGGAAGTGCCCTTAAAATCATACTTTAATGAATTTTGTTACATTTCTATGTACAAAAGCTCTCCCTTATATACCTGAGGTATATAAGTAATGTATATAAAGGGAATGGGGGTCGATAAAGCTAAATAAATTAACAGACCAATAAATATATAAGCGGAAGTGCCCTTAAAATCATACTTTAATGAATTTTGTTACATTTCTATGTACAAAAGCTCTCCCTTATATACCTGAGGTATATAAGTAATGTATATAAAGGGAATGGGGGTCGATAAAGCTAAATAAATTAACAGACCAATAAATATATAAGCGGAAGTGCCCTTAAAATCAATTTTCGCAGTTTCATAAAATTAATTTTGTTACATTTCCTTGTACATAAGGGCTCCCTTATATACCTGAAGTATATAAGTAATGTATATAAAGGGAATGGGGGTCGATAAAGCTAAATAAATTAACAGACCAATAAATATATAAGCGGAAGTGCCCTTAAAATCATACTTTAATGAATTTTGTTACATTTCTATGTACAAAAGCTCTCCCTTATATACCTGGGGTATATAAGTAATGTATATAAAGGGAATGGGGGTCGATAAAGCTAAATAAATTAACAGACCAATAAATATATAAGCGGAAGTGCCCTTAAAATCATACTATAATGAATTTTGTTACATTTCTATGTACAAAAGCTCTCCCTTATATACCTGAGGTATATAAGTAATGTATATAAAGGGAATGGGGGTCGATAAAGCTAAATAAATTAACAGACCAATAAATATATAAGCGGAAGTGCCCTTAAAATCATACTTTAATGAATTTTGTTACATTTCTATGTACAAAAGCTCTCCCTTATATACCTGAGGTATATAAGTAATGTATATAAAGGGAATGGGGGTCGATAAAGCTAAATAAATTAACAGACCAATAAATATATAAGCGGAAGTGCCCTTAAAATCAATTTTCGCAGTTTCATAAAATTAATTTTGTTACATTTCCTTGTACATAAGGGCTCCCTTATATACCTGAAGTATATAAGTAATGTATATAAAGGGAATGGGGGTCGATAAAGCTAAATAAATTAACAGACCCATAAATATATAAGCGGAAGTGCCCTTAAAATCATACTTTAATGAATTTTGTTACATTTCTATGTACAAAAGCTCTCCCTTATATACCTGAGGTATATAAGTAATGTATATAAAGGGAATGGGGGTCGATAAAGCTAAATAAATTAACAGACCAATAAATATATAAGCGGAAGTGCCCTTAAAATCAATTTTCGCAGTTTCATAAAATTAATTTTGTTACATTTCCTTGTACATAAGGGCTCCCTTATATACCTGAAGTATATAAGTAATGTATATAAAGGGAATGGGGGTCGATAAAGCTAAATAAATTAACAGACCAATAAATATATAAGCGGAAGTGCCCTTAAAATCATACTTTAATGAATTTTGTTACATTTCTATGTACAAAAGCTCTCCCTTATATACCTGAGGTATATAAGTAATGTATATAAAGGGAATGGGGGTCGATAAAGCTAAATAAATTAACAGACCAATAAATATATAAGCGGAAGTGCCCTTAAAATCAATTTTCGCAGTTTCATAAAATTAATTTTGTTACATTTCCTTGTACATAAGGGCTCCCTTATATACCTGAAGTATATAAGTAATGTATATAAAGGGAATGGGGGTCGATAAAGCTAAATAAATTAACAGACCCATAAATATATAAGCGGAAGTGCCCTTAAAATCATACTTTAATGAATTTTGTTACATTTCTATGTACAAAAGCTCTCCCTTATATACCTGAGGTATATAAGTAATGTATATAAAGGGAATGGGGGTCGATAAAGCTAAATAAATTAACAGACCAATAAATATATAAGCGGAAGTGCCCTTAAAATCAATTTTCGCAGTTTCATAAAATTAATTTTGTTACATTTCCTTGTACATAAGGGCTCCCTTATATACCTGAAGTATATAAGTAATGTATATAAAGGGAATGGGGGTCGATAAAGCTAAATAAATTAACAGACCAATAAATATATAAGCGGAAGTGCCCTTAAAATCATACTTTAATGAATTTTGTTACATTTCTATGTACAAAAGCTCTCCCTTATATACCTGAGGTATATAGGTAATGTATATAAAGGGAATGGGGGTCGATAAAGCTAAATAAATTAACAGACCAATAAATATATAAGCGGAAGTGCCCTTAAAATCATACTTTAATGAATTTTGTTACATTTCTATGTACAAAAGCTCTCCCTTATATACCTGAGGTATATAAGTAATGTATATAAAGGGAATGGGGGTCGATAAAGCTAAATAAATTAACAGACCAATAAATATATAAGCGGAAGTGCCCTTAAAATCATACTTTAATGAATTTTGTTACATTTCTATGTACAAAAGCTCTCCCTTATATACCTGAGGTATATAAGTAATGTATATAAAGGGAATGGGGGTCGATAAAGCTAAATAAATTAACAGACCAATAAATATATAAGCGGAAGTGCCCTTAAAATCATACTTTAATGAATTTTGTTACATTTCTATGTACAAAAGCTCTCCCTTATATACCTGAGGTATATAAGTAATGTATATAAAGGGAATGGGGGTCGATAAAGCTAAATAAATTAACAGACCAATAAATATATAAGCGGAAGTGCCCTTAAAATCATACTTTAATGAATTTTGTTACATTTCTATGTACAAAAGCTCTCCCTTATATACCTGAGGTATATAAGTAATGTATATAAAGGGAATGGGGGTCGATAAAGCTAAATAAATTAACAGACCAATAAATATATAAGCGGAAGTGCCCTTAAAATCATACTTTAATGAATTTTGTTACATTTCTATGTACAAAAGCTCTCCCTTATATACCTGGGGTATATAAGTAATGTATATAAAGGGAATGGGGGTCGATAAAGCTAAATAAATTAACAGACCAATAAATATATAAGCGGAAGTGCCCTTAAAATCATACTTTAATGAATTTTGTTACATTTCTATGTACAAAAGCTCTCCCTTATATACCTGAGGTATATAAGTAATGTATATAAAGGGAATGGGGGTCGATAAAGCTAAATAAATTAACAGACCAATAAATATATAAGCGGAAGTGCCCTTAAAATCAATTTTCGCAGTTTCATAAAATTAATTTTGTTACATTTCCTTGTACATAAGGGCTCCCTTATATACCTGAAGTATATAAGTAATGTATATAAAGGAAATGGGGGTCGATAAAGCTAAATAAATTAACAGACCAATAAATATATAAGCGGAAGTGCCCTTAAAATCATACTTTAATGAATTTTGTTACATTTCTATGTACAAAAGCTCTCCCTTATATACCTGAGGTATATAAGTAATGTATATAAAGGGAATGGGGGTCGATAAAGCTAAATAAATTAACAGACCAATAAATATATAAGCGGAAGTGCCCTTAAAATCAATTTTCGCAGTTTCATAAAATTAATTTTGTTACATTTCCTTGTACATAAGGGCTCCCTTATATACCTGAAGTATATAAGTAATGTATATAAAGGGAATGGGGGTCGATAAAGCTAAATAAATTAACAGACCAATAAATATATAAGCGGAAGTGCCCTTAAAATCAATTTTCGCAGTTTCATAAAATTAATTTTGTTACATTTCTATGTACAAAAGCTCTCCCTTATATACCTGAGGTATATAAGTAATGTATATAAAGGGAATGGGGGTCGATAAAGCTAAATAAATTAACAGACCAATAAATATATAAGCGGAAGTGCCCTTAAAATCAATTTTCGCCGTTTCATAAAATTAATTTTGTTACATTCCCTTGTACATAAGGGCTCCCTTATATACCTGAAGTATATAAGTAATGTATATAAAGGGAATGGGGGTCGATAAAGCTAAATAAATTAACAGACCAATAAATATATAAGCGGAAGTGCCCTTAAAATCATACTATAATGAATTTTGTTACATTTCTATGTACAAAAGCTCTCCCTTATATACCTGAGGTATATAAGTAATGTATATAAAGGGAATGGGGGTCGATAAAGCTAAATAAATTAACAGACCAATAAATATATAAGCGGAAGTGCCCTTAAAATCATACTTTAATGAATTTTGTTACATTTCTATGTACAAAAGCTCTCCCTTATATACCTGAGGTATATAAGTAATGTATATAAAGGGAATGGGGGTCGATAAAGCTAAATAAATTAACAGACCAATAAATATATAAGCGGAAGTGCCCTTAAAATCAATTTTCGCAGTTTCATAAAATTAATTTTGTTACATTTCCTTGTACATAAGGGCTCCCTTATATACCTGAAGTATATAAGTAATGTATATAAAGGGAATGGGGGTCGATAAAGCTAAATAAATTAACAGACCCATAAATATATAAGCGGAAGTGCCCTTAAAATCATACTTTAATGAATTTTGTTACATTTCCTTGTACATAAGGGCTTCCTTATATACCTGAAGTATATAAGTAATGTATATAAAGGGAATGGGGGTCGATAAAGCTAAATAAATTAACAGACCAATAAATATATAAGCGGAAGTGCCCTTAAAATCATACTTTAATGAATTTTGTTACATTTCTATGTACAAAAGCTCTCCCTTATATACCTGAGGTATATAAGTAATGTATATAAAGGGAATGGGGGTCGATAAAGCTAAATAAATTAACAGACCAATAAATATATAAGCGGAAGTGCCCTTAAAATCATACTTTAATGAATTTTGTTACATTTCTATGTACAAAAGCTCTCCCTTATATACCTGGGGTATATAAGTAATGTATATAAAGGGAATGGGGGTCGATAAAGCTAAATAAATTAACAGACCAATAAATATATAAGCGGAAGTGCCCTTAAAATCATACTTTAATGAATTTTGTTACATTTCTATGTACAAAAGCTCTCCCTTATATACCTGAGGTATATAAGTAATGTATATAAAGGGAATGGGGGTCGATAAAGCTAAATAATTTAACAGACCAATAAATATATAAGCGGAAGTGCCCTTAAAATCATACTTTAATGAATTTTGTTACATTTCTATGTACAAAAGCTCTCCCTTATATACCTGGGGTATATAAGTAATGTATATAAAGGGAATGGGGGTCGATAAAGCTAAATAAATTAACAGACCAATAAATATATAAGCGGAAGTGCCCTTAAAATCATACTTTAATGAATTTTGTTACATTTCTATGTACAAAAGCTCTCCCTTATATACCTGAGGTATATAAGTAATGTATATAAAGGGAATGGGGGTCGATAAAGCTAAATAAATTAACAGACCAATAAATATATAAGCGGAAGTGCCCTTAAAATCAATTTTCGCAGTTTCATAAAATTAATTTTGTTACATTTCCTTGTACATAAGGGCTCCCTTATATACCTGAAGTATATAAGTAATGTATATAAAGGAAATGGGGGTCGATAAAGCTAAATAAATTAACAGACCAATAAATATATAAGCGGAAGTGCCCTTAAAATCATACTTTAATGAATTTTGTTACATTTCTATGTACAAAAGCTCTCCCTTATATACCTGAGGTATATAAGTAATGTATATAAAGGGAATGGGGGTCGATAAAGCTAAATAAATTAACAGACCAATAAATATATAAGCGGAAGTGCCCTTAAAATGATACTTTAATGAATTTTGTTACATTTCTATGTACAAAAGCTCTCCCTTATATACCTGAGGTATATAAGTAATGTATATAAAGGGAATGGGGGTCGATAAAGCTAAATAAATTAACAGACCAATAAATATATAAGCGGAAGTGCCCTTAAAATCAATTTTCGCAGTTTCATAAAATTAATTTTGTTACATTTCCTTTTACATAAGGGCTCCCTTATATACCTGAAGTATATAAGTAATGTATATAAAGGGAATGGGGGTCGATAAAGCTAAATAAATTAACAGACCAATAAATATATAAGCGGAAGTGCCCTTAAAATCAATTTTCGCAGTTTCATAAAATTAATTTTGTTACATTTCTATGTACAAAAGCTCTCCCTTATATACCTGAGGTATATAAGTAATGTATATAAAGGGAATGGGGGTCGATAAAGCTAAATAAATTAACAGACCAATAAATATATAAGCGGAAGTGCCCTTAAAATCATACTTTAATGAATTTTGTTACATTTCTATGTACAAAAGCACTCCCTTATATACCTGAGGTATATAAGTAATGTATATAAAGGGAATGGGGGTCGATAAAGCTAAATAAATTAACAGACCAATAAATATATAAGCGGAAGTGCCCTTAAAATCATACTTTAATGAATTTTGTTACATTTCTATGTACAAAAGCTCTCCCTTATATACCTGAGGTATATAAGTAATGTATATAAAGGGAATGGGGGTCGATAAAGCTAAATAAATTAACAGACCAATAAATATATAAGCGGAAGTGCCCTTAAAATCATACTTTAATGAATTTTGTTACATTTCTATGTACAAAAGCTCTCCCTTATATACCTGAGGTATATAAGTAATGTATATAAAGGGAATGGGGGTCGATAAAGCTAAATAAATTAACAGACCAATAAATATATAAGCGGAAGTGCCCTTAAAATCAATTTTCGCAGTTTCATAAAATTAATTTTGTTACATTTCCTTGTACATAAGGGCTCCCTTATATACCTGAAGTATATAAGTAATGTATATAAAGGGAATGGGGGTCGATAAAGCTAAATAAATTAACAGACCAATAAATATATAAGCGGAAGTGCCCTTAAAATCATACTTTAATGAATTTTGTTACATTTCTATGTACAAAAGCTCTCCCTTATATACCTGAGGTATATAAGTAATGTATATAAAGGGAATGGGGGTCGATAAAGCTAAATAAATTAACAGACCAATAAATATATAAGCGGAAGTGCCCTTAAAATCAATTTTCGCAGTTTCATAAAATTAATTTTGTTACATTTCCTTGTACATAAGGGCTCCCTTATATACCTGAAGTATATAAGTAATGTATATAAAGGGAATGGGGGTCGATAAAGCTAAATAAATTAACAGACCAATAAATATATAAGCGGAAGTGCCCTTAAAATCATACTTTAATGAATTTTGTTACATTTCTATGTACAAAAGCTCTCCCTTATATACCTGAGGTATATAAGTAATGTATATAAAGGGAATGGGGGTCGATAAAGCTAAATAAATTAACAGACCAATAAATATATAAGCGGAAGTGCCCTTAAAATCAATTTTCGCAGTTTCATAAAATTAATTTTGTTACATTTCCTTGTACATAAGGGCTCCCTTATATACCTGAAGTATATAAGTAATGTATATAAAGGGAATGGGGGTCGATAAAGCTAAATAAATTAACAGACCAATAAATATATAAGCGGAAGTGCCCTTAAAATCAATTTTCGCAGTTTCATAAAATTAATTTTGTTACATTTCCTTGTACATAAGGGCTCCCTTATATACCTGAAGTATATAAGTAATGTATATAAAGGGAATGGGGGTCGATAAAGCTAAATAAATTAACAGACCAATAAATATATAAGCGGAAGTGCCCTTAAAATCAATTTTCGCAGTTTCATAAAATTAATTTTGTTACATTTCCTTGTACATAAGGGCTCCCTTATATACCTGAAGTATATAAGTAATGTATATAAAGGGAATGGGGGTCGCTAAAGCTAAATAAATTAACAGACCAATAAATATATAAGCGGAAGTGCCCTTAAAATCAATTTTCGCAGTTTCATAAAATTAATTTTGTTACATTTCCTTGTACATAAGGGCTCCCTTATATACCTCAAGTATATAAGTAATGTATATAAAGGGAATGGGGGTCGATAAAGCTAAATAAATTAACAGACCAATAAATATATAAGCGGAAGTGCCCTTAAAATCAATTTTCGCAGTTTCATAAAATTAATTTTGTTACATTTCCTTGTACATAAGGGCTCCCTTATATACCTCAAGTATATAAGTAATGTATATAAAGGGAATGGGGGTCGATAAAGCTAAATAAATTAACAGACCAATAAATATATAAGCGGAAGTGCCCTTAAAATCATACTTTAATGAATTTTGTTACATTTCTATGTACAAAAGCTCTCCCTTATATACCTGAGGTATATAAGTAATGTATATAAAGGGAATGGGGGTCGATAAAGCTAAATAAATTAACAGACCAATAAATATATAAGCGGAAGTGCCCTTAAAATCAAATTTCGCAGTTTCATAAAATTAATTTTGTTACATTTCCTTGTACATAAGGGCTCCCTTATATACCTCAACTATATAAGTAATGTATATAAAGGGAATGGGGGTCGATAAAGCTAAATAAATTAACAGACCAATAAATATATAAGCGGAAGTGCCCTTAAAATCAATTTTCGCAGTTTCATAAAATTAATTTTGTTACATTTCCTTGTACATAAGGGCTCCCTTATATACCTCAAGTATATAAGTAATGTATATAAAGGGAATGGGGGTCGATAAAGCTAAATAAATTAACAGACCAATAAATATATAAGCGGAAGTGCCCTTAAAATCATACTTTAATGAATTTTGTTACATTTCTATGTACAAAAGCTCTCCCTTATATACCTGAGGTATATAAGTAATGTATATAAAGGGAATGGGGGTCGATAAAGCTAAATAAATTAACAGACCAATAAATATATAAGCGGAAGTGCCCTTAAAATCAATTTTCGCAGTTTCATAAAATTAATTTTGTTACATTTCTATGTACAAAAGCTCTCCCTTATATACCTGAGGTATATAAGTAATGTATATAAAGGGAATGGGGGTCGATAAAGCTAAATAAATTAACAGACCAATAAATATATAAGCGGAAGTGCCCTTAAAATCAATTTTCGCAGTTTCATAAAATTAATTTTGTTACATTTCCTTGTACATAAGGGCTCCCTTATATACCTCAAGTATATAAGTAATGTATATAAAGGGAATGGGGGTCGATAAAGCTAAATAAATTAACAGACCAATAAATATATAAGCGGAAGTGCCCTTAAAATCAATTTTCGCAGTTTCATAAAATTAATTTTGTTACATTTCCTTGTACATAAGGGCTCCCTTATATACCTGAAGTATATAAGTAATGTATATAAAGGGGATGGGGGTCGATAAAGCTAAATAAATTAACAGACCAATAAATATATAAGCGGAAGTGCCCTTAAAATCATACTTTAATGAATTTTGTTACATTTTTATGTACAAAAGCTCTCCCTTATATACCTGAGGTATATAAGTAATGTATATAAAGGGAATGGGGGTCGATAAAGCTAAATAAATTAACAGACCAATAAATATATAAGCGGAAGTGCCCTTAAAATCATACTTTAATGAATTTTGTTACATTTCTATGTACAAAAGCTCTCCCTTATATACCTGAGGTATATAAGTAATGTATATAAAGGGAATGGGGGTCGATAAAGCTAAATAAATTAACAGACCAATAAATATATAAGCGGAAGTGCCCTTAAAATCAATTTTCGCAGTTTCATAAAATTAATTTTGTTACATTTCCTTGTACATAAGGGCTCCCTTATATACCTGAAGTATATAAGTAATGTATATAAAGGGAATGGGTGTCGATAAAGCTAAATAAATTAACAGACCCATAAATATATAAGCGGAAGTGCCCTTAAAATCAATTTTCGCAGTTTCATAAAATTAATTTTGTTACATTTCCTTGTACATAAGGGCTCCCTTATATACCTGAAGTATATAAGTAATGTATATAAAGGGAATGGGGGTCGATAAAGCTAAATAAATTAACAGACCCATAAATATATAAGCGGAAGTGCCCTTAAAATCATACTTTAATGAATTTTGTTACATTTATATGTACAAAAGCTCTCCTTTATATACCTGAGGTATATAAGTAATGTATATAAAGGGAATGGGGGTCGATAAAGCTAAATAAATTAACAGACAAATAAATATATAAGCGGAAGTGCCCTTAAAATCAATTTTCGCAGTTTCATAAAATTAATTTTGTTACATTTCCTTGTACATAAGGGCTCCCTTATATACCTGAAGTATATAAGTAATGTATATAAAGGGAATGGGGGTCGATAAAGCTAAATAAATTAACAGACCCATAAATATATAAGCGGAAGTGCCCTTAAAATCATACTTTAATGAATTTTGTTACATTTCTATGTACAAAAGCTCTCCCTTATATACCTGAGGTATATAAGTAATGTATATAAAGGGAATGGGGGTCGATAAAGCTAAATAAATTAACAGACCAATAAATATATAAGCGGAAGTGCCCTTAAAATCAATTTTCGCAGTTTCATAAAATTAATTTTGTTACATTTCCTTGTACAAAAGCTCTCCCTTATATACCTGAGGTATATAAGTAATGTATATAAAGGGAATGGGGGTCGATAAAGCTAAATAAATTAACAGACCAATAAATATATAAGCGGAAGTGCCCTTAAAATCATACTTTAATGAATTTTGTTACATTTCTATGTACAAAAGCTCTCCCTTATATACCTGAGGTATATAAGTAATGTATATAAAGGGAATGGGGGTCGATAAAGCTAAATAAATTAACAGACCAATAAATATATAAGCGGAAGTGCCCTTAAAATCAATTTTCGCAGTTTCATAAAATTAATTTTGTTACATTTCCTTGTACGTAAGGGCTCCCTTATATACCTGAAGTATATAAGTAATGTATATAAAGGGAATGGGGGTCGATAAAGCTAAATAAATTAACAGACCCATAAATATATAAGCGGAAGTGCCCTTAAAATCATACTTTAATGAATTTTGTTACATTTCTATGTACAAAAGCTCTCCCTTATATACCTGAGGTATATAAGTAATGTATATAAAGGGAATGGGGGTCGATAAAGCTAAATAAATTAACAGACCAATAAATATATAAGCGGAAGTGCCCTTAAAATCAATTTTCGCAGTTTCATAAAATTAATTTTGTTACATTTCCTTGTACATAAGGGCTCCCTTATATACCTGAAGTATATAAGTAATGTATATAAAGGGAATGGGGGTCGATAAAGCTAAATAAATTAACAGACCCATAAATATATAAGCGGAAGTGCCCTTAAAATCATACTTTAATGAATTTTGTTACATTTCTATGTACAAAAGCTCTCCCTTATATACCTGAGGTATATAAGTAATGTATATAAAGGGAATGGGGGTCGATAAAGCTAAATAAATTAACAGACCAATAAATATATAAGCGGAAGTGCCCTTAAAATCAATTTTCGCAGTTTCATAAAATTAATTTTGTTACATTTCCTTGTACATAAGGGCTCCCTTATATACCTGAAGTATATAAGTAATGTATATAAAGGGAATGGGGGTCGATAAAGCTAAATAAATTAACAGACCTATAAATATATAAGCGGAAGTGCCCTTAAAATCATACTTTAATGAATTTTGTTACATTTCTATGTACAAAAGCTCTCCCTTATATACCTGAGGTATATAAGTAATGTATATAAAGGGAATGGGGGTCGATAAAGCTAAATAAATTAACAGACCAATAAATATATAAGCGGAAGTGCCCTTAAAATCAATTTTCGCAGTTTCATAAAATTAATTTTGTTACATTTCCTTGTACATAAGGGCTCCCTTATATACCTGAAGTATATAAGTAATGTATATAAAGGGAATGGGGGTCGATAAAGCTAAATAAATTAACAGACCAATAAATATATAAGCGGAAGTGCCCTTAAAATCATACTTTAATGAATTTTGTTACATTTCTATGTACAAAAGCTCTCCCTTATATACCTGAGGTATATAAGTAATGTATATAAAGGGAATGGGGGTCGATAAAGCTAAATAAATTAACAGACCAATAAATATATAAGCGGAAGTGCCCTTAAAATCAATTTTCGCAGTTTCATAAAATTAATTTTGTTACATTTCCTTGTACATAAGGGCTCCCTTATATACCTGAAGTATATAAGTAATGTATATAAAGGGAATGGGGGTCGATAAAGCTAAATAAATTAACAGACCAATAAATATATAAGCGGAAGTGCCCTTAAAATCATACTTTAATGAATTTTGTTACATTTCTATGTACAAAAGCTCTCCCTTATATACCTGAGGTATATAAGTAATGTATATAAAGGGAATGGGGGTCGATAAAGCTAAATAAATTAACAGACCAATAAATATATAAGCGGAAGTGCCCTTAAAATCAATTTTCGAAGTTTCATAAAATTAATTTTGTTACATTTCCTTGTACATAAGGGCTCCCTTATATACCTGAAGTATATAAGTAATGTATATAAAGGGAATGGGGGTCGATAAAGCTAAATAAATTAACAGACCCATAAATATATAAGCGGAAGTGCCCTTAAAATCATACTTTAATGAATTTTGTTACATTTCTATGTACAAAAGCTCTCCCTTATATACCTGAGGTATATAAGTAATGTATATAAAGGGAATGGGGGTCGATAAAGCTAAATAAATTAACAGACCAATAAATATATAAGCGGAAGTGCCCTTAAAATCATACTTTAATGAATTTTGTTACATTTCTATGTACAAAAGCTCTCCCTTATATACCTGAGGTATATAAGTAATGTATATAAAGGGAATGGGGGTCGATAAAGCTAAATAAATTAACAGACCAATAAATATATAAGCTTAAGTGCCCTTAAAATCATACTTTAATGAATTTTGTTACATTTCTATGTACAAAAGCTCTCCCTTATATACCTGAGGTATATAAGTAATGTATATAAAGGGAATGGGGGTCGATAAAGCTAAATAAATTAACAGACCAATAAATATATAAGCGGAAGTGCCCTTAAAATCAATTTTCGCAGTTTCATAAAATTAATTTTGTTACATTTCCTTGTACATAAGGGCTCCCTTATATACCTGAAGTATATAAGTAATGTATATAAAGGGAATGGGGGTCGATAAAGCTAAATAATTTAACAGACCAATAAATATATAAGCGGAAGTGCCCTTAAAATCATACTTTAATGAATTTTGTTACATTTCTATGTACAAAAGCTCTCCCTTATATACCTGAGGTATATAAGTAATGTATATAAAGGGAATGGGGGTCGATAAAGCTAAATAAATTAACAGACCAATAAATATATACGCGGAAGTGCCCTTAAAATAAATTTTCGCAGTTTCATAAAATTAATTTTGTTACATTTCCTTGTACATAAGGGCTCCCTTATATACCTGAAGTATATAAGTAATGTATATAAAGGGAATGGGGGTCGATAAAGCTAAATAAATTAACAGACCAATAAATATATAAGCGGAAGTGCCCTTAAAATCATACTTTAATGAATTTTGTTACATTTCTATGTACAAAAGCTCTCCCTTATATACCTGAGGTATATAAGTAATGTATATAAAGGGAATGGGGGTCGATAAAGCTAAATAAATTAACAGACCAATAAATATATAAGCGGAAGTGCCCTTAAAATCAATTTTCGCAGTTTCATAAAATTAATTTTGTTACATTTCCTTGTACATAAGGGCTCCCTTATATACCTGAAGTATATAAGTAATGTATATAAAGGCAATGGGGGTCGATAAAGCTAAATAAATTAACAGACCAATAAATATATAAGCGGAAGTGCCCTTAAAATCATACTTTAATGAATTTTGTTACATTTCTATGTACAAAAGCTCTCCCTTATATACCTGAGGTATATAAGTAATGTATATAAAGGGAATGGGGGTCGATAAAGCTAAATAAATTAACAGACCAATAAATATATACGCGGAAGTGCCCTTAAAATCAATTTTCGCAGTTTCATAAAATTAATTTTGTTACATTTCCTTGTACATAAGGGCTCCCTTATATACCTGAAGTATATAAGTAATGTATATAAAGGCAATGGGGGTCGATAAAGCTAAATAAATTAACAGACCCATAAATATATAAGCGGAAGTGCCCCTAAAATCATACTTTAATGAATTTTGTTACATTTCTATGTACAAAAGCTCTCCCTTATATACCTGAGGTATATAAGTAATGTATATAAAGGGAATGGGGGTCGATAAAGCTAAATAAATTAACAGACCAATAAATATATAAGCGGAAGTGCCCTTAAAATCATACTTTAATGAATTTTGCTACATTTCTAGGTACAAAAGCTCTCCCTTATATACCTGAGGTATATAAGTAATGTATATAAAGGGAATGGGGGTCGATAAAGCTAAATAAATTAACAGACCAATAAATATATAAGCGGAAGTGCCCTTAAAATCATACTTTAATGAATTTTGTTACATTTCTATGTACAAAAGCTCTCCCTTATATACCTGAGGTATATAAGTACTGTATATAAAGGGAATGGGGGTCGATAAAGCTAAATAAATTAACAGACCCATAAATATATAAGCGGAAGTGCCCTTAAAATCATACTTTAATGAATTTTGTTACATTTCTATGTACAAAAGCTCTCCCTTATATACCTGAGGTATATAAGTAATGTATATAAAGGGAATGGGGGTCGATAAAGCTAAATAAATTAACAGACCAATAAATATATAAGCGGAAGTGCCCTTAAAATCATACTTTAATGAATTTTGTTACATTTCTATGTACAAAAGCTCTCCCTTATATACCTGAGGTATATAAGTAATGTATATAAAGGGAATGGGGGTCGATAAAGCTAAATAAATTAACAGACCAATAAATATATAAGCGGAAGTGCCCTTAAAATCAATTTTCGCAGTTTCATTAAATTAATTTTGTTACATTTCCTTGTACATAAGGGCTCCCTTATATACCTGAAGTATATAAGTAGTGTATATAAAGGCAATGGGGGTCGATAAAGCTAAATAAATTAACAGACCCATAAATATATAAGCGGAAGTGCCCTTAAAATCATACTTTAATGAATTTTGTTACATTTCTATGTACAAAAGCTCTCCCTTATATACCTGAGGTATATAAGTAATGTATATAAAGGGAATGGGGGTCGATAAAGCTAAATAAATTAACAGACCAATAAATATATAAGCGGAAGTGCCCTTAAAATCATACTTTAATGAATTTTGTTACATTTCTATGTACAAAAGCTCTCCCTTATATACCTGAGGTATATAAGTAATGTATATAAAGGGAATGGGGGTCGATAAAGCTAAATAAATTAACAGACCAATAAATATATAAGCGGAAGTGCCCTTAAAATCATACTTTAATGAATTTTGTTACATTTCTATGTACAAAAGCTCTCCCTTATATACCTGAGGTATATAAGTAATGTATATAAAGGGAATGGGGGTCGATAAAGCTAAATAAATTAACAGACCAATAAATATATAAGCGGAAGTGCCCTTAAAATCATACTTTAATGAATTTTGTTACATTTCTATGTACAAAAGCTCTCCCTTATATACCTGAGGTATATAAGTAATGTATATAAAGGGAATGGGGGTCGATAAAGCTAAATAAATTAACAGACCAATAAATATATAAGCGGAAGTGCCCTTAAAATCAATTTTCGCAGTTTCATAAAATTAATTTTGTTACATTTCCTTGTACATAAGGGCTCCCTTATATACCTGAAGTATATAAGTAATGTATATAAAGGGAATGGGTGTCGATAAAGCTAAATAAATTAACAGACCCATAAATATATAAGCGGAAGTGCCCTTAAAATCAATTTTCGCAGTTTCATAAAATTAATTTTGTTACATTTCCTTGTACATAAGGGCTCCCTTATATACCTGAAGTATATAAGTAATGTATATAAAGGGAATGGGGGTCGATAAAGCTAAATAAATTAACAGACCCATAAATATATAAGCGGAAGTGCCCTTAAAATCATACTTTAATGAATTTTGTTACATTTCCTTGTACATAAGGGCTCCCTTATATACCTGAAGTATATAAGTAATGTATATAAAGGGAATGGGGGTCGATAAAGCTAAATAATTTAACAGACCAATAAATATATAAGCGGAAGTGCCCTTAAAATCATACTTTAATGAATTTTGTTACATTTCTATGTACAAAAGCTCTCCCTTATATACCTGAGGTATATAAGTAATGTATATAAAGGGAATGGGGGTCGATAAAGCTAAATAAATTAACAGACCAATAAATATATACGCGGAAGTGCCCTTAAAATAAATTTTCGCAGTTTCATAAAATTAATTTTGTTACATTTCCTTGTACATAAGGGCTCCCTTATATACCTGAAGTATATAAGTAATGTATATAAAGGGAATGGGGGTCGATAAAGCTAAATAAATTAACAGACCAATAAATATATAAGCGGAAGTGCCCTTAAAATCATACTTTAATGAATTTTGTTACATTTCTATGTACAAAAGCTCTCCCTTATATACCTGAGGTATATAAGTAATGTATATAAAGGGAATGGGGGTCGATAAAGCTAAATAAATTAACAGACCAATAAATATATAAGCGGAAGTGCCCTTAAAATCAATTTTCGCAGTTTCATAAAATTAATTTTGTTACATTTCCTTGTACATAAGGGCTCCCTTATATACCTGAAGTATATAAGTAATGTATATAAAGGCAATGGGGGTCGATAAAGCTAAATAAATTAACAGACCAATAAATATATAAGCGGAAGTGCCCTTAAAATCATACTTTAATGAATTTTGTTACATTTCTATGTACAAAAGCTCTCCCTTATATACCTGAGGTATATAAGTAATGTATATAAAGGGAATGGGGGTCGATAAAGCTAAATAAATTAACAGACCAATAAATATATACGCGGAAGTGCCCTTAAAATCAATTTTCGCAGTTTCATAAAATTAATTTTGTTACATTTCCTTGTACATAAGGGCTCCCTTATATACCTGAAGTATATAAGTAATGTATATAAAGGCAATGGGGGTCGATAAAGCTAAATAAATTAACAGACCCATAAATATATAAGCGGAAGTGCCCCTAAAATCATACTTTAATGAATTTTGTTACATTTCTATCTACAAAAGCTCTCCCTTATATACCTGAGGTATATAAGTAATGTATATAAAGGGATTGGGGGTCGATAAAGCTAAATAAATTAACAGACCAATAAATATATAAGCGGAAGTGCCCTTAAAATCATACTTTAATGAATTTTGCTACATTTCTAGGTACAAAAGCTCTCCCTTATATACCTGAGGTATATAAGTAATGTATATAAAGGGAATGGGGGTCGATAAAGCTAAATAAATTAACAGACCAATAAATATATAAGCGGAAGTGCCCTTAAAATCATACTTTAATGAATTTTGTTACATTTCTATGTACAAAAGCTCTCCCTTATATACCTGAGGTATATAAGTACTGTATATAAAGGGAATGGGGGTCGATAAAGCTAAATAAATTAACAGACCCATAAATATATAAGCGGAAGTGCCCTTAAAATCATACTTTAATGAATTTTGTTACATTTCTATGTACAAAAGCTCTCCCTTATATACCTGAGGTATATAAGTAATGTATATAAAGGGAATGGGGGTCGATAAAGCTAAATAAATTAACAGACCAATAAATATATAAGCGGAAGTGCCCTTAAAATCATACTTTAATGAATTTTGTTACATTTCTATGTACAAAAGCTCTCCCTTATATACCTGAGGTATATAAGTAATGTATATAAAGGGAATGGGGGTCGATAAAGCTAAATAAATTAACAGACCAATAAATATATAAGCGGAAGTGCCCTTAAAATCAATTTTCGCAGTTTCATTAAATTAATTTTGTTACATTTCCTTGTACATAAGGGCTCCCTTATATACCTGAAGTATATAAGTAATGTATATAAAGGCAATGGGGGTCGATAAAGCTAAATAAATTAACAGACCCATAAATATATAAGCGGAAGTGCCCTTAAAATCATACTTTAATGAATTTTGTTACATTTCTATGTACAAAAGCTCTCCCTTATATACCTGAGGTATATAAGTAATGTATATAAAGGGAATGGGGGTCGATAAAGCTAAATAAATTAACAGACCAATAAATATATAAGCGGAAGTGCCCTTAAAATCATACTTTAATGAATTTTGTTACATTTCTATGTACAAAAGCTCTCCCTTATATACCTGAGGTATATAAGTAATGTATATAAAGGGAATGGGGGTCGATAAAGCTAAATAAATTAACAGACCAATAAATATATAAGCGGAAGTGCCCTTAAAATCATACTTTAATGAATTTTGTTACATTTCTATGTACAAAAGCTCTCCCTTATATACCTGAGGTATATAAGTAATGTATATAAAGGGAATGGGGGTCGATAAAGCTAAATAAATTAACAGACCAATAAATATATAAGCGGAAGTGCCCTTAAAATCATACTTTAATGAATTTTGTTACATTTCTATGTACAAAAGCTCTCCCTTATATACCTGAGGTATATAAGTAATGTATATAAAGGGAATGGGGGTCGATAAAGCTAAATAAATTAACAGACCAATAAATATATAAGCGGAAGTGCCCTTAAAATCAATTTTCGCAGTTTCATAAAATTAATTTTGTTACATTTCCTTGTACATAAGGGCTCCCTTATATACCTGAAGTATATAAGTAATGTATATAAAGGGAATGGGTGTCGATAAAGCTAAATAAATTAACAGACCCATAAATATATAAGCGGAAGTGCCCTTAAAATCAATTTTCGCAGTTTCATAAAATTAATTTTGTTACATTTCCTTGTACATAAGGGCTCCCTTATATACCTGAAGTATATAAGTAATGTATATAAAGGGAATGGGGGTCGATAAAGCTAAATAAATTAACAGACCCATAAATATATAAGCGGAAGTGCCCTTAAAATCATACTTTAATGAATTTTGTTACATTTCTATGTACAAAAGCTCTCCCTTATATACCTGAGGTATATAAGTAATGTATATAAAGGGAATGGGGGTCGATAAAGCTAAATAAATTAACAGACCAATAAATATAAAAGCGGAAGTGCCCTTAAAATCAATTTTCGCAGTTTCATAAAATTAATTTTGTTACATTTCCTTGTACATAAGGGCTCCCTTATATACCTGAGGTATATAAGTAATGTATATAAAGGGAATGGGGGTCGATAAAGCTAAATAAATTAACAGACCAATAAATATATAAGCGGAAGTGCCCTTAAAATCATACTTTAATGAATTTTGTTACATTTCTATGTACAAAAGCTCTCCCTTATATACCTGAGGTATATAAGTAATGTATATAAAGGGAATGGGGGTCGATAAAGCTAAATAAATTAACAGACCAATAAATATATAAGCGGAAGTGCCCTTAAAATCATACTTTAATGAATTTTGTTACATTTCTATGTACAAAAGCTCTCCCTTATATACCTGAGGTATATAAGTAATGTATATAAAGGGAATGGGGGTCGATAAAGCTAAATAAATTAACAGACCAATAAATATATAAGCGGAAGTGCCCTTAAAATCAATTTTCGCAGTTTCATAAAATTAATTTTGTTACATTTCCTTGTACATAAGGGCTCCCTTATATACCTGAGGTATATAAGTAATGTATATAAAGGGAATGGGGGTCGATAAAGCTAAATAAATTAACAGACCAATAAATATATAAGCGGAAGTGCCCTTAAAATCATACTTTAATGAATTTTGTTACATTTCTATGTACAAAAGCTCTCCCTTTTATACCTGAGGTATATAAGTAATGTATATAAAGGGAATGGGGGTCGATAAAGCTAAATAAATTAACAGACCAATAAATATATACGCGGAAGTGCCCTTAAAATAAATTTTCGCAGTTTCATAAAATTAATTTTGTTACATTTCCTTGTACATAAGGGCTCCCTTATATACCTGAAGTATATAAGTAATGTATATAAAGGCAATGGGGGTCGATAAAGCTAAATAAATTAACAGACCAATAAATATATAAGCGGAAGTGCCCTTAAAATCATACTTTAATGAATTTTGTTACATTTCTATGTACAAAAGCTCTCCCTTATATACCTGAGGTATATAAGTAATGTATATAAAGGGAATGGGGGTCGATAAAGCTAAATAAATTAACAGACCAATAAATATATAAGCGGAAGTGCCCTTAAAATCATACTTTAATGAATTTTGCTACATTTCTAGGTACAAAAGCTCTCCCTTATATACCTGAGGTATATAAGTAATGTATATAAAGGGAATGGGGGTCGATAAAGCTAAATAAATTAACAGACCAATAAATATATAAGCGGAAGTGCCCTTAAAATCATACTTTAATGAATTTTGTTACATTTCTATGTACAAAAGCTCTCCCTTATATACCTGAGGTATATAAGTACTGTATATAAAGGGAATGGGGGTCGATAAAGCTAAATAAATTAACAGACCCATAAATATATAAGCGGAAGTGCCCTTAAAATCATACTTTAATGAATTTTGTTACATTTCTATGTACAAAAGCTCTCCCTTATATACCTGAGGTATATAAGTAATGTATATAAAGGGAATGGGGGTCGATAAAGCTAAATAAATTAACAGACCAATAAATATATAAGCGGAAGTGCCCTTAAAATCATACTTTAATGAATTTTGTTACATTTCTATGTACAAAAGCTCTCCCTTATATACCTGAGGTATATAAGTAATGTATATAAAGGGAATGGGGGTCGATAAAGCTAAATAAATTAACAGACCAATAAATATATAAGCGGAAGTGCCCTTAAAATCAATTTTCGCAGTTTCATTAAATTAATTTTGTTACATTTCCTTGTACATAAGGGCTCCCTTATATACCTGAAGTATATAAGTAATGTATATAAAGGCAATGGGGGTCGATAAAGCTAAATAAATTAACAGACCCATAAATATATAAGCGGAAGTGCCCTTAAAATCATACTTTAATGAATTTTGTTACATTTCTATGTACAAAAGCTCTCCCTTATATACCTGAGGTATATAAGTAATGTATATAAAGGGAATGGGGGTCGATAAAGCTAAATAAATTAACAGACCAATAAATATATAAGCGGAAGTGCCCTTAAAATCATACTTTAATGAATTTTGTTACATTTCTATGTACAAAAGCTCTCCCTTATATACCTGAGGTATATAAGTAATGTATATAAAGGGAATGGGGGTCGATAAAGCTAAATAAATTAACAGACCAATAAATATATAAGCGGAAGTGCCCTTAAAATCATACTTTAATGAATTTTGTTACATTTCTATGTACAAAAGCTCTCCCTTATATACCTGAGGTATATAAGTAATGTATATAAAGGGAATGGGGGTCGATAAAGCTAAATAAATTAACAGACCAATAAATATATAAGCGGAAGTGCCCTTAAAATCATACTTTAATGAATTTTGTTACATTTCTATGTACAAAAGCTCTCCCTTATATACCTGAGGTATATAAGTAATGTATATAAAGGGAATGGGGGTCGATAAAGCTAAATAAATTAACAGACCAATAAATATATAAGCGGAAGTGCCCTTAACATCAATTTTCGCAGTTTCATAAAATTAATTTTGTTACATTTCCTTGTACATAAGGGCTCCCTTATATACCTGAAGTATATAAGTAATGTATATAAAGGGAATGGGTGTCGATAAAGCTAAATAAATTAACAGACCCATAAATATATAAGCGGAAGTGCCCTTAAAATCAATTTTCGCAGTTTCATAAAATTAATTTTGTTACATTTCCTTGTACATAAGGGCTCCCTTATATACCTGAAGTATATAAGTAATGTATATAAAGGGAATGGGGGTCGATAAAGCTAAATAAATTAACAGACCCATAAATATATAAGCGGAAGTGCCCTTAAAATCATACTTTAATGAATTTTGTTACATTTCTATGTACAAAAGCTCTCCCTTATATACCTGAGGTATATAAGTAATGTATATAAAGGGAATGGGGGTCGATAAAGCTAAATAAATTAACAGACCAATAAATATAAAAGCGGAAGTGCCCTTAAAATCAATTTTCGCAGTTTCATAAAATTAATTTTGTTACATTTCCTTGTACATAAGGGCTCCCTTATATACCTGAGGTATATAAGTAATGTATATAAAGGGAATGGGGGTCGATAAAGCTAAATAAATTAACAGACCAATAAATATATAAGCGGAAGTGCCCTTAAAATCATACTTTAATGAATTTTGTTACATTTCTATGTACAAAAGCTCTCCCTTATATACCTGAGGTATATAAGTAATGTATATAAAGGGAATGGGGGTCGATAAAGCTAAATAAATTAACAGACCAATAAATATATAAGCGGAAGTGCCCTTAAAATCATACTTTAATGAATTTTGTTACATTTCTATGTACAAAAGCTCTCCCTTATATACCTGAGGTATATAAGTAATGTATATAAAGGGAATGGGGGTCGATAAAGCTAAATAAATTAACAGACCAATAAATATATAAGCGGAAGTGCCCTTAAAATCAATTTTCGCAGTTTCATAAAATTAATTTTGTTACATTTCCTTGTACATAAGGGCTCCCTTATATACCTGAGGTATATAAGTAATGTATATAAAGGGAATGGGGGTCGATAAAGCTAAATAAATTAACAGACCAATAAATATATAAGCGGAAGTGCCCTTAAAATCATACTTTAATGAATTTTGTTACATTTCTATGTACAAAAGCTCTCCCTTATATACCTGAGGTATATAAGTAATGTATATAAAGGGAATGGGGGTCGATAAAGCTAAATAAATTAACAGACCAATAAATATATAAGCGGAAGTGCCCTTAAAATCAATTTTCGCAGTTTCATAAAATTAATTTTGTTACATTTCCTTGTACATAAGGGCTCCCTTATATACCTGAAGTATATAAGTAATGTATATAAAGGCAATGGGGGTCGATAAAGCTAAATAAATTAACAGACCCATAAATATATAAGCGGAAGTGCCCTTAAAATCATACTTTAATGAATTTTGTTACATTTCTATGTACAAAAGCTCTCCCTTATATACCTGAGGTATATAAGTAATGTATATAAAGGGAATGGGGGTCGATAAAGCTAAATAAATTAACAGACCAATAAATATATAAGCGGAAGTGCCCTTAAAATCATACTTTAATGAATTTTGTTACATTTCTATGTACAAAAGCTCTCCCTTATATACCTGAGGTATATAAGTAATGTATATAAAGGGAATGGGGGTCGATAAAGCTAAATAAATTAACAGACCAATAAATATATAAGCGGAAGTGCCCTTAAAATCATACTTTAATGAATTTTGTTACATTTCTATGTACAAAAGCTCTCCCTTATATACCTGAGGTATATAAGTAATGTATATAAAGGGAATGGGGGTCGATAAAGCTAAATAAATTAACAGACCAATAAATATATAAGCGGAAGTGCCCTTAAAATCATACTTTAATGAATTTTGTTACATTTCTATGTACAAAAGCTCTCCCTTATTTACCTGAGGTATATAAGTAATGTATATAAAGGGAATGGGGGTCGATAAAGCTAAATAAATTAACAGACCAATAAATATATAAGCGGAAGTGCCCTTAAAATCAATTTTCGCAGTTTCATAAAATTAATTTTGTTACATTTCCTTGTACATAAGGGCTCCCTTATATACCTGAAGTATATAAGTAATGTATATAAAGCGAATGGGTGTCGATAAAGCTAAATAAATTAACAGACCCATAAATATATAAGCGGAAGTGCCCTTAAAATCAATTATACTTTAATGAATTTTGTTACATTTCTATGTACAAAAGCTCTCCCTTATATACCTGAGGTATATAAGTAATGTATATAAAGGGAATGGGGGTCGATAAAGCTAAATAAATTAACAGACCCATAAATATATAAGCGGAAGTGCCCTTAAAATCAATTTTCGCAGTTTCATAAAATTAATTTTGTTACATTTCCTTGTACATAAGGGCTCCCTTATATACCTGAAGTATATAAGTAATGTATATAAAGGGAATGGGTGTCGATAAAGCTAAATAAATTAACAGACCCATAAATATATAGGCGGAGGTGCCCTTAAAATCAATTTTCGCAGTTTCATAAAATTAATTTTGTTACATTTCCTTGTACATAAGGGCTCCCTTATATACCTGAAGTATATAAGTAATGTATATAAAGGGAATGGGGGTCGATAAAGCTAAATAAATTAACAGACCCATAAATATATAAGCAGAAGTGCCCTTAAAATCAATTTTCGCAGTTTCATAAAATTAATTTTGTTACATTTCCTTGTACATAAGGGCTCCCTTATATACCTGAAGTATATAAGTAATGTATATAAAGGGAATGGGGGTCGATAAAGCTAAATAAATTAACAGACCCATAAATATATAAGCGGAAGTGCCCTTAAAATCATACTTTAATGAATTTTGTTACATTTCTATGTACAAAAGCTCTCCCTTATATACCTGAGGTATATAAGTAATGTATATAAAGGGAATGGGGGTCGATAAAGCTAAATAAATTAACAAACCCATAAATATATAAGCGGAAGTGCCCTTAAAATCAATTTTCGCAGTTTCATAAAATTAATTTTGTTACATTTCCTTGTACATAAGGGCTCCCTTATATACCTGAAGTATATAAGTAATGTATATAAAGGGAATGGGTGTCGATAAAGCTAAATAAATTAACAGACCCATAAATATATAAGCGGAAGTGCCCTTAAAATCAATTTTCGCAGTTTCATAAAATTAATTTTGTTACATTTCCTTGTACATAAGGGCTCCCTTATATACCTGAAGTATATAAGTAATGTATATAAAGGGAATGGGGGTCGATAAAGCTAAATAAATTAACAGACCCATAAATATATAAGCGGAAGTGCCCTTAAAATCATACTTTAATGAATTTTGTTACATTTCTATGTACAAAAGCTCTCCCTTATATACCTGAGGTATATAAGTAATGTATATAAAGGGAATGGGGGTCGATAAAGCTAAATAAATTAACAGACCAATAAATATATAAGCGGAAGTGCCCTTAAAATCATACTTTAATGAATTTTGTTACATTTCTATGTACAAAAGCTCTCCCTTATATACCTGAGGTATATAAGTAATGTATATAAAGGGAATGGGGGTCGATAAAGCTAAATATATAAGCGGAAGTGCCCTTAAAATCAATTTTCGCAGTTTCATAAAATTAATTTTGTTACATTTCCTTGTACATAAGGGCTCCCTTATATACCTGAAGTATATAAGTAATGTATATAAAGGGAATGGGTGTCGATAAAGCTAAATAAATTAACAGACCCATAAATATATAAGCGGAAGTGCCCTTAAAATCAATTTTCGCAGTTTCATAAAATTAATTTTGTTACATTTCCTTGTACATAAGGGCTCCCTTATATACCTGAAGTATATAAGTAATGTATATAAAGGGAATGGGGGTCGATAAAGCTAAATAAATTAACAGACCCATAAATATATAAGCGGAAGTGCCCTTAAAATCATACTTTAATGAATTTTGTTACATTTCTATGTACAAAAGCTCTCCCTTATATACCTGAGGTATATAAGTAATGTATATAAAGGGAATGGGGGTCGATAAAGCTAAATAAATTAACAGACCAATAAATATATAAGCGGAAGTGCCCTTAAAATCAATTTTCGCAGTTTCATAAAATTAATTTTGTTACATTTCCTTGTACATAAGGGCTCCCTTATATACCTGAGGTATATAAGTAATGTATATAAAGGGAATGGGGGTCGATAAAGCTAAATAAATTAACAGACCAATAAATATATAAGCGGAAGTGCCCTTAAAATCAATTTTCGCAGTTTCATAAAATTAATTTTGTTACATTTCCTTGTACATAAGGGCTCCCTTATATACCTGAAGTATATAAGTAATGTATATAAAGGGAATGGGGGTCGATAAAGCTAAATAAATTAACAGACCCATAAATATATAAGCGGAAGTGCCCTTAAAATCATACTTTAATGAATTTTGTTACATTTCTATGTACAAAAGCTCTCCCTTATATACCTGAGGTATATAAGTAATGTATATAAAGGGAATGGGGGTCGATAAAGCTAAATAAATTAACAGACCAATAAATATATAAGCGGAAGTGCCCTTAAAATCAATTTTCGCAGTTTCATAAAATTAATTTTGTTACATTTCCTTGTACATAAGGGCTCCCTTATATACCTGAGGTATATAAGTAATGTATATAAAGGGAATGGGGGTCGATAAAGCTAAATAAATTAACAGACCAATAAATATATAAGCGGAAGTGCCCTTAAAATCATACTTTAATGAATTTTGTTACATTTCTATGTACAAAAGCTCTCCCTTATATACCTGAGGTATATAAGTAATGTATATAAAGGGAATGGGGGTCGATAAAGCTAAATAAATTAACAGACCAATAAATATATAAGCGGAAGTGCCCTTAAAATCATACTTTAATGAATTTTGTTACATTTCTATGTACAAAAGCTCTCCCTTATATACCTGAGGTATATAAGTAATGTATATAAAGGGAATGGGGGTCGATAAAGCTAAATAAATTAACAGACCAATAAATATATACGCGGAAGTGCCCTTAAAATCAATTTTCGCAGTTTCATAAAATTAATTTTGTTACATTTCCTTGTACATAAGGGCTCCCTTATATACCTGAAGTATATAAGTAATGTATATAAAGGGAATGGGGGTCGATAAAGCTAAATGAATTAACAGACCAATAAATATATAAGCGGAAGTGCCCTTAAAATCATACTTTAATGAATTTTGTTACATTTCTATGTACAAAAGCTCTCCCTTATATACCTGAGGTATATAAGTAATGTATATAAAGGGAATGGGGGTCGATAAAGCTAAATAAATTAACAGACCAATAAATATATAAGCGGAAGTGCCCTTAAAATCAATTTTCGCAGTTTCATAAAATTAATTTTGTTACATTTCCTTGTACATAAGGGCTCCCTTATATACCTGAAGTATATAAGTAATGTATATAAAGGGAATGGGGGTCGATAAAGCTAAATAAATTAACAGACCAATAAATATATAAGCGGAAGTGCCCTTAAAATCATACTTTAATGAATTTTGTTACATTTCTATGTACAAAAGCTCTCCCTTATATACCTGAGGTATATAAGTAATGTATATAAAGGGAATGGGGGTCGATAAAGCTAAATAAATTAACAGACCAATAAATATATACGCGGAAGTGCCCTTAAAATCAATTTTCGCAGTTTCATAAAATTAATTTTGTTACATTTCCTTGTACATAAGGGCTCCCTTATATACCTGAAGTATATAAGTAATGTATATAAAGGGAATGGGGGTCGATAAAGCTAAATAAATTAACAGACCAATAAATATATAAGCGGAAGTGCCCTTAAAATCATACTTTAATGAATTTTGTTACATTTCTATGTACAAAAGCTCTCCCTTATATACCTGAGGTATATAAGTAATGTATATAAAGGGAATGGGGGTCGATAAAGCTAAATAAATTAACAGACCAATAAATATATAAGCGGAAGTGCCCTTAAAATCAATTTTCGCAGTTTCATAAAATTAATTTTGTTACATTTCCTTGTACATAAGGGCTCCCTTATATACCTGAAGTATATAAGTAATGTATATAAAGGCAATGGGGGTCGATAAAGCTAAATAAATTAACAGACCCATAAATATATAAGCGGAAGTGCCCCTAAAATCATACTTTAATGAATTTTGTTACATTTCTATGTACAAAAGCTCTCCCTTATATACCTGAGGTATATAAGTAATGTATATAAAGGGAATGGGGGTCGATAAAGCTAAATAAATTAACAGACCAATAAATATATACGCGGAAGTGCCCTTAAAATCAATTTTCGCAGTTTCATAAAATTAATTTTGTTACATTTCCTTGTACATAAGGGCTCCCTTATATACCTGAAGTATATAAGTAATGTATATAAAGGGAATGGGGGTCGATAAAGCTAAATAAATTAACAGACCAATAAATATATAAGCGGAAGTGCCCTTAAAATCATACTTTAATGAATTTTGTTACATTTCTATGTACAAAAGCTCTCCCTTATATACCTGAGGTATATAAGTAATGTATATAAAGGGAATGGGGGTCGATAAAGCTAAATAAATTAACAGACCAATAAATATATAAGCGGAAGTGCCCTTAAAATCATACTTTAATGAATTTTGTTACATTTCTATGTACAAAAGCTCTCCCTTATATACCTGAGGTATATAAGTAATGTATATAAAGGGAATGGGGGTCGATAAAGCTAAATAAATTAACAGACCAATAAATATATACGCGGAAGTGCCCTTAAAATCAATTTTCGCAGTTTCATAAAATTAATTTTGTTACATTTCCTTGTACATAAGGGCTCCCTTATATACCTGAAGTATATAAGTAATGTATATAAAGGGAATGGGGGTCGATAAAGCTAAATAAATTAACAGACCAATAAATATATAAGCGGAAGTGCCCTTAAAATCATACTTTAATGAATTTTGTTACATTTCTATGTACAAAAGCTCTCCCTTATATACCTGAGGTATATAAGTAACGTATATAAAGGGAATGGGGGTCGATAAAGCTAAATAAATTAACAGACCAATAAATATATAAGCGGAAGTGCCCTTAAAATCATACTTTAATGAATTTTGTTACATTTCTATGTACAAAAGCTCTCCCTTATATACCTGAGGTATATAAGTAATGTATATAAAGGGAATGGGGGTCGATAAAGCTAAATAAATTAACAGACCAATAAATATATACGCGGAAGTGCCCTTAAAATCAATTTTCGCAGTTTCATAAAATTAATTTTGTTACATTTCCTTGTACATAAGGGCTCCCTTATATACCTGAAGTATATAAGTAATGTATATAAAGGCAATGGGGGTCGATAAAGCTAAATAAATTAACAGACCAATAAATATATAAGCGGAAGTGCCCTTAAAATCATACTTTAATGAATTTTGTTACATTTCTATGTACAAAAGCTCTCCCTTATATTCCTGAGGTATATAAGTAATGTATATAAAGGGAATGGGGGTCGATAAAGCTAAATAAATTAACAGACCAATAAATATATAAGCGGAAGTGCCCTTAAAATCATACTTTAATGAATTTTGTTACATTTCTATGTACAAAAGCTCTCCCTTATATACCTGAGGTATATAAGTAATGTATATAAAGGGAATGGGGGTCGATAAAGCTAAATAAATTAACAGACCAATAAATATATAAGCGGAAGTGCCCTTAAAATCAATTTTCGCAGTTTCATAAAATTAATTTTGTTACATTTCCTTGTACATAAGGGCTCCCTTATATACCTGAAGTATATAAGTAATGTATATAAAGGGAATGGGGGTCGATAAAGCTAAATAAATTAACAGACCAATAAATATATAAGCGGAAGTGCCCTTAAAATCATACTTTAATGAATTTTGTTACATTTCTATGTACAAAAGCTCTCCCTTATATACCTGAGGTATATAAGTAATGTATATAAAGGGAATGGGGGTCGATAAAGCTAAATAAATTAACAGACCAATAAATATATAAGCGGAAGTGCCCTTAAAATCATACTTTAATGAATTTTGTTACATTTCTATGTACAAAAGCTCTCCCTTATATACCTGAGGTATATAAGTAATGTATATAAAGGGAATGGGGGTCGATAAAGCTAAATAAATTAACAGACCAATAAATATATCAGCGGAAGTGCCCTTAAAATCATACTTTAATGAATTTTGTTACATTTCTATGTACAAAAGCTCTCCCTTATATACCTGAGGTATATAAGTAATGTATATAAAGGGAATGGGGGTCGATAAAGCTAAATAAATTAACAGACCAATAAATATATACGCGGAAGTGCCCTTAAAATCAATTTTCGCAGTTTCATAAAATTAATTTTGTTACATTTCCTTGTACATAAGGGCTCCCTTATATACCTGAAGTATATAAGTAATGTATATAAAGGGAATGGGGGTCGATAAAGCTAAATAAATTAACAGACCAATAAATATATAAGCGGAAGTGCCCTTAAAATCATACTTTAATGAATTTTGTTACATTTCTATGTACAAAAGCTCTCCCTTATATACCTGAGGTATATAAGTAATGTATATAAAGGGAATGGGGGTCGATAAAGCTAAATAAATTAACAGACCAATAAATATATAAGCGGAAGTGCCCTTAAAATCAATTTTCGCAGTTTCATAAAATTAATTTTGTTACATTTCCTTGTACATAAGGGCTCCCTTATATACCTGAAGTATATAAGTAATGTATATAAAGGCAATGGGGGTCAATAAAGCTAAATAAATTAACAGACCAATAAATATATAAGCGGAAGTGCCCTTAAAATCATACTTTAATGAATTTTGTTACATTTCTATGTACAAAAGCTCTCCCTTATATACCTGAGGTATATAAGTAATGTATATAAAGGGAATGGGGGTCGATAAAGCTAAATAAATTAACAGACCAATAAATATATACGCGGAAGTGCCCTTAAAATCAATTTTCGCAG
Source organism: Thereva nobilitata (assembly GCA_963855945.1). NCBI lineage: Eukaryota > Metazoa > Arthropoda > Insecta > Diptera > Therevidae > Thereva > Thereva nobilitata. The sequence continues at coordinate 109,967,745 of OY979698.1, read as the reverse complement.
TTTCATAAAATTAATTTTGTTACATTTCCTTGTACATAAGGGCTCTCTTATATACCTGAAGTATATAAGTAATGTATATAAAGGCAATGGGGGTCGATAAAGCTAAATAAATTAACAGACCCATAAATATATAAGCGGAAGTGCCCCTAAAATCATACTTTAATGAATTTTGTTACATTTCTATGTACAAAAGCTCTCCCTTATATACCTGAGGTATATAAGTAATGTATATAAAGGGAATGGGGGTCGATAAAGCTATATAAATTAACAGACCAATAAATATATAAGCGGAAGTGCCCTTAAAATCATACTTTAATGAATTTTGTTACATTTCTATGTACAAAAGCTCTCCCTTATATACCTGAGGTATATAAGTAATGTATATAAAGGGAATGGGGGTCGATAAAGCTAAATAAATTAACAGACCAATAAATATATACGCGGAAGTGCCCTTAAAATCAATTTTCGCAGTTTCATAAAATTAATTTTGTTACATTTCCTTGTACATAAGGGCTCCCTTATATACCTGAAGTATATAAGTAATGTATATAAAGGGAATGGGGGTCGATAAAGCTAAATAAATTAACAGACCAATAAATATATAAGCGGAAGTGCCCTTAAAATCATACTTTAATGAATTTTGTTACATTTCTATGTACAAAAGCTCTCCCTTATATACCTGAGGTATATAAGTAATGTATATAAAGGGAATGGGGGTCGATAAAGCTAAATAAATTAACAGACCAATAAATATATAAGCGGAAGTGCCCTTAAAATCATACTTTAATGAATTTTGTTACATTTCTATGTACAAAAGCTCTCCCTTATATACCTGAGGTATATAAGTAATGTATATAAAGGGAATGGGGGTCGATAAAGCTAAATAAATTAACAGACCAATAAATATATACGCGGAAGTGCCCTTAAAATCAATTTTCGCAGTTTCATAAAATTAATTTTGTTACATTTCCTTGTACATAAGGGCTCCCTTATATACCTGAAGTATATAAGTAATGTATATAAAGGGAATGGGGGTCGATAAAGCTAAATAAATTAACAGACCAATAAATATATAAGCGGAAGTGCCCTTAAAATCATACTTTAATGAATTTTGTTACATTTCTATGTACAAAAGCTCTCCCTTATATACCTGAGGTATATAAGTAACGTATATAAAGGGAATGGGGGTCGATAAAGCTAAATAAATTAACAGACCAATAAATATATAAGCGGAAGTGCCCTTAAAATCATACTTTAATGAATTTTGTTACATTTCTATGTACAAAAGCTCTCCCTTATATACCTGAGGTATATAAGTAATGTATATAAAGGGAATGGGGGTCGATAAAGCTAAATAAATTAACAGACCAATAAATATATACGCGGAAGTGCCCTTAAAATCAATTTTCGCAGTTTCATAAAATTAATTTTGTTACATTTCCTTGTACATAAGGGCTCCCTTATATACCTGAAGTATATAAGTAATGTATATAAAGGCAATGGGGGTCGATAAAGCTAAATAAATTAACAGACCAATAAATATATAAGCGGAAGTGCCCTTAAAATCATACTTTAATGAATTTTGTTACATTTCTATGTACAAAAGCTCTCCCTTATATTCCTGAGGTATATAAGTAATGTATATAAAGGGAATGGGGGTCGATAAAGCTAAATAAATTAACAGACCAATAAATATATAAGCGGAAGTGCCCTTAAAATCATACTTTAATGAATTTTGTTACATTTCTATGTACAAAAGCTCTCCCTTATATACCTGAGGTATATAAGTAATGTATATAAAGGGAATGGGGGTCGATAAAGCTAAATAAATTAACAGACCAATAAATATATAAGCGGAAGTGCCCTTAAAATCAATTTTCGCAGTTTCATAAAATTAATTTTGTTACATTTCCTTGTACATAAGGGCTCCCTTATATACCTGAAGTATATAAGTAATGTATATAAAGGGAATGGGGGTCGATAAAGCTAAATAAATTAACAGACCAATAAATATATAAGCGGAAGTGCCCTTAAAATCATACTTTAATGAATTTTGTTACATTTCTATGTACAAAAGCTCTCCCTTATATACCTGAGGTATATAAGTAATGTATATAAAGGGAATGGGGGTCGATAAAGCTAAATAAATTAACAGACCAATAAATATATAAGCGGAAGTGCCCTTAAAATCATACTTTAATGAATTTTGTTACATTTCTATGTACAAAAGCTCTCCCTTATATACCTGAGGTATATAAGTAATGTATATAAAGGGAATGGGGGTCGATAAAGCTAAATAAATTAACAGACCAATAAATATATAAGCGGAAGTGCCCTTAAAATCATACTTTAATGAATTTTGTTACATTTCTATGTACAAAAGCTCTCCCTTATATACCTGAGGTATATAAGTAATGTATATAAAGGGAATGGGGGTCGATAAAGCTAAATAAATTAACAGACCAATAAATATATACGCGGAAGTGCCCTTAAAATCAATTTTCGCAGTTTCATAAAATTAATTTTGTTACATTTCCTTGTACATAAGGGCTCCCTTATATACCTGAAGTATATAAGTAATGTATATAAAGGGAATGGGGGTCGATAAAGCTAAATAAATTAACAGACCAATAAATATATAAGCGGAAGTGCCCTTAAAATCATACTTTAATGAATTTTGTTACATTTCTATGTACAAAAGCTCTCCCTTATATACCTGAGGTATATAAGTAATGTATATAAAGGGAATGGGGGTCGATAAAGCTAAATAAATTAACAGACCAATAAATATATAAGCGGAAGTGCCCTTAAAATCAATTTTCGCAGTTTCATAAAATTAATTTTGTTACATTTCCTTGTACATAAGGGCTCCCTTATATACCTGAAGTATATAAGTAATGTATATAAAGGCAATGGGGGTCAATAAAGCTAAATAAATTAACAGACCAATAAATATATAAGCGGAAGTGCCCTTAAAATCATACTTTAATGAATTTTGTTACATTTCTATGTACAAAAGCTCTCCCTTATATACCTGAGGTATATAAGTAATGTATATAAAGGGAATGGGGGTCGATAAAGCTAAATAAATTAACAGACCAATAAATATATACGCGGAAGTGCCCTTAAAATCAATTTTCGCAGTTTCATAAAATTAATTTTGTTACATTTCCTTGTACATAAGGGCTCTCTTATATACCTGAAGTATATAAGTAATGTATATAAAGGCAATGGGGGTCGATAAAGCTAAATAAATTAACAGACCCATAAATATATAAGCGGAAGTGCCCCTAAAATCATACTTTAATGAATTTTGTTACATTTCTATGTACAAAAGCTCTCCCTTATATACCTGAGGTATATAAGTAATGTATATAAAGGGAATGGGGGTCGATAAAGCTATATAAATTAACAGACCAATAAATATATAAGCGGAAGTGCCCTTAAAATCATACTTTAATGAATTTTGTTACATTTCTATGTACAAAAGCTCTCCCTTATATACCTGAGGTATATAAGTAATGTATATAAAGGGAATGGGGGTCGATAAAGCTAAATAAATTAACAGACCAATAAATATATAAGCGGAAGTGCCCTTAAAATCAATTTTCGCAGTTTCATAAAATTAATTTTGTTACATTTCCTTGTACATAAGGGCTCCCTTATATACCTGAGGTATATAAGTAATGTATATAAAGGGAATGGGGGTCGATAAAGCTAAATAAATTAACAGACCAATAAATATATAAGCGGAAGTGCCCTTAAAATCATACTTTAATGAATTTTGTTACATTTCTATGTACAAAAGCTCTCCCTTATATACCTGAGGTATATAAGTAATGTATATAAAGGGAATGGGGGTCGATAAAGCTAAATAAATTAACAGACCCATAAATATATAAGCGGAAGTGCCCTTAAAATCATACTTTAATGAATTTTGTTACATTTCTATGTACAAAAGCTCTCCCTTATATACCTGAGGTATATAAGTAATGTATATAAAGGGAATGGGGGTCGATAAAGCTAAATAAATTAACAGACCAATAAATATATAAGCGGAAGTGCCCTTAAAATCATACTTTAATGAATTTTGTTACATTTCTATGTACAAAAGCTCTCCCTTATATACCTGAGGTATATAAGTAATGTATATAAAGGGAATGGGGGTCGATAAAGCTAAATAAATTAACAGACCAATAAATATATAAGCGGAAGTGCCCTTAAAATCAATTTTCGCAGTTTCATAAAATTAATTTTGTTACATTTCCTTGTACATAAGGGCTCCCTTATATACCTGAAGTATATAAGTAATGTATATAAAGGCAATGGGGGTCGATAAAGCTAAATAAATTAACAGACCCATAAATATATAAGCGGAAGTGCCCTTAAAATCATACTTTAATGAATTTTGTTACATTTCTATGTACAAAAGCTCTCCCTTATATACCTGAGGTATATAAGTAATGTATATAAAGGGAATGGGGGTCGATAAAGCTAAATAAATTAACAGACCAATAAATATATAAGCGGAAGTGCCCTTAAAATCATACTTTAATGAATTTTGTTACATTTCTATGTACAAAAGCTCTCCCTTATATACCTGAGGTATATAAGTAATGTATATAAAGGGAATGGGGGTCGATAAAGCTAAATAAATTAACAGACCAATAAATATATACGCGGAAGTGCCCTTAAAATCAATTTTCGCAGTTTCATAAAATTAATTTTGTTACATTTCCTTGTACATAAGGGCTCCCTTATATACCTGAAGTATATAAGTAATGTATATAAAGGGAATGGGGGTCGATAAAGCTAAATAAATTAACAGACCAATAAATATATATGCGGAAGTGCCCTTAAAATCAATTTTCGCAGTTTCATAAAATTAATTTTGTTACATTTCCTTGTACATAAGGGCTCCCTTATATACCTGAAGTATATAAGTAATGTATATAAAGGGAATGGGGGTCGATAAAGCTAAATAAATTAACAGACCAATAAATATATAAGCGGAAGTGCCCTTAAAATCAATTTTCGCAGTTTCAAAAAATTAATTTTGTTACATTTCCTTGTACATAAGGGCTCCCTTATATACCTGAAGTATATAAGTAATGTATATAAAGGGAATGGGGGTCGATAAAGCTAAATAAATTAACAGACCAATAAATATATAAGCGGAAGTGCCCTTAAAATCAATTTTCGCAGTTTCATAAAATTAATTTTGTTACATTTCCTTGTACATAAGGGCTCCCTTATATACCTGAAGTATATAAGTAATGTATATAAAGGGAATGGGGGTCGATAAAGCTAAATAAATTAACAGACCAATAAATATATAAGCGGAAGTGCCCTTAAAATCAATTTTCGCAGTTTCATAAAATTAATTTTGTTACATTTCCTTGTACATAAGGGCTCCCTTATATACCTGAAGTATATAAGTAATGTATATAAAGGGAATGGGGGTCGATAAAGCTAAATAAATTAACAGACCAATAAATATATAAGCGGAAGTGCCCTTAAAATCAATTTTCGCAGTTTCATAAAATTAATTTTGTTACATTTCCTTGTACATAAGGGCTCCCTTATATACCTGAAGTATATAAGTAATGTATATAAAGGGAATGGGGGTCGATAAAGCTAAATAAATTAACAGACCAATAAATATATAAGCGGAAGTGCCCTTAAAATCACTTTTCGCAGTATCAAAAAATTAATGTTGTTACATTTCTATGTACATAAGGGCTCCCTTATATACCTGAAGTATATAAGTAATGTATATAAAGGGAATGGGGGTCGATAAAGCTAAATAAATTAACAGACCAATAAATATATAAGCGGAAGTGCCCTTAAAATCAATTTTCGCAGTTTCATAAAATTAATTTTGTTACATTTCCTTGTACATAAGGGCTCCCTTATATACCTGAAGTATATAAGTAATGTATATAAAGGGAATGGGGGTCGATAAAGCTAAATAAATTAACAGACCAATAAATATATAAGCGGAAGTGCCCTTAAAATCAATTTTCGCAGTTTCATAAAATTAATTTTGTTACATTTCCTTGTACATAAGGGCTCCCTTATATACCTGAAGTATATAAGTAATGTATATAAAGGGAATGGGGGTCGATAAAGCTAAATAAATTAACAGACCAATAAATATATAAGCGGAAGTGCCCTTAAAATCATACTTTAATGAATTTTGTTACATTTCTATGTACAAAAGCTCTCCCTTATATACCTGAGGTATATAAGTAATGTATATAAAGGGAATGGGGGTCGATAAAGCTAAATAAATTAACAGACCAATAAATATATAAGCGGAAGTGCCCTTAAAATCATACTTTATTGAATTTTGTTTCATTTCTATGTACAAAAGCTCTCCCTTATATACCTGAGGTATATAAGTAATGTATATAAAGGGAATGGGGGTCGATAAAGCTAAATAAATTAACAGACCAATAAATATATAAGCGGAAGTGCCCTTAAAATCATACTTTAATGAATTTTGTTACATTTCTATGTACAAAAGCTCTCCCTTATATACCTGAGGTATATAAGTAATGTATATAAAGGGAATGGGGGTCGATAAAGCTAAATAAATTAACAGACCAATAAATATATAAGCGGAAGTGCCCTTAAAATCAATTTTCGCAGTTTCATAAAATTAATTTTGTTACATTTCCTTGTACATAAGGGCTCCCTTATATACCTGAAGTATATAAGTAATGTATATAAAGGGAATGGGGGTCGATAAAGCTAAATAAATTAACAGACCAATAAATATATAAGCGGAAGTGCCCTTAAAATCAATTTTCGCAGTTTCATAAAATTGATTTTGTTACATTTCCTTGTACATAAGGGCTCCCTTATATACCTGAAGTATATAAGTAATGTATATAAAGGGAATGGGGGTCGATAAAGCTAAATAAATTAACAGACCAATAAATATATGTATAAGCGGAAGTGCCCTTAAAATCAATTTTCGCAGTTTCAAAAAATTAATTTTGTTACATTTCCTTGTACGTAAGGGCTCCCTTATATACCTGAAGTATATAAGTAATGTATATAAAGGGAATGGGGGTCGATAAAGCTAAATAAATTAACAGACCAATAAATATATAAGCGGAAGTGCCCTTAAAATCAATTTTCGCAGTTTCATAAAATTAATTTTGTTACATTTCCTTGTACATAAGGGCTCCCTTATATACCTGAAGTATATAAGTAATGTATATAAAGGGAATGGGGGTCGATAAAGCTAAATAAATTAACAGACCAATAAATATATAAGCGGAAGTGCCCTTAAAATCAATTTTCGCAGTTTCATAAAATTAATTTTGTTACATTTCCTTGTACATAAGGGCTCCCTTATATACCTGAAGTATATAAGTAATGTATATAAAGGGAATGGGGGTCGATAAAGCTAAATAAATTAACAGACCAATAAATATATAAGCGGAAGTGCCCTTAAAATCAATTTTCGCAGTTTCATAAAATTAATTTTGTTACATTTCCTTGTACATAAGGGCTCCCTTATATACCTGAAGTATATAAGTAATGTATATAAAGGGAATGGGGGTCGATAAAGCTAAATAAATTAACAGACCAATAAATATATAAGCGGAAGTGCCCTTAAAATCACTTTTCGCAGTATCAAAAAATTAATGTTGTTACATTTCTATGTACATAAGGGCTCCCTTATATACCTGAAGTATATAAGTAATGTATATAAAGGGAATGGGGGTCGATAAAGCTAAATAAATTAACAGACCAATAAATATATTAGCGGAAGTGCCCTTAAAATCAATTTTCGCAGTTTCATAAAATTAATTTTGTTACATTTCCTTGTACATAAGGGCTCCCTTATATACCTGAAGTATATAAGTAATGTATATAAAGGGAATGGGGGTCGATAAAGCTAAATAAATTAACAGACCAATAAATATATAAGCGGAAGTGCCCTTAAAATCAATTTTCGCAGTTTCATAAAATTAATTTTGTTACATTTCCTTGTACATAAGGGCTCCCTTATATACCTGAAGTATATAAGTAATGTATATAAAGGGAATGGGGGTCGATAAAGCTAAATAAATTAACAGACCAATAAATATATAAGCGGAAGTGCCCTTAAAATCATACTTTATTGAATTTTGTTACATTTCTATGTACAAAAGCTCTCCCTTATATACCTGAGGTATATAAGTAATGTATATAAAGGGAATGGGGGTCGATAAAGCTAAATAAATTAACAGACCAATAAATATATAAGCGGAAGTACCCTTAAAATCATACTTTATTGAATTTTGTTACATTTCTATGTACAAAAGCTCTCCCTTATATACCTGAGGTATATAAGTAATGTATATAAAGGGAATGGGGGTCGATAAAGCTAAATAAATTAACAGACCAATAAATATATAAGCGGAAGTGCCCTTAAAATCATACTTTAATGAATTTTGTTACATTTCTATGTACAAAAGCTCTCCCTTATATACCTGAGGTATATAAGTAATGTATATAAAGGGAATGGGGGTCGATAAAGCTAAATAAATTAACAGACCAATAAATATATAAGCGGAAGTGCCCTTAAAATCAATTTTCGCAGTTTCATAAAATTAATTTTGTTACATTTCCTTGTACATAAGGGCTCCCTTATATACCTGAAGTATATAAGTAATGTATATAAAGGGAATGGGGGTCGATAAAGCTAAATAAATTAACAGACCAATAAATATATAAGCGGAAGTGCCCTTAAAATCATACTTTAATGAATTTTGTTACATTTCTATGTACAAAAGCTCTCCCTTATATACCTGAGGTATATAAGTAATGTATATAAAGGGAATGGGGGTCGATAAAGCTAAATAAATTAACAGACCAATAAATATATAAGCGGAAGTGCCCTTAAAATCATACTTTATTGAATTTTGTTACATTTCTATGTACAAAAGCTCTCCCTTATATACCTGAGGTATATAAGTAATGTATATAAAGGGAATGGGGGTCGATAAAGCTAAATAAATTAACAGACCAATAAATATATAAGCGGAAGTACCCTTAAAATCATACTTTATTGAATTTTGTTACATTTCTATGTACAAAAGCTCTCCCTTATATACCTGAGGTATATAAGTAATGTATATAAAGGGAATGGGGGTCGATAAAGCTAAATAAATTAACAGACCAATAAATATATAAGCGGAAGTGCCCTTAAAATCATACTTTAATGAATTTTGTTACATTTCTATGTACAAAAGCTCTCCCTTATATACCTGAGGTATATAAGTAATGTATATAAAGGGAATGGGGGTCGATAAAGCAAAATAAATTAACAGACCAATAAATATATAAGCGGAAGTGCCCTTAAAATCAATTTTCGCAGTTTCATAAAATTAATTTTGTTACATTTCCTTGTACATAAGGGCTCCCTTATATACCTGAAGTATATAAGTAATGTATATAAAGGGAATGGGGGTCGATAAAGCTAAATAAATTAACAGACCAATAAATATATAAGCGGAAGTGCCCTTAAAATCATACTTTAATGAATTTTGTTACATTTCTATGTACAAAAGCTCTCCCTTATATACCTGAGGTATATAAGTAATGTATATAAAGGGAATGGGGGTCGATAAAGCTAAATAAATTAACAGACCAATAAATATATAAGCGGAAGTGCCCTTAAAATCAATTTTCGCAGTTTCATAAAATTAATTTTGTTACATTTCCTTGTACATAAGGGCTCCCTTATATACCTGAAGTATATAAGTAATGTATATAAAGGGAATGGGGGTCGATAAAGCTAAATAAATTAACAGACCAATAAATATATAAGCGGAAGTGCCCTTAAAATCAATTTTCGCAGTTTCATAAAATTGATTTTGTTACATTTCCTTGTACATAAGGGCTCCCTTATATACCTGAAGTATATAAGTAATGTATATAAAGGGAATGGGGGTCGATAAAGCTAAATAAATTAACAGACCAATAAATATATGTATAAGCGGAAGTGCCCTTAAAATCAATTTTCGCAGTTTCAAAAAATTAATTTTGTTACATTTCCTTGTACGTAAGGGCTCCCTTATATACCTGAAGTATATAAGTAATGTATATAAAGGGAATGGGGGTCGATAAAGCTAAATAAATTAACAGACCAATAAATATATAAGCGGAAGTGCCCTTAAAATCAATTTTCGCAGTTTCATAAAATTAATTTTGTTACATTTCCTTGTACATAAGGGCTCCCTTATATACCTGAAGTATATAAGTAATGTATATAAAGGGAATGGGGGTCGATAAAGCTAAATAAATTAACAGACCAATAAATATATAAGCGGAAGTGCCCTTAAAATCAATTTTCGCAGTTTCATAAAATTAATTTTGTTACATTTCCTTGTACATAAGGGCTCCCTTATATACCTGAAGTATATAAGTAATGTATATAAAGGGAATGGGGGTCGATAAAGCTAAATAAATTAACAGACCAATAAATATATAAGCGGAAGTGCCCTTAAAATCAATTTTCGCAGTTTCATAAAATTAATTTTGTTACATTTCCTTGTACATAAGGGCTCCCTTATATACCTGAAGTATATAAGTAATGTATATAAAGGGAATGGGGGTCGATAAAGCTAAATAAATTAACAGACCAATAAATATATAAGCGGAAGTGCCCTTAAAATCACTTTTCGCAGTATCAAAAAATTAATGTTGTTACATTTCTATGTACATAAGGGCTCCCTTATATACCTGAAGTATATAAGTAATGTATATAAAGGGAATGGGGGTCGATAAAGCTAAATAAATTAACAGACCAATAAATATATTAGCGGAAGTGCCCTTAAAATCAATTTTCGCAGTTTCATAAAATTAATTTTGTTACATTTCCTTGTACATAAGGGCTCCCTTATATACCTGAAGTATATAAGTAATGTATATAAAGGGAATGGGGGTCGATAAAGCTAAATAAATTAACAGACCAATAAATATATAAGCGGAAGTGCCCTTAAAATCACTTTTCGCAGTATCAAAAAATTAATGTTGTTACATTTCTATGTCCATAAGGGCTCCCTTATATACCTGAAGTATATAAGTAATGTATATAAAGGGAATGGGGGTCGATAAAGCTAAATAAATTAACAGACCAATAAATATATAAGCGGAAGTGCCCTTAAAATCATACTTTATTGAATTTTGTTACATTTCCTTGTACATAAGGGCTCCCTTATATACCTGAAGTATATAAGTAATGTATATAAAGGGAATGGGGGTCGATAAAGCTAAATAAATTAACAGACCCATAAATATATAAGCGGAAGTGCCCTTAAAATCATACTTTAATGAATTTTGTTACATTTCTATGTACAAAAGCTCTCCCTTATATACCTGAGGTATATAAGTAATGTATATAAAGGGAATGGGGGTCGATAAAGCTAAATAAATTAACAGACCAATAAATATATAAGCGGAAGAGCCCTTAAAATCAATTTTCGCAGTTTCATAAAATTAATTTTGTTACATTTCCTTGTACATAAGGGCTCCCTTATATACCTGAAGTATATAAGTAATGTATATAAAGGGAATGGGGGTCGATAAAGCTAAATAAATTAACAGACCAATAAATATATAAGCGGAAGTGCCCTTAAAATCAATTTTCGCAGTTTCATAAAATTAATTTTGTTACATTTCCTTGTACATAAGGGCTCCCTTATATACCTGAAGTATATAAGTAATGTATATAAAGGGAATGGGGGTCGATAAAGCTAAATAAATTAACAGACCCATAAATATATAAGCGGAAGTGCCCTTAAAATCATACTTTAATGAATTTTGTTACATTTCTATGTACAAAAGCTCTCCCTTATATACCTGAGGTATATAAGTAATGTATATAAAGGGAATGGGGGTCGATAAAGCTAAATAAATTAACAGACCAATAAATATATAAGCGGAAGTGCCCTTAAAATCAATTTTCGCAGTTTCATAAAATTAATTTTGTTACATTTCCTTGTACATAAGGGCTCCCTTATATACCTGAAGTATATAAGTAATGTATATAAAGGGAATGGGGGTCGATAAAGCTAAATAAATTAACAGACCAATAAATATATAAGCGGAAGTGCCCTTAAAATCATACTTTAATGAATTTTGTTACATTTCTATGTACAAAAGCTCTCCCTTATATACCTGAGGTATATAAGTAATGTATATAAAGGGAATGGGGGTCGATAAAGCTAAATAAATTAACAGACCAATAAATATATAAGCGGAAGTGCCCTTAAAATCAATTTTCGCAGTTTCATAAAATTAATTTTGTTACATTTCCTTGTACATAAGGGCTCCCTTATATACCTGAAGTATATAAGTAATGTATATAAAGGGAATGGGGGTCGATAAAGCTAAATAAATTAACAGACCAATAAATATATAAGCGGAAGTGCCCTTAAAATCATACTTTAATGAATTTTGTTACATTTCTATGTACAAAAGCTCTCCCTTATATACCTGAGGTATATAAGTAATGTATATAAAGGGAATGGGGGTCGATAAAGCTAAATAAATTAACAGACCAATAAATATATAAGCGGAAGTGCCCTTAAAATCAATTTTCGCAGTTTCATAAAATTAATTTTGTTACATTTCCTTGTACATAAAGGCTCCCTTATATACCTGAAGTATATAAGTAATGTATATAAAGGGAATGGGGGTCGATAAAGCTAAATAAATTAACAGACCCATAAATATATAAGCGGAAGTGCCCTTAAAATCATACTTTAATGAATTTTGTTACATTTCTATGTACAAAAGCTCTCCCTTATATACCTGAGGTATATAAGTAATGTATATAAAGGGAATGGGGGTCGATAAAGCTAAATAAATTAACAGACCAATAAATATATAAGCGGAAGTGCCCTTAAAATCAATTTTCACAGTTTCATAAAATTAATTTTTTTACATTTCCTTGTACATATACCTGAAGTATATAAGTAATGTATATAAAGGGAATGGGGGTCGATAAAGCTAAATAAATTAACAGACCAATAAATATATAAGCGGAAGTGCCCTTAAAATCAATTTTCGCAGTTTCATAAAATTAATTTTGTTACATTTCCTTGTACATAAGGGCTCCCTTATCTACCTGAAGTATATAAGTAATGTATATAAAGGGAATGGGGGTCGATAAAGCTAAATAAATTAACAGACAAATAAATATATAAGCGGAAGTGCCCTTAAAATCATACTTTAATGAATTTTGTTACATTTCTATGTACAAAAGCTCTCCCTTATATACCTGAGGTATATAAGTAATGTATATAAAGGGAATGGGGGTCGATAAAGCTAAATAAATTAACAGACCAATAAATATATAAGCGGAAGTGCCCTTAAAATCAATTTTCGCAGTTTCATAAAATTAATTTTGTTACATTTCCTTGTACATAAGGGCTCCCTTATATACCTGAAGTATATAGGTAATGTATATAAAGGGAATGGGGGTCGATAAAGCTAAATAAATTAACAGACCAATAAATATATAAGCGGAAGTGCCCTTAAAATTGTGGCGACGTACCAAAAACACAATAATATACAAACACTATACGTACACTATGGAAACTACTGTACAGAACTACTGTACAGTATCACTGTAGACACTGTAGATTGTTTGTTGTAAATAGGTCATAGTTAGTTTGTTTGAATATAGAGCTTTGTAGCACGTTATGATTCACATGTAGATTTGTGTAGAATTGTATATAGTAATTTGTAAACAAATTAATAAACAGTGAGAAATCGAGAGTACAGCTGGTAATTGTTAATTAAAGCGACAGCCCATCTTGGGATTACAGGTCCGGATTTCCCCGAAGGACGACACGGCATTCCCCAGGTGCCAGAAGGACGACGCGGCAATCCCCACGGCAGTTTTGAGGTCCGGCCTCCAATAGAACAGCATAGCAGCTCTCAGGTGCCAGAAGGACGGCACCCCCCATTCTCCAAAGTGGTGACCCCGAGTGCGGAGGCGGATAGTGCAGGGCGCTTAGCTGGCTCACGTCTCCTGACGAAAGGACTCCGAGGCGAGAGGGCGCCTGTAGCGAGGGACCAACCAAGCCCCAGACTCTTCGCCAAGCGGACAGGCGAATCTTGAGTAAGACTCCATTGGGCTTTGGACTAACCATAGTTCCCAGCGGTTGTTAGGTTAAAGTTTAAATTAAATACACATTTTGTTTTTGTTTTTGTTGAGTTACAAGTATTTAGTCACATTTTTTTCATACAAACACACCACAAACACTAACACGAAGTCGCCGCAGTAAGTACGTTCGTTCACGAGTCGCGAAGTAATAGGTTACGATGGAACAGAGGTTGGAACGTGAAGTACCTGTAGCAGTCCCAGGAGATGTAGTTAATAGAATAGCCATACGGGTGCCGCCTTTTTGGAAAAGAAGCCCCGACTTATGGTTTATTCAGTTAGAGGCACAGTTCCACACAAGTGGAATAACACAGGACAGTACGCAGTATTATACTCTGGTGGGCAATTTGGACGCAGATGTCCTCACTGAGGTGCGAGGCGTCATTCGTAACCCCCCGGAAGTAGGAAAGTATGCGGAGCTGAAGAAGCACATTCTTGCAGCGTATCAGGACTCGGAGCAAAGGCGTTTGCAGAAGCTGCTGGGCGACATCGGCTTAGAAGGAAGGAAGCCAACGCAGCTGTTAAACCAAATGAAGGAGTTGGCAGCTGATGGTATCTCTGCAGAGGTTTTGAGGATCCTCTGGTTGCAGCGTCTTCCACCCCAAACACAGGCGATTTTGGCAACCAGCGTGGATCAAGACATTGGTAGGCTTGCAGAGATGGCGGACAAGATAGCGGAGGTGGCTGTGGCATCTGGCGTCGCAGCCAGTTCCTCGCTCGAAGGGCCTTGCACCCAACTGCGGGAAGAATTAGCGACGTTGAGGAAGCAGATGGAGCAGTTGAAGTTCGAGCGTGGGCAAAGTTCTCCAAGGCGTCGTGATCCCAGTCGGAGGAGTTACCAAGAAGACACAGCAGGCGATACATCGTTGTGCTTTTACCATAGAAGGTTTGGTGGTAAGGCTAGGCGATGTCGGCAGCCATGCTCATTTCAAGCAAAAAACTAACTGGTGGGCAGCAAGAGGCGACTGGCCAGCCCGCCTTATTTATTAGTCGCCTTTACCTCACGGAGAAGACAACAAGCAAGCGATTCCTTATTGACACTGGAGCCGAAGTTTCGGTGGTTCCCCCAACAGCAGAGGAAAACAGGAGTCAACCCTCGACACGACTATTGTATGCAGCCAACGGGACGGGGATTCCCACATATGGACAGCGTTTGATTCAACTCGACTTGGGACTCCGTAGGACTTTCACTTGGCCTTTTATTGTTGCTCGTGTAACGGAGCCCATAATTGGATCAGATTTCCTCGTGAATTTTGACCTGCTGGTTGACGTAAAAGAAGGTAAATTAATAGATAAAAGTACAAAACATTATACAGTGGGTGCAGTTACGGCTCGTAGCAGTATGCAGCTGAGTACACTTAGTGCAGACTTACATCGTGCGCTAAGGGGATTCGAAGACATCACAAAGCCCAACCCAGTCACAGAGGTTAAGCATCGGGTGGTTCACTTCATCCGGACGAATGGCCCGCCAGTTCATTCAAGGCCCAGACGACTTTCACCGGAGCAGCTGAAGATTGCAAAGCAGGAATTCCAACACATGCTCAGTTTAGGTATCTGCCGCCCATCAAAGAGTAATTGGTCCAGCCCGCTGCACATGGTAAGGAAGAGCAATGGTGACTGGAGACCATGCGGAGACTATAGGAGGTTGAATGCGATCACGGTTCCAGACCGCTACCCAATCCCGCATATCCAAGATTTCGCTTACCAGCTAAGTGGAAGAAAGGTGTTTAGCACTGTGGATTTAACACGAGCGTACCACCAAATCCCGGTCAATCAGGACGATATCCAGAAGACGGCCATCACAACACCTTTTGGGTTGTTCGAGTTCCCGGCGATGACCTTTGGATTGTGCAACGCCGCGCAGACTTTTCAGCGGTTTGTGCACGAGGTAACAAGAGGACTAGATTTCTGTTGGCCGTATATCGATGACTTCCTCATTGCCTCTAGCACAGCGGAGGAGCACAAGGGGCATCTAAAGCAGTTGTTTGAGCGTTTCCGGGAGTATGGCATTGCGATAAATCCAGCCAAATGCGTGTTCGAGGCATCGAAGGTCAAATTCCTGGGCTACGAGATTTCAGAAGAAGGAACAAAGCCACTGCCGGAAAAAGTAGAGGTCATTAAGAAGTACAAGAAGCCTGAGAGTGTGCAGGAGTTACGTAGGTTTTTAGGAATGATTAATTTTTACAGGCGTTTCATCCCGAAGGCAGCAGAAATCCAAGCACCACTTCATGGGTGTTATGCGGGAAACAGGAAGAAGGACAAGACCGCTATCCTTTGGACAACAGAGCTCAGCAATGCTTTTGAAAAATGTAAGCAGGCATTGGCTGACGCGGCTCTTCTCGCTCACCCAGAGACAGGTGTGCCATTAGCCCTGGTAGTAGATGCGTCAGATACGGCTATAGGTGCGGTTGTTCAGCAGAGGATTGCGAAAGGATGGCAGCCATTGGGTTTCTTTTCAAGAAAGTTGTCGTCGACGGAAGGAAGATATAGTGCTTACGACAGGGAGCTCCTAAGCGCATACGCTGCAGTAAAGCATTTCCAATACTTGTTGGAAGGCAGACGTTTTGCATTATATACAGACCATAAACCACTTGTATTTGCATTCCAGCAGAAATCGGAGACCGCATCACCCAGGCAGGTCAGGCACTTAAGCTACATTGGCCAGTTTACCACGGACATTCAGCACATCTCTGGAAAGGATAATGTGGTCGCAGATGCATTATCGAGGGTCGAGGCCATATTTCCACCGGCTCCGGTAGATTATGGTGAATTGGCAAAGGAGCAGGAAACGGATGAAGAGCTCCAACACTTGCGCGGGTCAGCAACAGGCTTGAGGCTTTCCAGGTATGAACTGGCAGGCGGACAAAGTTTGTACTGTGACACTTCGACTAACAAGATACGCCCCTACATACCAAGAGGGCGCAGACGAGAGGTGTTTGACGCTATGCACAATTTGTCGCATCCGGGCGTAGGGAGGACAACTGACTTGGTCGTGGAAAGGTTCGTGTGGCCAAGCATGAAGAAGGACTGTCGGATCTGGTCGCAATCATGCCTGGACTGTCAAAAGAGCAAGGTACAGCGACACGTGAGAAGCCCGATTTCAGACTTTCCGCAAGTGGAGGGACGGTTCCAACACGTCCACCTGGACTCAGTGGGGCCCTTGCCTTGCAGCGAAGGTTACACGTACGCGCTGACGTGTATAGACCGATTTACAAGATGGCCAGAGGTGATTCCAGTGCAGGACATCGCGGCGGAAACGATAGCAAAAGCATTTGTATCAGGGTGGATCGCAAGGTTTGGCACGCCGAAGGAGATAATAACGGACCAAGGGCGACAATTCGAGTCCACGCTTTTCAAGGAATTAGGAAAGGTATTAGGCATAAAGAGAAACAGAGCATCCCCGTATCATCCACAGGCGAATGGGATGATAGAGCGCTTTCACAGGACTTTGAAAGCGGCGATAAAGTGTCATACATCAAGCCAGTGGGCAAGCAAACTCCCTATAGTGCTGCTTGGGTTGAGAGCATCACTTCACGATGATATGAAGGTATCACCAGCGGAGTTGGTTTATGGAGCAAAGCTCAAACTTCCGGGAGAATTTTTCGTAGTAGAGGAAGATTCAAGAAATACAGCTACTTTCATCAAGCAACTTGAGGACTACATGAGGGACATCAAGCCAACTCAGCCAATTCGTCATGGTATGCAAAAGGTATTTATACATAAAGGTTTGGAAATGTGTACCCATGTATTTGTGCGAACGGACGCAGTTAAACGTCCTTTGCAGCAACCTTACGAAGGACCCTATCAGGTGGTGATGAAGGCAGCGAAGCATTTCACCTTACTTATAAACGGCCGGCACAAGGTGATATCAATAGATAGACTGAAGCCAGCCTTGCTGATGAGTAACGAAGAGGACCGGACGGAGCCAGAGAAGAGACGAAAAAATGAAGAAAAAACAGCAACAGCAAGCCCAAGGACAACTAGGTCTGGAAGAACCGTACGAGTCCCGGACAGATATCGTTGTCACTGAAGGGGGAGTAATGTGGCGACGTACCAAAAACACAATAATATACAAACACTATACGTACACTATGGAAACTACTGTACAGAACTACTGTACAGTATCACTGTAGACACTGTAGATTGTTTGTTGTAAATAGGTCATAGTTAGTTTGTTTGAATATAGAGCTTTGTAGCACGTTATGATTCACATGTAGATTTGTGTAGAATTGTATATAGTAATTTGTAAACAAATTAATAAACAGTGAGAAATCGAGAGTACAGCTGGTAATTGTTAATTAAAGCGACAGCCCATCTTGGGATTACAGGTCCGGATTTCCCCGAAGGACGACACGGCATTCCCCAGGTGCCAGAAGGACGACGCGGCAATCCCCACGGCAGTTTTGAGGTCCGGCCTCCAATAGAACAGCATAGCA
Organism: Thereva nobilitata; assembly: GCA_963855945.1. Classification (NCBI taxonomy): domain Eukaryota; kingdom Metazoa; phylum Arthropoda; class Insecta; order Diptera; family Therevidae; genus Thereva; species Thereva nobilitata. The sequence continues at coordinate 109,949,133 of OY979698.1, read as the reverse complement.
GCTCTCAGGTGCCAGAAGGACGGCACCCCCCATTCTCCAAAAAATCATACTTTAATGAATTTTGTTACATTTCTATGTACAAAAGCTCTCCCTTATATACCTGAGGTATATAAGTAATGTATATAAAGGGAATGGGGGTCGATAAAGCTAAATAAATTAACAGAACAATAAATATATAAGCGGAAGTGCCCTTAAAATCAATTTTCGCAGTTTCATAAAATTAATTTTGTTACATTTCCTTGTACATAAGGGCTCCCTTATATACCTGAAGTATATAGGTAATGTATATAAAGGGAATGGGGGTCGATAAAGCTAAATAAATTAACAGACCAATAAATATATAAGCGGAAGTGCCCTTAAAATCATACTTTAATGAATTTTGTTACATTTCTATGTACAAAAGCTCTCCCTTATATACCTGAGGTATATAAGTAATGTATATAAAGGGAATGGGGGTCGATAAAGCTAAATAAATTAACAGACCAATAAATATATAAGCGGAAGTGCCCTTAAAATCAATTTTCGCAGTTTCATAAAATTAATTTTGTTACATTTCCTTGTACATAAGGGCTCCCTTATATACCTGAAGTATATAGGTAATGTATATAAAGGGAATGGGGGTCGATAAAGCTAAATAAATTAACAGACCAATAAATATATAAGCGGAAGTGCCCTTAAAATCAATTTTCGCAGTTTCATAAAATTAATTTTGTTACATTTCCTTGTACATAAGGGCTCCCTTATCTACCTGAAGTATATAAGTAATGTATATAAAGGGAATGGGGGTCGATAAAGCTAAATAAATTAACAGACAAATAAATATATAAGCGGAAGTGCCCTTAAAATCATACTTTAATGAATTTTGTTACATTTCTATGTACAAAAGCTCTCCCTTATATACCTGAGGTATATAAGTAATGTATATAAAGGGAATGGGGGTCGATAAAGCTAAATAAATTAACAGACCAATAAATATATAAGCGGAAGTGCCCTTAAAATCAATTTTCGCAGTTTCATAAAATTAATTTTGTTACATTTCCTTGTACATAAGGGCTCCCTTATATACCTGAAGTATATAGGTAATGTATATGAAGGGAATGGGGGTCGATAAAGCTAAATAAATTAACAGACCAATAAATATATAAGCGGAAGTGCCCTTAAAATCATACTTTAATGAATTTTGTTACATTTCTATGTACAAAAGCTCTCCCTTATATACCTGAGGTATATAAGTAATGTATATAAAGGGAATGGGGGTCGATAAAGCTAAATAAATTAACAGAACAATAAATATATAAGCGGAAGTGCCCTTAAAATCAATTTTCGCAGTTTCATAAAATTAATTTTGTTACATTTCCTTGTACATAAGGGCTCCCTTATATACCTGAAGTATATAGGTAATGTATATAAAGGGAATGGGGGTCGATAAAGCTAAATAAATTAACAGACCAATAAATATATAAGCGGAAGTGCCCTTAAAATCATACTTTAATGAATTTTGTTACATTTCTATGTACAAAAGCTCTCCCTTATATACCTGAGGTATATAAGTAATGTATATAAAGGGAATGGGGGTCGATAAAGCTAAATAAATTAACAGACCAATAAATATATAAGCGGAAGTGCCCTTAAAATCAATTTTCGCAGTTTCATAAAATTAATTTTGTTACATTTCCTTGTACATAAGGGCTCCCTTATATACCTGAAGTATATAGGTAATGTATATAAAGGGAATGGGGGTCGATAAAGCTAAATAAATTAACAGACCAATAAATATATAAGCGGAAGTGCCCTTAAAATCAATTTTCGCAGTTTCATAAAATTAATTTTGTTACATTTCCTTGTACATAAGGGCTCCCTTATATACCTGAAGTATATAAGTAATGTATATAAAGGGAATGGGGGTCGATAAAGCTAAATAAATTAACAGACCAATAAATATATAAGCGGAAGTGCCCTCAAAATCATACTTTAATGAATTTTGTTACATTTCTATGTACAAAAGCTCTCCCTTATATACCTGAGGTATATAAGTAATGTATATAAAGGGAATGGGGGTCGATAAAGCTAAATAAATTAACAGACCTATAAATATATAAGCGGAAGTGCCCTTAAAATCAATTTTCGCAGTTTCATAAAATTAATTTTGTTACATTTCCTTGTACATAAGGGCTCCCTTATATACCTGAAGTATATAAGTAATGTATATAAAGGGAATGGGGGTCGATAAAGCTAAATAAATTAACAGACCAATAAATATATAAGCGGAAGTGCCCTTAAAATCATACTTTAATGAATTTTGTTACATTTATATGTACAAAAGCTCTCCCTTATATACCTGAGGTATATAAGTAATGTATATAAAGGGAATGGGGGTCGATAAAGCTAAATAAATTAACAGACCAATAAATATATAAGCGGAAGTTCCCTTAAAATCAATTTTCGCAGTTTCATAAAATTAATTTTGTTACATTTCCTTGTACATAAGGGCTCCCTTATATACCTGAAGTATATAAGTAATGTATATAAAGGGAATGGGGGTCGATAAAGCTAAATAAATTAACAGACCAATAAATATATAAGCGGAAGTGCCCTTAAAATCATACTTTAATGAATTTTGTTACATTTATATGTACAAAAGCTCTCCCTTATATACCTGAAGTATATAAGTAATGTATATAAAGGGAATGGGGGTCGATAAAGCTAAATAAATTAACAGACCAATAAATATATAAGCGGAAGTGCCCTTAAAATCACACTTTAATGAATTTTGTTACATTTCTATGTACAAAAGCTCTCCCTTATATACCTGAGGTATATAAGTAATGTATATAAAGGGAATGGGGGTCGATAAAGCTAAATAAATTAACAGACCAATAAATATATAAGCGGAAGTGCCCTTAAAATCAATTTTCGCAGTTTCATAAAATTAATTTTGTTACATTTCCTTGTACATAAGGGCTCCCTTATATACCTGAAGTATATAAGTAATGTATATAAAGGGAATGGGGGTCGATAAAGCTAAATAAATTAACAGACCAATAAATATATAAGCGGAAGTGCCCTTAAAATCAATTTTCGCAGTTTCATAAAATTAATTTTGTTACATTTCCTTGTACATAAGGGCTCCCTTATATACCTGAAGTATATAAGTAATGTATATAAAGGGAATGGGGGTCGATAAAGCTAAATAAATTAACAGACCAATAAATATATAAGCGGAAGTGCCCTTAAAATCATACTTTAATGAATTTTGTTACATTTCTATGTACAAAAGCTCTCCCTTATATACCTGAGGTATATAAGTAATGTATATAAAGGGAATGGGGGTCGATAAAGCTAAATAAATTAACAGACCAATAAATATATAAGCGGAAGTGCCCTTAAAATCAATTTTCGCAGTTTCATAAAATTAATTTTGTTACATTTCCTTGTACATAAGGGCTCCCTTATATACCTGAAGTATATAAGTAATGTATATAAAGGGAATGGGGGTCGATAAAGCTAAATAAACTAACAAACCAATAAATATATAAGCGGAAGTGCCCTTAAAATCATACTTTAATGAATTTTGTTACATTTCTATGTACAAAAGCTCTCCCTTATATACCTGAGGTATATAAGTAATGTATATAAAGGGAATGGGGGTCGATAAAGCTAAATAAATTAACAGACCAATAAATATATAAGCGGAAGTGCTCTTAAAATCAATTTTCGCAGTTTCATAAAATTAATTTTGTTACATTTCCTTGTACATAAGGGCTCCCTTATATACCTGAAGTATATAAGTAATGTATATAAAGGGAATGGGGGTCGATAAAGCTAAATAAATTAACAGACCAATAAATATATAAGCGGAAGTGCCCTTAAAATCATACTTTAATGAATTTTGTTACATTTCTATGTACAAAAGCTCTCCCTTATATACCTGAGGTATATAAGTAATGTATATAAAGGGAATGGGGGTCGATAAAGCTAAATAAATTAACAGACCAATAAATATATAAGCGGAAATGCCCTTAAAATCAATTTTCGCAGTTTCATAAAATTAATTTTGTTACATTTCCTTGTACATAAGGGCTCCCTTATATACCTGAAGTATATAAGTAATGTATATAAAGGGAATGGGGGTCGATAAAGCTAAATAAATTAACAGACCAATAAATATATAAGCGGAAGTGCCCTTAAAATCAATTTTCGCAGTTTCATAAAATTAATTTTGTTACATTTCTTTGTACATAAGGGCTCCCTTATATACCTGAAGTATATAAGTAATGTATATAAAGGGAATGGGGGTCGATAAAGCTAAATAAATTTACAGACCAATAAATATATAAGCGGAAGTGCCCTTAAAATCAATTTTCGCAGTTTCATAAAATTAATTTTGTTACATTTCCTTGTACATAAGGGCTCCCTTATATACCTGAAGTATATAAGTAATGTATATAAAGGGAATGGGGGTCGATAAAGCTAAATAAATTAACAGACCAATAAATATATAAGCGGAAGTGCCCTTAAAATCATACTTTAATGAATTTTGTTACATTTCTATGTACAAAAGCTCTCCCTTATATACCTGAGGTATATAAGTAATGTATATAAAGGGAATGGGGGTCGATAAAGCTAAATAAATTAACAGACCAATAAATATATAAGCGGAAGTGCCCTTAAAATCAATTTTCGCAGTATCATAAAATTAATTTTGTTACATTTCCTTGTACATAAGGGCTCCCTTATATACCTGAAGTATATAAGTAATGTATATAAAGGGAATGGGGGTCGATAAAGCTAAATAAATTAACAGACCAATAAATATATAAGCGGAAGTGCCATTAAAATCATACTTTAATGAATTTTGTTACATTTCTATGTACAAAAGCTCTCCCTTATATACCTGAGGTATATAAGTAATGTATATAAAGGGAATGGGGGTCGATAAAGCTAAATAAATTAACAGACCAATAAATATATAAGCGGAAGTGCCCTTAAAATCAATTTTCGCAGTTTCATAAAATTAATTTTGTTACATTTCCTTGTACATAAGGGCTCCCTTATATACCTGAAGTATATAAGTAATGTATATAAAGGGAATGGGGGTCGATAAAGCTAAATAAATTAACAGACCAATAAATATATAAGCGGAAGTGCCCTTAAAATCATACTTTAATGAATTTTGTTACATTTCTATGTACAAAAGCTCTCCCTTATATACCTGAGGTATATAAGTAATGTATATAAAGGGAATGGGGGTCGATAAAGCTAAATAAATTAACAGACCAATAAATATATAAGCGGAAGTGCCCTTAAAATCATACTTTAATGAATTTTGTTACATTTCTATGTACAAAAGCTCTCCCATATATACCTGAGGTATATAAGTAATGTATATAAAGGGAATGGGGGTCGATATAGCTAAATAAATTAACAGACCCATAAATATATAAGCGGAAGTGCCCTTAAAATCAATTTTCGCAGTTTCATAAAATTAATTTTGTTACATTTCCTTGTACATAAGGGCTCCCTTATATACCTGAAGTATATAAGTAATGTATATAGAGGGAATGGGGGTCGATAAAGCTAAATAAATTAACAGACCAATAAATATATAAGCGGAAGTGCCCTTAAAATCAATTTTCGCAGTTTCATAAAATTAATTTTGTTACATTTCCTTGTACATAAGGGCTCCCTTATATACCTGAAGTATATAAGTAATGTATATAAAGGGAATGGGGGTCGATAAAGCTAAATAAATTAACAGACCAATAAATATATAAGCGGAAGTGCCCTTAAAATCATACTTTAATGAATTTTGTTACATTTATATGTACAAAAGCTCTCCCTTATATACCTGAGGTATATAAGTAATGTATATAAAGGGAATGGGAGTCGATAAAGCTAAATAAATTAACAGACCTATAAATATATAAGCGGAAGTGCCCTTAAAATCAATTTTCGCAGTTTCATAAAATTAATTTTGTTACATTTCCTTGTACATAAGGGCTCCCTTATATACCTGAAGTATATAAGTAATGTATATAAAGGGAATGGGGGTCGATAAAGCTAAATAAATTAACAGACCAATAAATATATAAGCGGAAGTGCCCTTAAAATCATACTTTAATGAATTTTGTTACATTTCTATGTACAAAAGCTCTCCCTTATATACCTGAGGTATATAAGTAATGTATATAAAGGGAATGGGGGTCGATAAAGCTAAATAAATTAACAGACCAATAAATATATAAGCGGAAGTGCCCTTAAAATCAATTTTCGCAGTTTCATAAAATTAATTTTGTTATATTTCCTTGTACATAAGGGCTCCCTTATATACCTGAAGTATATAAGTAATGTATATAAAGGAAATGGGGGTCGATAAAGCTAAATAAATTAACAGACCAATAAATATATAAGCGGAAGTGCCTTTAAAATCAATTTTCGCAGTTTCATAAAATTAATTTTGTTATATTTCCTTGTACATAAGGGCTCCCTTATATACCTGAAGTATATAAGTAATGTATATAAAGGGAATGGGGGTCGATAAAGCTAAATAAATTAACAGACCAATAAATATATAAGCGGAAGTGCCCTTAAAATCATACTTTAATGAATTTTGTTACATTTCTATGTACAAAAGCTCTCCCTTATATACCTGAAGTATATAAGTAATGTATATAAAGGGAATGGGGGTCGATAAAGCTAAATAAATTAACAGACCTATAAATATATAAGCGGAAGTGCCCTTAAAATCAATTTTCGCAGTTTCATAAAATTAATTTTGTTACATTTCCTTGTACATAAGGGCTCCCTTATATACCTGAAGTATATAAGTAATGTATATAAAGGGAATGGGGGTCGATAAAGCTAAATAAATTAACAGACCAATAAATATATAAGCGGAAGTGCCCTTAAAATCATACTTTAATGAATTTTGTTACATTTATATGTACAAAAGCTCTCCCTTATATACCTGAGGTATATAAGTAATGTATATAAAGGGAATGGGGGTCGATAAAGCTAAATAAATTAACAGACCAATAAATATATAAGCGGAAGTGCCCTTAAAATCAATTTTCGCAGTTTCATAAAATTAATTTTGTTACATTTCCTTGTACATAAGGGCTCCCTTATATACCTGAAGTATATAAGTAATGTATATAAAGGGAATGGGGGTCGATAAAGCTAAATAAATTAACAGACCAATAAATATATAAGCGGAAGTGCCCTTAAAATCAATTTTCGCAGTTTCATAAAATTAATTTTGTTACATTTCCTTGTACATAAGGGCTCCCTTATATACCTGAAGTATATAAGTAATGTATATAAAGGGAATGGGGGTCGATAAAGCTAAATAAATTAACAGACCAATAAATATATAAGCGGAAGTGCCCTTAAAATCAATTTTCGCAGTTTCATAAAATTAATTTTGTTACATTTCCTTGTACATAAGGGCTCCCTTATATACCTGAAGTATATAAGTAATGTATATAAAGGGAATGGGGGTCGATAAAGCTAAATAAATTAACAGACCAATAAATATATAAGCGGAAGTGCCCTTAAAATCATACTTTAATGAATTTTGTTACATTTCTATGTACAAAAGCTCTCCCTTATATACCTGAGGTATATAAGTAATGTATATAAAGGGAATGGGGGTCGATAAAGCTAAATAAATTAACAGACCAATAAATATATAAGCGGAAGTGCCCTTAAAATCAATTTTCGCAGTATCATAAAATTAATTTTGTTACATTTCCTTGTACATAAGGGCTCCCTTATATACCTGAAGTATATAAGTAATGTATATAAAGGGAATGGGGGTCGATAAAGCTAAATAAATTAACAGACCAATAAATATATAAGCGGAAGTGCCATTAAAATCATACTTTAATGAATTTTGTTACATTTCTATGTACAAAAGCTCTCCCTTATATACCTGAGGTATATAAGTAATGTATATAAAGGGAATGGGGGTCGATAAAGCTAAATAAATTAACAGACCAATAAATATATAAGCGGAAGTGCCCTTAAAATCAATTTTCGCAGTTTCATAAAATTAATTTTGTTACATTTCCTTGTACATAAGGGCTCCCTTATATACCTGAAGTATATAAGTAATGTATATAAAGGGAATGGGGGTCGATAAAGCTAAATAAATTAACAGACCAATAAATATATAAGCGGAAGTGCCCTTAAAATCATACTTTAATGAATTTTGTTACATTTCTATGTACAAAAGCTCTCCCTTATATACCTGAGGTATATAAGTAATGTATATAAAGGGAATGGGGGTCGATAAAGCTAAATAAATTAACAGACCAATAAATATATAAGCGGAAGTGCCCTTAAAATCATACTTTAATGAATTTTGTTACATTTCTATGTACAAAAGCTCTCCCATATATACCTGAGGTATATAAGTAATGTATATAAAGGGAATGGGGGTCGATATAGCTAAATAAATTAACAGACCCATAAATATATAAGCGGAAGTGCCCTTAAAATCAATTTTCGCAGTTTCATAAAATTAATTTTGTTACATTTCCTTGTACATAAGGGCTCCCTTATATACCTGAAGTATATAAGTAATGTATATAGAGGGAATGGGGGTCGATAAAGCTAAATAAATTAACAGACCAATAAATATATAAGCGGAAGTGCCCTTAAAATCAATTTTCGCAGTTTCATAAAATTAATTTTGTTACATTTCCTTGTACATAAGGGCTCCCTTATATACCTGAAGTATATAAGTAATGTATATAAAGGGAATGGGGGTCGATAAAGCTAAATAAATTAACAGACCAATAAATATATAAGCGGAAGTGCCCTTAAAATCATACTTTAATGAATTTTGTTACATTTATATGTACAAAAGCTCTCCCTTATATACCTGAGGTATATAAGTAATGTATATAAAGGGAATGGGAGTCGATAAAGCTAAATAAATTAACAGACCTATAAATATATAAGCGGAAGTGCCCTTAAAATCAATTTTCGCAGTTTCATAAAATTAATTTTGTTACATTTCCTTGTACATAAGGGCTCCCTTATATACCTGAAGTATATAAGTAATGTATATAAAGGGAATGGGGGTCGATAAAGCTAAATAAATTAACAGACCAATAAATATATAAGCGGAAGTGCCCTTAAAATCATACTTTAATGAATTTTGTTACATTTCTATGTACAAAAGCTCTCCCTTATATACCTGAGGTATATAAGTAATGTATATAAAGGGAATGGGGGTCGATAAAGCTAAATAAATTAACAGACCAATAAATATATAAGCGGAAGTGCCTTTAAAATCAATTTTCGCAGTTTCATAAAATTAATTTTGTTATATTTCCTTGTACATAAGGGCTCCCTTATATACCTGAAGTATATAAGTAATGTATATAAAGGGAATGGGGGTCGATAAAGCTAAATAAATTAACAGACCAATAAATATATAAGCGGAAGTGCCTTTAAAATCAATTTTCGCAGTTTCATAAAATTAATTTTGTTATATTTCCTTGTACATAAGGGCTCCCTTATATACCTGAAGTATATAAGTAATGTATATAAAGGGAATGGGGGTCGATAAAGCTAAATAAATTAACAGACCAATAAATATATAAGCGGAAGTGCCCTTAAAATCATACTTTAATGAATTTTGTTACATTTCTATGTACAAAAGCTCTCCCTTATATACCTGAAGTATATAAGTAATGTATATAAAGGGAATGGGGGTCGATAAAGCTAAATAAATTAACAGACCAATAAATATATAAGCGGAAGTGCCCTTAAAATCATACTTTAATGAATTTTGTTACATTTCTATGTACAAAAGCTATCCCTTATATACCTGAGGTATATAAGTAATGTATATAAAGGGAATGGGGGTCGATAAAGCTAAATAAATTAACAGACCAATAAATATATAAGCGGAAGTGCCCTTAAAATCATACTTTAATGAATTTTGTTACATTTCTATGTACAAAAGCTCTCCCATATATACCTGAGGTATATAAGTAATGTATATAAAGGGAATGGGGGTCGATATAGCTAAATAAATTAACAGACCCATAAATATATAAGCGGAAGTGCCCTTAAAATCAATTTTCGCAGTTTCATAAAATTAATTTTGTTACATTTCCTTGTACATAAGGGCTCCCTTATATACCTGAAGTATATAAGTAATGTATATAGAGGGAATGGGGGTCGATAAAGCTAAATAAATTAACAGACCAATAAATATATAAGCGGAAGTGCCCTTAAAATCAATTTTCGCAGTTTCATAAAATTAATTTTGTTACATTTCCTTGTACATAAGGGCTCCCTTATATACCTGAAGTATATAAGTAATGTATATAAAGGGAATGGGGGTCGATAAAGCTAAATAAATTAACAGACCAATAAATATATAAGCGGAAGTGCCCTTAAAATCATACTTTAATGAATTTTGTTACATTTCTATGTACAAAAGCTCTCCCTTATATACCTGAGGTATATAAGTAATGTATATAAAGGGAATGGGGGTCGATAAAGCTAAATAAATTAACAGACCAATAAATATATAAGCGGAAGTGCCCTTAAAATCAATTTTCGCAGTTTCATAAAATTAATTTTGTTACATTTCCTTGTACATAAGGGCTCCCTTATATACCTGAAGTATATAAGTAATGTATATAAAGGGTTACATTTCCTTGTACATAAGGGCTCCCTTATATACCTGAAGTATATAAGTAATGTATATAAAGGGAATGGGGTCGATAAAGCTAAATAAATTAACAGACCAATAAATATATAAGCGGAAGTGCCCTTAAAATCAATTTTCGCAGTTTCATAAAATTAATTTTGTTACATTTCCTTGTACATAAGGGATCCCTTATATACCTGAAGTATATAAGTAATGTATATAAAGGGAATGGGGGTCGATAAAGCTAAATAAATTAACAGACCAATAAATATATAAGCGGAAGTGCCCTTAAAATCAATTTTCGCAGTTTCATAAAATTAATTTTGTTACATTTCCTTGTACATAAGGGCTCCCTTATATACCTGAAGTATATAAGTAATGTATATAAAGGGAATGGGGGTCGATAAAGCTAAATAAATTAACAGACCAATAAATATATAAGCGGAAGTGCCCTTAAAATCATACTTTAATGAATTTTGTTACATTTCTATGTACAAAAGCTCTCCCTTATATACCTGAGGTATATAAGTAATGTATATAAAGGGAATGGGGGTCGATAAAGCTAAATAAATTAACAGACCAATAAATATATAAGCGGAAGTGCCCTTAAAATCAATTTTCGCAGTTTCATAAAATTAATTTTGTTACATTTCCTTGTACATAAGGGCTCCCTTATATACCTGAAGTATATAAGTAATGTATATAAAGGGAATGGGGGTCGATAAAGCTAAATAAATTAACAGACCAATAAATATATAAGCGGAAGTGCCGTTAAAATCATACTTTAATGAATTTTGTTACATTTCTATGTACAAAAGCTCTCCCTTATATACCTGAGGTATATAAGTAATGTATATAAAGGGAATGGGGGTCGATAAAGCTAAATAAATTAACAGACCAATAAATATATAAGCGGAAGTGCTCTTAAAATCAATTTTCGCAGTTTCATAAAATTAATTTTGTTACATTTCCTTGTACATAAGGGCTCCCTTATATACCTGAAGTATATAAGTAATGTATATAAAGGGAATGGGGGTCGATAAAGCTAAATAAATTAACAGACCAATAAATATATAAGCGGAAGTGCCCTTAAAATCATACTTTAATGAATTTTGTTACATTTCTATGTACAAAAGCTCTCCCTTATATACCTGAGGTATATAAGTAATGTATATAAAGGGAATGGGGGTCGATAAAGCTAAATAAATTAACAGACCAATAAATATATAGGCGGAAGTGCCCTTAAAATCAATTTTCGCAGTTTCATAAAATTAATTTTGTTACATTTCCTTGTACATAAGGGCTCCCTTATATACCTGAAGTATATAAGTAATGTATATAAAGGGAATGGGGGTCGATAAAGCTAAATAAATTAACAGACCAATAAATATATAAGCGGAAGTGCCCTTAAAATCAATTTTCGCAGTTTCATAAAATTAATTTTGTTACATTTCCTTGTACATAAGGGATCCCTTATATACCTGAAGTATATAAGTAATGTATATAAAGGGAATGGGGGTCGATAAAGCTAAATAAATTAACAGACCAATAAATATATAAGCGGAAGTGCCCTTAAAATCAATTTTCGCAGTTTCATAAAATTAATTTTGTTACATTTCCTTGTACATAAGGGCTCCCTTATATACCTGAAGTATATAAGTAATGTATATAAAGGGAATGGGGGTCGATAAAGCTAAATAAATTAACAGACCAATAAATATATAAGCGGAAGTGCCCTTAAAATCATACTTTAATGAATTTTGTTACATTTATATGTACAAAAGCTCTCCCTTATATACCTGAGGTATATAAGTAATGTATATAAAGGGAATGGGAGTCGATAAAGCTAAATAAATTAACAGACCTATAAATATATAAGCGGAAGTGCCCTTAAAATCAATTTTCGCAGTTTCATAAAATTAATTTTGTTACATTTCCTTGTACATAAGGGCTCCCTTATATACCTGAAGTATATAAGTAATGTATATAAAGGGAATGGGGGTCGATAAAGCTAAATAAATTAACAGACCAATAAATATATAAGCGGAAGTGCCCTTAAAATCATACTTTAATGAATTTTGTTACATTTCTATGTACAAAAGCTCTCCCTTATATACCTGAGGTATATAAGTAATGTATATAAAGGGAATGGGGGTCGATAAAGCTAAATAAATTAACAGACCAATAAATATATAAGCGGAAGTGCCTTTAAAATCAATTTTCGCAGTTTCATAAAATTAATTTTGTTATATTTCCTTGTACATAAGGGCTCCCTTATATACCTGAAGTATATAAGTAATGTATATAAAGGGAATGGGGGTCGATAAAGCTAAATAAATTAACAGACCAATAAATATATAAGCGGAAGTGCCTTTAAAATCAATTTTCGCAGTTTCATAAAATTAATTTTGTTATATTTCCTTGTACATAAGGGCTCCCTTATATACCTGAAGTATATAAGTAATGTATATAAAGGGAATGGGGGTCGATAAAGCTAAATAAATTAACAGACCAATAAATATATAAGCGGAAGTGCCCTTAAAATCATACTTTAATGAATTTTGTTACATTTCTATGTACAAAAGCTCTCCCTTATATACCTGAAGTATATAAGTAATGTATATAAAGGGAATGGGGGTCGATAAAGCTAAATAAATTAACAGACCAATAAATATATAAGCGGAAGTGCCCTTAAAATCATACTTTAATGAATTTTGTTACATTTCTATGTACAAAAGCTATCCCTTATATACCTGAGGTATATAAGTAATGTATATAAAGGGAATGGGGGTCGATAAAGCTAAATAAATTAACAGACCAATAAATATATAAGCGGAAGTGCCCTTAAAATCATACTTTAATGAATTTTGTTACATTTCTATGTACAAAAGCTCTCCCATATATACCTGAGGTATATAAGTAATGTATATAAAGGGAATGGGGGTCGATATAGCTAAATAAATTAACAGACCCATAAATATATAAGCGGAAGTGCCCTTAAAATCAATTTTCGCAGTTTCATAAAATTAATTTTGTTACATTTCCTTGTACATAAGGGCTCCCTTATATACCTGAAGTATATAAGTAATGTATATAGAGGGAATGGGGGTCGATAAAGCTAAATAAATTAACAGACCAATAAATATATAAGCGGAAGTGCCCTTAAAATCAATTTTCGCAGTTTCATAAAATTAATTTTGTTACATTTCCTTGTACATAAGGGCTCCCTTATATACCTGAAGTATATAAGTAATGTATATAAAGGGAATGGGGGTCGATAAAGCTAAATAAATTAACAGACCAATAAATATATAAGCGGAAGTGCCCTTAAAATCATACTTTAATGAATTTTGTTACATTTCTATGTACAAAAGCTCTCCCTTATATACCTGAGGTATATAAGTAATGTATATAAAGGGAATGGGGGTCGATAAAGCTAAATAAATTAACAGACCAATAAATATATAAGCGGAAGTGCCCTTAAAATCAATTTTCGCAGTTTCATAAAATTAATTTTGTTACATTTCCTTGTACATAAGGGCTCCCTTATATACCTGAAGTATATAAGTAATGTATATAAAGGGTTACATTTCCTTGTACATAAGGGCTCCCTTATATACCTGAAGTATATAAGTAATGTATATAAAGGGAATGGGGTCGATAAAGCTAAATAAATTAACAGACCAATAAATATATAAGCGGAAGTGCCCTTAAAATCAATTTTCGCAGTTTCATAAAATTAATTTTGTTACATTTCCTTGTACATAAGGGATCCCTTATATACCTGAAGTATATAAGTAATGTATATAAAGGGAATGGGGGTCGATAAAGCTAAATAAATTAACAGACCAATAAATATATAAGCGGAAGTGCCCTTAAAATCAATTTTCGCAGTTTCATAAAATTAATTTTGTTACATTTCCTTGTACATAAGGGCTCCCTTATATACCTGAAGTATATAAGTAATGTATATAAAGGGAATGGGGGTCGATAAAGCTAAATAAATTAACAGACCAATAAATATATAAGCGGAAGTGCCCTTAAAATCATACTTTAATGAATTTTGTTACATTTCTATGTACAAAAGCTCTCCCTTATATACCTGAGGTATATAAGTAATGTATATAAAGGGAATGGGGGTCGATAAAGCTAAATAAATTAACAGACCAATAAATATATAAGCGGAAGTGCCCTTAAAATCAATTTTCGCAGTTTCATAAAATTAATTTTGTTACATTTCCTTGTACATAAGGGCTCCCTTATATACCTGAAGTATATAAGTAATGTATATAAAGGGAATGGGGGTCGATAAAGCTAAATAAATTAACAGACCAATAAATATATAAGCGGAAGTGCCGTTAAAATCATACTTTAATGAATTTTGTTACATTTCTATGTACAAAAGCTCTCCCTTATATACCTGAGGTATATAAGTAATGTATATAAAGGGAATGGGGGTCGATAAAGCTAAATAAATTAACAGACCAATAAATATATAAGCGGAAGTGCTCTTAAAATCAATTTTCGCAGTTTCATAAAATTAATTTTGTTACATTTCCTTGTACATAAGGGCTCCCTTATATACCTGAAGTATATAAGTAATGTATATAAAGGGAATGGGGGTCGATAAAGCTAAATAAATTAACAGACCAATAAATATATAAGCGGAAGTGCCCTTAAAATCATACTTTAATGAATTTTGTTACATTTCTATGTACAAAAGCTCTCCCTTATATACCTGAGGTATATAAGTAATGTATATAAAGGGAATGGGGGTCGATAAAGCTAAATAAATTAACAGACCAATAAATATATAGGCGGAAGTGCCCTTAAAATCAATTTTCGCAGTTTCATAAAATTAATTTTGTTACATTTCCTTGTACATAAGGGCTCCCTTATATACCTGAAGTATATAAGTAATGTATATAAAGGGAATGGGGGTCGATAAAGCTAAATAAATTAACAGACCAATAAATATATAAGCGGAAGTGCCCTTAAAATCAATTTTCGCAGTTTCATAAAATTAATTTTGTTACATTTCCTTGTACATAAGGGATCCCTTATATACCTGAAGTATATAAGTAATGTATATAAAGGGAATGGGGGTCGATAAAGCTAAATAAATTAACAGACCAATAAATATATAAGCGGAAGTGCCCTTAAAATCAATTTTCGCAGTTTCATAAAATTAATTTTGTTACATTTCCTTGTACATAAGGGCTCCCTTATATACCTGAAGTATATAAGTAATGTATATAAAGGGAATGGGGGTCGATAAAGCTAAATAAATTAACAGACCAATAAATATATAAGCGGAAGTGCCCTTAAAATCATACTTTAATGAATTTTGTTACATTTCTATGTACAAAAGCTCTCCCTTATATACCTGAGGTATATAAGTAATGTATATAAAGGGAATGGGGGTCGATAAAGCTAAATAAATTAACAGACCAATAAATATATAAGCGGAAGTGCCCTTAAAATCATACTTTAATGAATTTTGTTACATTTCTATGTACAAAAGCTCTCCCTTATATACCTGAGGTATATAAGTAATGTATATAAAGGGAATGGGGGTCGATAAAGCTAAATAAATTAACAGACCAATAAATATATAAGCGGAAGTGCCCTTAAAATCATACTTTAATGAATTTTGTTACATTTCTATGTACAAAAGCTCTCCCTTATATACCTGAGGTATATAAGTAATGTATATAAAGGGAATGGGGGTCGATAAAGCTAAATAAAATAACAGACCAATAAATATATAAGCGGAAGTGCCCTTAAAATCAATTTTCGCAGTTTCATAAAATTAATTTTGTTATATTTCCTTGTACATAAGGGCTCCCTTATATACCTGAAGTATATAAGTAATGTATATAAAGGGAATGGGGGTCGATAAAGCTAAATAAATTAACAGACCAATAAATATATAAGCGGAAGTGCCCTTAAAATCAATTTTCGCAGTTTCATAAAATTAATTTTGTTACATTTCCTTGTACATAAGGGCTCCCTTATATACCTGAAGTATATAAGTAATGTATATAAAGGGAATGGGGGTCGATAAAGCTAAATAAATTAACAGACCAATAAATATATAAGCGGAAGTGCCCTTAAAATCATACTTTAATGAATTTTGTTACATTTCTATGTACAAAAGCTCTCCCTTATATACCTGAGGTATATAAGTAATGTATATAAAGGGAATGGGGGTCGATAAAGCTAAATAAATTAACAGACCAATAAATATATAAGCGGAAGTGCCCTTAAAATCAATTTTCGCAGTTTCATAAAATTAATTTTGTTACATTTCCTTGTACATAAGGGCTCCCTTATATACCTGAAGTATATAAGTAATGTATATAAAGGGAATGGGGGTCGATAAAGCTAAATAAATTAACAGACCAATAAATATATAAGCGGAAGTGCCCTTAAAATCATACTTTAATGAATTTTGTTACATTTCTATGTACAAAAGCTCTCCCTTATATACCTGAGGTATATAAGTAATGTATATAAAGGGAATGGGGGTCGATAAAGCTAAATAAATTAACAGACCAATAAATATATAAGCGGAAGTGCCCTTAAAATCAATTTTCGCACTTTCATAAAATTAATTTTGTTACATTTCCTTGTACATAAGGGCTCCCTTATATACCTGAAGTATATAAGTAATGTATATAAAGGGAATGGGGGTCGATAAAGCTAAATAAATTAACAGACCAATAAATATATAAGCGGAAGTGCCCTTAAAATCATACTTTAATGAATTTTCTTACATTTCTATGTACAAAAGCTCTCCCTTATATACCTGAGGTATATAAGTAATGTATATAAAGGGAATGGGGGTCGATAAAGCTAAATAAATTAACAGACCAATAAATATATAAGCGGAAGTGCCCTTAAAATCAATTTTCGCACTTTCATAAAATTAATTTTGTTACATTTCCTTGTACATAAGGGCTCCCTTATATACCTGAGGTATATAAGAAATGTATATAAAGGGAATGGGGGTCGATAAAGCTAAATAAATTAACAGACCAATAAATATATAAGCGGAAGTGCCCTTAAAATCAATTTTCGCAGTTTCATAAAATTAATTTTGTTACATTTCCTTGTACATAAGGGCTCCCTTATATACCTGAAGTATATAAGTAATGTATATAAAGGGAATGGGGGTCGATAAAGCTAAATAAATTAACAGACCAATAAATATATAAGCGGAAGTGCCATTAAAATCATACTTTAATGAATTTTGTTACATTTCTATGTACAAAAGCTCTCCCTTATATACCTGAGGTATATAAGTAATGTATATAAAGGGAATGGGGGTCGATAAAGCTAAATAAATTAACAGACCAATAAATATATAAGCGGAAGTGCCCTTAAAATCAATTTTCGCAGTTTCATAAAATTAATTTTGTTACATTTCCTTGTACATAAGGGCTCCCTTATATACCTGAAGTATATAAGTAATGTATATAAAGGGAATGGGGGTCGATAAAGCTAAATAAATTAACAGACCAATAAATATATAAGCGGAAGTGCCCTTAAAATCATACTTTAATGAATTTTGTTACATTTCTATGTACAAAAGCTCTCCCTTATATACCTGAGGTATATAAGTAATGTATATAAAGGGAATGGGGGTCGATAAAGCTAAATAAATTAACAGACCAATAAATATATAAGCGGAAGTGCCCTTAAAATCATACTTTAATGAATTTTGTTACATTTCTATGTACAAAAGCTCTCCCATATATACCTGAGGTATATAAGTAATGTATATAAAGGGAATGGGGGTCGATATAGCTAAATAAATTAACAGACCCATAAATATATAAGCGGAAGTGCCCTTAAAATCAATTTTCGCAGTTTCATAAAATTAATTTTGTTACATTTCCTTGTACATAAGGGCTCCCTTATATACCTGAAGTATATAAGTAATGTATATAAAGGGAATGGGGGTCGATAAAGCTAAATAAATTAACAGACCAATAAATATATAAGCGGAAGTGCCCTTAAAATCAATTTTCGCAGTTTCATAAAATTAATTTTGTTACATTTCCTTGTACATAAGGGCTCCCTTATATACCTGAAGTATATAAGTAATGTATATAAAGGGAATGGGGGTCGATAAAGCTAAATAAATTAACAGACCAATAAATATATAAGCGGAAGTGCCCTTAAAATCATACTTTAATGAATTTTGTTACATTTCTATGTACAAAAGCTCTCCCTTATATACCTGAGGTATATAAGTAATGTATATAAAGGGAATGGGGGTCGATAAAGCTAAATAAATTAACAGACCAATAAATATATAAGCGGAAGTGCCCTTAAAATCATACTTTAATGAATTTTGTTACATTTCTATGTACAAAAGCTCTCCCTTATATACCTGAGGTATATAAGTAATGTATATAAAGGGAATGGGGGTCGATAAAGCTAAATAAATTAACAGACCAATAAATATATAAGCGGAAGTGCCCTTAAAATCATACTTTAATGAATTTTGTTACATTTCTATGTACAAAAGCTCTCCCTTATATACCTGAGGTATATAAGTAATGTATATAAAGGGAATGGGGGTCGATAAAGCTAAATAAATTAACAGACCAATAAATATATAAGCGGAAGTGCCCTTAAAATCAATTTTCGCAGTTTCATAAAATTAATTTTGTTATATTTCCTTGTACATAAGGGCTCCCTTATATACCTGAAGTATATAAGTAATGTATATAAAGGGAATGGGGGTCGATAAAGCTAAATAAATTAACAGACCAATAAATATATAAGCGGAAGTGCCCTTAAAATCAATTTTCGCAGTTTCATAAAATTAATTTTGTTACATTTCCTTGTACATAAGGGCTCCCTTATATACCTGAAGTATATAAGTAATGTATATAAAGGGAATGGGGGTCGATAAAGCTAAATAAATTAACAGACCAATAAATATATAAGCGGAAGTGCCCTTAAAATCATACTTTAATGAATTTTGTTACATTTCTATGTACAAAAGCTCTCCCTTATATACCTGAGGTATATAAGTAATGTATATAAAGGGAATGGGGGTCGATAAAGCTAAATAAATTAACAGACCCATAAATATATAAGCGGAAGTGCCCTTAAAATCATACTTTAATGAATTTTGTTACATTTCTATGTACAAAAGCTCTCCCTTATATACCTGAGGTATATAAGTAATGTATCTAAAGGGAATGGGGGTCGATAAAGCTAAATAAATTAACAGACCAATAAATATATAAGCGGAAGTGCCCTTAAAATCAATTTTCGCAGTTTCATAAAATTAATTTTGTTACATTTCCTTGTACATAAGGGCTCCCTTATATACCTGAAGTATATAAGTAATGTATATAAAGGGAATGGGGGTCGATAAAGCTAAATAAATTAACAGACCCATAAATATATAAGCGGAAGTGCCCTTAAAATCATACTTTAATGAATTTTGTTACATTTCTATGTACAAAAGCTCTCCCTTATATACCTGAGGTATATAAGTAATGTATATAAAGGGAATGGGGGTCGATAAAGCTAAATAAATTAACAGACCAATAAATATATAAGCGGAAGTGCCCTTAAAATCAATTTTCGCAGTTTCATAAAATTAATTTTGTTACATTTCCTTGTACATAAGGGCTCCCTTATATACCTGAAGTATATAAGTAATGTATATAAAGGGAATGGGGGTCGATAAAGCTAAATAAATTAACAGACCCATAAATATATAAGCGGAAGTGCCCTTAAAATCATACTTTAATGAATTTTGTTACATTTCTATGTACAAAAGCTCTCCCTTATATACCTGAGGTATATAAGTAATGTATATAAAGGGAATGGGGGTCGATAAAGCTAAATAAATTAACAGACCAATAAATATATAAGCGGAAGTGCCCTTAAAATCAATTTTCGCAGTTTCATAAAATTAATTTTGTTACATTTCCTTGTACATAAGGGCTCCCTTATATACCTGAAGTATATAAGTAATGTATATAAAGGGAATGGGGGTCGATAAAGCTAAATAAATTAACAGACCAATAAATATATAAGCGGAAGTGCCCTTAAAATCATACTTTAATGAATTTTGTTACATTTCTATGTACAAAAGCTCTCCCTTATATACCTGAGGTATATAAGTAATGTATATAAAGGGAATGGGGGTCGATAAAGCTAAATAAATTAACAGACCAATAAATATATAAGCGGAAGTGCCCTTAAAATCAATTTTCGCAGTTTCATAAAATTAA